>AP025066.1:27275741-27402566 GCA_036186865.1 Eustoma russellianum
GCTGAGCCTAAACCACGTTGACTGTTTGATTGACTGGAAATATTTGTCTCATCTGAGCAGGTAGATTTTGCCTCATCAATAGTAAAACGCCATTAGCGAAAAATGTAACTTTTCCTACAATTTATATTTGACCGCGTGATTCGGTTAAGACTTGGACCAACAAATTTCTCGAAAATACTATTAACCTCTAAAGGTTTTCGTTACTCTTGCTGTCACTGGTCATATACTACGTAAGAGTTGACCAGGGGGTTTCCTTGGTTTTGCTTAAAAAGGTTCTTGTGTGAATGCATATGCAATGTATGCATGCGCTTAATTTTGGTGTAAAAAAATTCATATTACATCCCACAAGGAAATTCTTATAGATC
This sequence comes from Eustoma russellianum, assembly GCA_036186865.1. Taxonomy (NCBI): domain Eukaryota; kingdom Viridiplantae; phylum Streptophyta; class Magnoliopsida; order Gentianales; family Gentianaceae; genus Eustoma; species Eustoma russellianum. Next base: position 27,276,107 of record AP025066.1, read on the forward strand.
ACTTGATATAGAAACTTCATCCGTCCTAAAAATATTGCTATAATCGATTAACATAGATAATTAGACAAACATCAATTAACATGAAATATTGAAAGTATTCAATACTTTCAACGGAATAATCCCCTATACTGTAATCCCCATGACATGCAAAGTATATATACATAAGAGGTATCAGGGATTATTCCATTTTTATGATGATTAATTTGCATACAAGGTACAATATTACAGTTATCATATGAAAGAGGTAATGTTTATAAAAAGGTTATGTTTTGACATGTTACAGAAAAATGGTTATTGTACATGGTTACAGTTTATGTGTACAACATTGTTTTAAAGACATCGCATCGTAATAGTAATGCATTTACATGGCTTGTATAGGGACTTGATTTATTTAGATGACAAGAGTTATGATGATGACCTCTTAGACTTTGATTGAGATTCTAAGTGTGATGACCTCTTAGACTTTGATTGAGATTCTAAGTGTGGATATACATGATAGAGACGTTATCTAGGAACTTGATAGAATATAAGGTTTAATGATAAATATATGTGTGTTGCTTGTTGTTTATTTACTTTATGTTATGCATTGTATTTATTAAATTGGAGACCGATTTGTTATGTTCTTATTTATGTAGTATTATTTTCTTACCCCATCTTCGCATGCATGATCCACATGACGTATCTAGTAGGACTACTTGCTAGGTTATTACGTTTATCGCTCATACTTGCCTTATCGCTATTTGCAAAGAACAGGTATCAGATTACAGGTTAGCGAGGTTGATTCCAGATAGATATCGATATAGACATAGTACACCTGAGAGATTATTTTTGAAGATGTTAGTCATTCGGTGATGATCTATTCAGAGAATTTCAGGGTTTAGTATAGTATGATTTATACAAAATTATAATGTAAAGTGATGCGTGTCGATTATATTATGTTTATGTCATGTTGCTTTCTCTTATCGATTCATTATTCATGTCGACATGCACATGTATAATATCGACGTCTTTTACTTCTCGTCGTAGAATACGGTGGGTGCACCAGGCCAGAATCTAGTTTCGGGCAAGGCGCTACAGGTGGTATCAGAGCTTAGACTCTAAATCCATTGCGGATATATAAAATAAACAACGACATGAACTTAAGAAGTGATCTTAGAATTAAGAAATGATTTTAGATGTAAGAAATGATCTTATATTGAGAGTGACAACCTTAAACTAAGCCAATTACAACTGTTTAGAGATGAACGGTGAAGGAACCTTACCTTATTTACGATAGGGTTATCTTGGAACCTTGACCCTCAGAAATATTTCATAAAATACGTGAATTGGAAAGTTTGATATCTATATATATATATACACACACACACACATATATATATATATGTATATATGTATATATGTATATGCATATGTACATATATATATATATATATATATATATATATATATATATATAGTTTATTAACCCAATAGAAATATTCCCGATAAGATGACCTTGGAATTAAGTATTGATCTAAGCCATAGGGAATGATTTTTAGAACTTAAGTTACAATATTAAATTATCACACCACTAATGAATTTAGAAATAATCGTAAACCTAGTAATAAGTGATGATTTTAAATTAAGATACGACTATATGAAAAATAAAGTCACATGTACCTAGGATATACTGTTAGAATTAGAATTTCATATTTTGCCTAAGTTATGATATGCAATATAACCATAAATATTACGAAACGATTTATTAGGGTTAAAACAATTAAGGTTTTAATAAAGGAATTGTACAAAGGATTACAGTTAGGGTTAAGACTAAGAATTTTCAGAGTCAGGTCAAAGATATTAATAAGGATATGAATTGATAGCGATAAACGTACGATAATATAAATAAAGATAGGAATAATAAGTTATTGTGTATCGGGGATTAATTACGAATACCCAGGAACGTTGAATTATTAGGTAGAGTTAGCAGGCTTAAGTTAAAATTGGATAAGCATGACTAAATAGTGGTTGATTTTAGGTAAGATTTGACCGGATTAGGATTAACGGTTGAAATCATTAAGTACGACAATTAGCATAGCGCAGAAGCATGAGAATGTAGAATATCATAAGTCGATTAGTACATTTGCTCTAATGGAATTTAAAGGGAGATCTCATCATAAGTTGATGAATAATAATTTAGCAAAATACTGAAAAAATAAGGATAGGATCATAGAATAAAATCAACAGTGGAAGAGAATGGATTTCGAATACCGAGGTTATAGTGGAACGAAGTGCAATTAATATATTATAGGACTCGCTAGAAATTTGGGGATAGTAAATCTTAAGTTGAAGGAATATGATTAAGCGACGACAATAGAATTTAAGTATTTGAGTTCCTAATGGTAAGATCGATACAACCCCCAGGTTTCGAGGACGAAACTTTTTATAAAGGAGGAGAATGTTACGACCCACAATTCTGGGTCGGTAGGAAAAAAAATAAGAGAATAAAAAATAAAGCGAAATCGCGATGTCGATAAAGTTTCGATAGAATTGAAATTTTGAATAAGAATTCAATAGAACATCGGTAATATATATCAGGGTTAGAAACTGATGAGGTCCATAACCCTCATACATGCCAAGGTAATGGGAATGCACATAATTCTATAAAAATGCAAGATCAAGGACCCTTAACAAGAAGTAAAACTAAGAAACTAATGCATGAAGTGGGGGTCTTCCTATTTAAACATGTGCAAGATGAACCAAGGGAACTTATACACTGGGTTCACCTTATTGGACCTACAACATGATTTGTAAGAAGTTTTAGAACCATTGTAAAATATCATTAGTATAGAATGTGTTCTTTATTTTGTTTTTTAAATGTTTATGTTGTATTAGTTTAGGCCCATCTCGGATTGTGAGTTTCTACAGGATCTATTTTGGTAGAATTGACGTATCTCTCGAACAAAAAGATACAAATTAGGAGTTGCAAGATGCTTTGGAAATTTAAGACAATGATCTACAACTTTCATGTTTTGTACTTTTCCGAAATCGATCGTCTTGGCATCCAAAAAGAGCATGCAAATGGAAGTACTGTTTCTACCGAATTCTGTGACACGCCTTCAGTATTTTGGATGTGTCTTCTCAATGGTTGGGCCAAATGCAAATAACTTTATATGAGTATTTTTTACACTCAATTGGCTAAAATTCTCTAAGAAAGAGCAAGGCCTAATTCGGATTGGAAAATATCCAACAATCAATCACAATCCAAAAACGATTTCAAGTTGAAGACAAATCCTTAAAGTCTTACATGAATAGTACTTGAGGGACCTACTTTGAAAATCATCATTCAAGACTTGCAAGACTAGTTTTTATGGAGCCTACATGAATAGTTTTTAGAAGTTTGTAGTCTTTTCAATCATTATTTTAATTTGTAAGATAGTTTGTTGCCTTGTGATATTTTTGCCTATAAAAGACACATAACAGAAGCTTTGTAATCTCACACCTTCAATAAAACTTTCTTCTTCTTCAAGAGTAATTCTTGAGTGTTTTCTTGGTTCATATTCAAAATCAAGGCTAGAATCTTCCAAGGCTTGAAATCCTTGTGAGAGTTATCTAATTCCGGGGAGGGAAACATCCAAGAAGGAGGTATCTTGCTTAGGTTATGTAGAACTCATTGGAGGACTTATGTTCAAAAAGTTTCTTCAACTTATTTGGAAGCAATGTGAAGCTATATTCATTGTGCCTAAACCATATTTGGAGGAGAAGCTTTAGAGTTAAAGAAATGTCCATTTTTGTACGTATCAAAGTGGTATCAGAGCGAATGTTTTTCTTTAACTCAACTTATCATTTCTTTGTGTCAATTTTTTTCTTTCGTTCTTCTCTTCATCCACCATTCAACCATCTTCTTAGAAGGTTGAATTCTATTTGGTATAGTGTCTTCTTCTTGTTTTGAATTGTACAATTCAGAGACAAAAAGAAACCAAAACCAAAAAAGTTTATCTGTGTGTTTTCTTATTCATTGTTTTGTCTATTAAATTCACTTCTTTTTCTGTTACATCTTGGTTTCTTTGTTGTCCATCATTCAAAAAAAAAAGTGTCCTCTTATTGTTTATCAAGTTTCTTTGTTTCTTCCGGTTCAACAAGCAAAAAAACTCAATCAAATCGATATACAAGCTTACCGTATCATTTGGTGATATAAAGTTGGATTGGACTCTAGAAAATTACCGTAACACTGGACCTACATGAAATTGATATAAGGTTGGATTAGACTCTGGACATTTACCGTAATACTGGACCTACATGAAATTGGTGATATAAGGTTGGACTAGACTCTGGACAATTACCGTAACGTTGGACCTATATGAAATTGGAAAGGACTAAGGACAAACATATCATAAAACACTTAAAGATTATTTCTTTGTGATGATTTATGGTTTGTTTACTTCATTTGGTTGGATTTAAATTTCTTTATGTTTAGACACTTTCTTGCACTTTAAGTTCTTTGTTTAGAAGCTTTTCTGCATTACTTATATTCAGTCCACTACTTATATATCTACCTTGGTCTATCCTATATTCTTGTTGTTATCGAAGCCCTTAACTTGTTTTAGACTTTGTGTTTGTTTAGTTGTATTGTGTGGTGAGCTTAGTTGCATTTTCTTGTGTTCAATATCTGATTTGGCAGCCTCGACAAGAAAGAAAATCAATCTGTTCATCTGAACAACTTGACAGCCTATACACACAAAAACATCAACATATCCATCCAAAACAAACACACAAAGCCTTATCAATCAATATTACCAAGATATATACACTTTGATTAGCTTTAAACAAGGAAAAAAAGAAAGAAAGAAAGAGAAGCTTATTTCAAAAAAAATTTTGCACAAAATAATTGAAAGTGCAAAGAGCAAAAGAACTGGTCTTGTTTCCTTCATAAACTCAAAGTACCCATTTGTTTTCATTTTTGAACACTTGAGTGCTTCTAGTTCATTTATACTTGCATCTAGCTTCCATAAAACCTAAGATTAAGTTAAGGATTGCCCATGGCAACCCCTTATCATTTCTTTGGCTCAGCTTATTACATCAAATTTGGTTTCAATTCTCTTTGAATCTTAGTACAGTCCAAGTTTGTTGCTTATAACATTGGAATTGTGAATGAACTGGTGGGAGATTTGTGAAGAAAGTTTACTTTACATGATTGAAGTTATCGGAATTGATACTCACTTGGCAAGTTTGCTTTGAATTGTTCTAGCCTCAGATTCTTCAAGTAGACACAAGATTGTGTGGACTACAAAAAGAGAGAGAGAGAGAGAGGAACAAACACTTGTGCTTTTGTTTTCCACTAACATAATCAAGTTTCTTTTGTCTTTGTGTTAGTTTTACTTTTTCTTTGTTTTCTTGTTTAATTTTAGGCAATTTTACCATGGATAAGACACCTGAGAGTACCATGGGACTTAAAAAAGAAGGAGAAAGATTGCCCACAAATGTGGACGATTTAGCACAACTAATGCAAAAGATTTTGTGAGAAATGAAATTGATGAGTAGTCGCGTAGAGGGCCTAGAAAAACAGTCACAATCTCATCCCGAAAATCCTTTACTTGAAGGACGAACATCATATGTACCGAAACATAGGCTTGAAAGTCGTGGGTCTTTTGCTCCGGAAAGAGGAATAGGCAGAGGCAGAGGAAGAGGGCTTAATAGGGATTTCATGCCTATGAGGACCTTTGATGAAAGAGATGATGAACCAAACCAAAGGTTTGATGACTATAATATTGAGGAAGAGTACAACCAGTTCCGAAACCATGGGATTCAAAAGAATAACCCACAAGAAGATGAATTCATCAAAACAAAAGTGAACATCCCCACATTCCATGGAAAGAGTGATGCTGAGGCATATTTTGAATGGGAGAAAAAGGTAGATCTCATATACTCTTGTACAAAGTATACTGATTTGACTAAAGTGCGCTATGCAGCTATAGAGTTTGCAGATTATGCCTTAATTTGGTGGGATCAACTACTCAACATAAGGAGAAGAACCAGACAAGCATCACTCTCTACTTGGGAAGAAATGAAAATTGAGATTAGAAAAAAATTCATTCCTTCAGACTATGAAAGAACCATCTACCAAAACTTGGAAAAACTCACTCAAAGAAGCCATAGTGTAGATGAGTATTTCAAAGAGTTAGAGATCTTATTGATAAGAGCTAACATTGAAGAACAAGAGGAAGCTACCATGGCTAGTTTCCTAGATGGATTGAACAAGGAAATTGCAAACAGAGTTGAACTTACCACATATATTGATATGACTTCCATGGTTCATAAAGATGAAAAGATTTCGAGCCAACTCAAGGTAAAACCCTTTACATCTAGTTTATCTTTTCGAGCTAATTCTTCATCCTATCCAAGAACGCCGTCTAGGACAAATCAAGTTACAAGTTTTAGACCAACTGCACCTCAAGGCAAGACTCAACCAAATCAAAGACCACCTCAACAAAACTTGGATAAAGGGAAAAACAAGGTTGAAGGTAACATTTCTAATTCCACTACTAGATTTAGAGACATGCAATGCTTTAAATTTTTAGGTAAAGGTCATTTTGTAAATCAATGTCTCAACCCTAAACGTATCATGTTCATTGAAGAGTCTAATGAATATTATTCTGATGATGAGGAAGTGGAACATGTTAATGTTGAGGAAAATCATGATGAAAATGAGGAAAGTGTGAGTGAGAATGAAGAGCTTGCATCAAAAGAATTCTTGGTTGTTAGAAGAGCTCTTAATGCACATGTTAAGATTGATAAGCAAGATCAACACAGAGACAACATTTTTCATATCCATTGCATGGTTAAAGGAAAAGTTTGTACTTTGATTATTGACTCTGGATCCTGTACTAATGTGGCAAGTGTTGAACTCGTTAGAAAACTTGATTTTCCATTACTTAACCACCCGCACCCTTATAAACTATCTTGGTTGAATGATTGTGGAGAAGTGAGTGTTAGCAAACAAGTTTTGATCTCATTGTCTATTGGTGGTTATAAAGATGATATCTTATGTGTTGTAGCTCGTATGCATGCAAGTCATATCCTTTTAGGTAGACCATGGTAGTTTGATAAGAAAGTTACTTATTTTGGATACTTGAATGGACATTCATTCAGGTTTAACAATAAGTTGTTTGAGCTACATGCATTACCGCCACACAAGGTATTTGAAGATCAAAAGAGAATGTGTAAGAACAGGAATGATCCTAAGGAGAAAGATGCAGAAAAGAAATTTCTGGAGTGTATTAAGAGTGAAAGAAAGAAAAAAGAGTCTAAAGGCAAAGAGATAATAAACTTTGATGAAGACAAATCTCAAAAGAAATTTTCTTTCTTTGCCAAACCAAGTGAAGTCTCACATGCCATAAACTCAAACAAAATTGTTTACGTATTGATGTTTAAGGAGTCTCTGTTTGCCTAGTGGAGTTGTATCTTTGCTTGATGAGTTTTCAGGGTTGTTTCCTGAAGAAGAACATTCTTGTTTGCCGCCTTTAGGAGGAACTGAGCACCAAATAGACTTCATACCTTGTTATGTCCTGTCTAATAGGCCAACCGACATAGCAAACCCTGCTGAAACAAAGGAAATTCAACACCAAGTAGAAGAACTCTTGGCCAAAGGAAAGGTGAGGGAAAGCATGAGTCCTTGTGATGTTCATGTGATCGTTGTACCAAAGAAAGATGGTACATGGAGGATGTGTACTGATTGTAGAGCCATCAACAAGATAACTGTAAAATACAGGTACCCCATTCCGAGACTTGATTATATGCTTGATGAATTGCATGGTGCTAAGTATTTTACCAAGATTGATCTTAAAAGTGGTCACTTTCAAGTACGCATTAAAGAAGGTGATGAATGGAAAACTGCATTTAAGACTAAGTTTGGATTGTATGAGTGGTTAGTCATGCCATTTGGATTAACTAATGCACCTAGTACTTTCATGAGATTAATGAATGAAGTCTTACGTGCATTCGTTGGAAAATTTGTTATTGTGTACTTTGACGATATCTTGATTTACTCTAAGACTTTACATGAACACATAGGCCACCTAAGAAACGTTTTTCAAGCATTGAAGAAAGAACAATTATATGCAAATTTCAAGAAATGTTCTTTTTGTATGGTTTTTTTATTTCCAATGGAGTTAAGGACACACTCTTCCTTGACTTTGCAATATGATGGAATAAAGCAAAATGACTCACTAAATTGACTGCGCTTCTTATATTGTGAAGTAGTGGTTGATCGACACGCAATTTTCATTATGGGTCATTGGGAAACAACCTCCATGTGTTTTTAACACATGGGTATGTACATCCGACCCCCCATACTCCGCCATAGGCGGGAGCTTATAAAACAATGGGGTAATGTTGTTGTTGTTGTTGTTCTTTTTGTATGGAAAAAGTTGTGTTTCTAGGATTTTTGGTTAGTGCAAATGGAATTGAATGGACCAAGATAAAGTGAACTCAATTTTAGAATGGCCAATTCTCACAACTGTTGGAGAGGTGAGAAGCTTTCATGGGTTGGCTAGTTTCTATAGAAGATTTGTCAAGGACTTTTCCACTATTGCTGCACCTTTGAATGAGATTGCTAAAAAAGACGTAGGATTTCAGTGGGGAGAGTCACAACAGAAAGCCTTTGATGAACTTAAAGCAAGGCTAACTTCTGCACCTATTCTAAGACTACCTAGCTTTGATGAAACATTTGAAATTGAATGTGATGCTAGTGGTGTTGGTATAGGAGCTGTACTATCTCAATCTAAACAACCAATTGCTTATTTTAATGAAAAGCTTAAGGGAGCGCAATTGAATTATTCAACTTATGACAAAGAGTTGTATGCACTGGTTAGATCATTGCAGACTTGGCAACATTATTTGCAACATAAGGAGTTTGTGGTTCATACTGATCATGAAAGTCTTAAGTTCCTTAAAAGCCAAGGAAAATTAAACAAGAGGCATGCAAAATGGGTTGAATTCATTGAACAATTTCCTTATGTGATAAAATATAATCAAGGAAAAGACAACATTGTAGCTGATGCATTATCTAGGAGATATTCTTTGATTACTACATTGTCATCTCATTTGCTTGGATTTGAGTGCATCAAGGAATTGTATACATCTGATCCTGAGTTTCAGTCAATATTTGATGCATGTGCCGATTCTCCATTTGGTAAGTATTATTTACATGATGGATATTTGTTTAAAGAAAGAAAATTGTGCATACCTAAGTGTTCTGTTAGAGAGATACTTGTCAAAGAAGCATATGGTGGAGGTTTAATGGCCACTTTGGCATCTTTAAGACATTAGAGATGTTAAAGGAACATTTCTTTTGGCCCCATATGAGAGTTGATGTAGAGAAGGTTTATGGAAGTTGTATAACTTGCAAGAAAGCTAAATCTACATCACACACCCCATTACCTGTCCCTATGTCACCTTGGATTGATATATCTATGGACTTTGTCTTGGAATTACCTAGATCAAAAAATGGAAGTGATAGTGTGTTTGTCGTCGTTGATTGATTTTCTAAAATGGCACACTTCATAGCTAGTAAAAAGGTTGATGATGCATCCCACGTTGCAAACTTGTTCTTTCAGGAAGTTGTACGTCTACATGGCATGCCTAGAACCATTGTTAGTGATAGAGATGCTAAGTTCTTAAGTCACTTTTGACGTGTGTTGTGGGGTAAACTTGGAACAAAACTCTTATTTTCTACTACTGCTCAACCCCAAACAGATGGTCAAACTGAAGTTGTGAATAGAACTTTGTCTCAATCATTGTGTGCTATAATTCAGGAGAACCTTAAGAATTGGGAAGATTGCTTGCCATATATTGAATTTGCTTATTATAGAAGTGTTCACAGTGGCACCACTCATTCACCATTTGAAGTTGTATATGGTTTCAATCATTTGTCTCCACTTGATCTTGTGCATATTCCTGTTCATGAACGTGCAAGTATTGATGGTAAGAATAAGGCTGAACTGATTAAGAAATTGCATGCTAAGGTTAAGCTACAACTTGAAAAGAAAAACAAACAGTATGCAAAACAAGTTAACAAAGGACGCAAAGAGGTTTTGTTTAAACTCGGTGATCTTGTTTGGCTGCATTTAAGGAAAACAAGATTTCCTAGAGAAAGGAAATCTAAACTCATGCCAAGAGGAGATGGCCCTTTCGAAATACTTCAAAAGGTTGGAGATAATGCTTACATTCTTGACCTTCCGGAGAGTAAGTATGGTTCAATTTCTCATACTTTTAACGTTGCTGATCTTACTCCTTTTGGTGATGATTTCAATTCGAGGTCGAATCCTTTTGAAGAAAGGGGGAATGATGAGGTCCATAACCCTCATACATGTCAATATAATGAGAATGCACATAATTTTACAAAAATGCAAGATCAAGGACCCTTAACAAGAAGCAAAACTAAGAAACTAATGCATGAAGTGGGGGCCTTCCTATTTAAACATGTGCAAGATGAACCAAGGGAACATATACATTGCGTTCACCTTATTGAACCTACAACATGATTTGTAAGATGTTTTAGAACTATTGTAAAATATCATTAGTATAGAATGTGTTCTTTATTTTGTTTTTTTAAATGTTTATGTTGTATTAGTTTAGGCACATCTCGGATTGTGAGTTTCTATAGGATGCATTTTGGTAGAATTGACGTATCTCTCCAAAAACAAGGACAAATTAGGAGTTGCAAGATGCTTTAGAAAGCTAAGACAACGATCTACAACTTTCATGTTTTGTACTTTTCCAAAATCGGTCGTCTTGGCATCCAAAACGAGCATGAAAATGGAAGTACTATTTCTACCGAATTCTGTGACATACCTTCAGTATTTTGGATGTATCTTCTTAATGGTTGGGCCAAATGCAAATAACTTTATATGAGTATTTTTTACAATCAATTGGCTACAATTCTCTAAGAAAGAGCAAGGCCTAATTCGGATTGGAAGATATCCAAAAATCAATTACAATCCAAAAACGATTTCAAGTTGAAGACAAATCCTTAAAGTCTTCCATGAATAGTACTTGAGGGACCTACTTTGAAAATCATCATTCAAGACTTGCAAGACTAGTTTTTATGGAGCCTACATGAATAGTTTTTAGAATTTTGTAGTCTTTTCAAACATTATTTTAATTTGTAAGATAGTTTGTTGTCTTGTGACATTTTTGCCTAAAAAAGAAACATAAGAGAAGCTTTGTAATCTCACACCTTCAATAAAACTTTCTTATTCTTCAAGAGTAATTCTAGTGTGTTTTCTTGGTTCATGTTCAAAATCAAGGCTAGAGTCTTTCAAGGCCTGAACATCCTTGTGAGAGTTGCCTAATTTTGGAGAGGGAAACATCCAAGAGGGAGGTATCATGCTTAGGTTATGTAAAACTCATTGGAGGATTTATGTTCAAAAAGTTTTCTTCAACTTATTTGGAAGCAATGTGAAGCTATTTTCATTGTGCCTAAACCATATTTGGAGGAGAAGCTTTAGAGTCAAAGAAAGGTCCACTCTTGCACGTATCAGAAACGCTCGGAAAAATAACCAAACAATAAGGTAACTGATATCGATATACTAAGAAACTAGGTAAAGAACAATTTTGAACATACGATAAGGTTTAAATAAATCTCGTCATAACGACTTAAGTATTAGGATAAATTAAATCAAATGAAGATACATGGCACAATAATTTTCACCCCTTGAAACAAGAGAAAAAGAATGTAGAACATAATAAATATCTTGAAAAAGAAGAAAAAGAAAAATACGTGTATATAATATATATATATATATGTATGTGCGTATGTATGTTTTTTTAAAAGCGAAATTTTATTAAAATTCAAGCCTCACTTATGTGTGTATGTATGTGTTTATATATATATATATATATATATATATATATATATATATATATATATATATATATATATTAGTTGGCGCTATTTAGGGTAGGAAAAGGAAGAAGAAATTTTGGTTAAAAAATACCCCAATAAAATACCAATTGTAGAAAATTGTTTGGAAATCAAATGATAGTATTTTGTCTTATTCTACCACTCCCAACCCACCTTGACCACCCACTTGAACAAGGAAGAAGCCAAGATGTGGCTTGGTTTTAGCCACATGAAACAATTATGTATTACCCAAAAGCTTACACACTCTTACACACTTTTTTTACACCATTCTTACACATTCAACAAACCAAACAATCCCAATTTCTACCCTCATACACGGCCAACTAGGCACCAAGGAAGAAGATATTTTCTTCTTTTTTGTATTATACTACGCAACAAAACCATACACACTTTTACCACAATCATCACATTTTCTTCCACTTTATACTACACGGTAAACAAGACAAAACTTTTGCCCCTTTTTTCAACCCTATAGGCTGGCCAATTAGCCTCAAAGGAAGACAAGACCCCTCCTTTTCTTCCTTCTTACACACTTCTTCTATTTCATCATTACCTAAACCTGATACCACCAAAACTCCCTTTAAGAAAATCTTCCCCCTCCCCCTCAAACCCATTGCTGAAGACCCCAAGAAAAGGGGGAAACCCATTTGTTTCTCCATTCTTCGCTCTACCTTCTTACAAGTCTTTACCCACTTCTATCTTTTTCCATCAACCTTCATAATTTTTTTCTCCCTCTTTCCCCAAACCCTTCCAACCGTCCCCCTCTCTTCTCCCTTTACTTTCTCCATCTTCAACTTATTCCATCTCCCACACTCCATCTTCTTACCATTTCAATCACCATCATTCTTTCTTCCAATCTTCTATAACTAACAAATCCTCTCCAACTCCTTTCAAGTCTTCAACAAATCTTCCAACCCTCTTCCTCCTTCCCTTAGCCAAAAAAGAAAGATTCTATTCTAACAGTTTAACATCTTCTTACACTTCTAATACAAATTTTAATTCTATCTTCTCTTCTTTCCTTCAAGCCTTCAAGATGAATTTCTCCCTCTTCCTTACACTCCCAACCGTCCCCTCCATCTCTTCCTCTCATTTTTCATTCTTCAACTCATTTCATCTCCTGCATTATATCTTCTTACACTCTCTTTCCTTCTCAAGCAAGAAAAAGTCTTCTAAAACCCCATTTTTCTCCATGTGGCTGAGAGATACCAAGGCAAGAATAAGGAGATAATTTCTTCTCTTCATCTCATTTCTTTATCTAAAACATTAGCTACAACATCATCCCTATTTGGAATATGAAAACCGTGGGTTAGAAGGGGTAAAGGAGCAAGAGAATCAAGGTAAGGATACTATCTAATTTAAGCTATTTTCTTCCATTCATCCATTTACATAAGTTGCACACTAACTCTCGCATTCTTGGTATCAAAACTGTGGCCTTCATGAGGGAAAATGAGAAGGTTTTCTTCAATCCAAGTGAAGAAATCTTCACTTTCATAATAAGGTTAAGTGATAAAGGCAAGTACTCTTCCTAGATCCTTCATGGATTTTCAATGATCTATGTATATATGTTCATATAAAGTTGGATCATTCATGTAGTATGTTCAAGTTTTCCCTATAAGAATATGTAAGATATATGTTTCTATGTGATATATATATTGTATACATACACACATATTCGGTCCTAAGGCATATAGTATATAAATAGTTTATTTGTATGTTTTGTGTGTGTATGTGTGTCTGTGTGTGTGTATATATATATTAGAGTGAGATGTATATGTAAATAAACATACACACACACGACTTAGGCCTTCTTAATGACAAAAATGATTTTAATATATATTATGTATATACATATGTACAATATATATTAAGATATGGAATGTAACTAAGTTATATATTTTATTATATATATACACATAAGCGCCCATAAGGCCCTTTGTATGACAAAAATAACCCTATTATGTATTATGAACCTATCTATGTATATTGTATAAAAATATATATTTAAAAGTGTATATAAATAAATACACGGCCAAAAGAGGCTTATTTATGTTAAAAATGGCTTTATGACATGTTATGGCTATATATATGTATAATTAATGAAAATATAAGTATGTTGAGATATATATATATATATATATATATATATATATATATATATATATATATACATACATACATACATTCACGGCCGCAAATCCCATTTTACAATAAAAATGACTATTTTATATGTTATGAATACATATATGTAAGATGTATAAATATATATATATATATATATATATGTAAGTACATATGTACACGGCGACGAGTGATTTTTAAGGTTTAAATATATTATTTACATGATACAATTACATATATGTATTAAGTATGAAAATATAAGTACGTTGGTATGTGTATATATATATATATGTATATTGTATAAAATATATATACGTAGGTACACATATACACACACACGGCCTAAACAAATTTGTATGACATAAATGACATTATTTCATGTTATTTATAATTATATGTATAATATGTGATAAAATGTAGATTATGATATAAGTTATTTATTTTTAGGATACATGTCAAAGAAATTAAAAAATATGTGATATGAATGCTTAAGTGTTGAAATATGAGATGTATAGTGTTGGGTGAAAAATACATAAAAAGGGGCTGTTTTAGAGTATTGACCGAATGGTACTTTTTAGGGTTAAAAATTATATTTTCTTAAGTTATGACTTGCAGTATATAAAAAGTAACGAACGTTTGATGATAAGTTATAGAATGACCAAATTACCCTCATTTGATCGAGTTTCACGTTGCATGAAATAAAAGTTTGAATAATTATTTTCATCACATTACATGTTTTACAGGTTCACCCTTGCACGTAGAATTATATCATATAGAAGAATTTCCCATGACATATTTACAGTATGTATGTGTTCATTTGGTGCGTCGTCATGATGTCGGAACTAGAGTGGTGGATGCTATGGAGCATACAGTATGTTATCGATGATTAGAGCGTTGCATGATACCGAAACCCAAGGGGGTTGATGTCATGGGCATACACTATAGGGGATTATTCCGCTTCTATGATGATATAATTTGCACGCAAGATACAGTACTACAGTTATCATATGAAAGAGGTAATGTTTATGAAAAGGTTATTTTTGATATGTTACAGAAAAAATGGTTATTATACATTGTTACAGTTTATGTTCACGACATTGTTTTAAAGACATCGCATCATAAGAATATTGCATTTATATGACTTGTATAGGGACTTGATTTATTTAGATGACAAGATTAGGATGATGAGCACTTAGACTTTGATTGAGATTCTAAGTGTGGATATACATGACAGAGGTATTATCTAGGAACTTGACAATATATAAGGTTTACCGATAGAGATATATGTGTTGCTTGTTGTTTATTTACTTTATGTTATGCACTGTATTTATTAAACTGGAGACTCGATTTTGTTATGTTCATATTTATGCAGTACTATTTTCTTACCCCATCTCCGCATGCATGATCCACATGATGTATCTAGTAGGAGTACTTGCTAGACAATTACGTTTATCGCTCATACTTGCCTTATCACTATTTGCAGAGAACATGTATCACATTACAATTACTGAGGTTGATTCAAGATAGATATTGATATAGACGCAGTACACTCGATAAATTATTTCTAAAGATGTTAGCCATTTGGTGATGATGTATTCAGAAAATTTCAGGTTTTAGCATAGAATAACTTGTAAAAAATTGTAATGTAAAGTAATGCATGTCGACTGTATTCTGCTTATGCTATTTTGCTTCCGCTTATTGATTCATTATTAATGTCGACGTGCACATTATAGTATCGACGCCTTGTACTTCTCGTAGTAGAGTACGGTAGGTGCACCGAGCCAGAACTTTAGTTTCAGGCGGAGTGCTACAGATTATGTATAGAACGATAGAAATAAAATGTGCCTAACATACAACTTAAGCAAGACCGATTGAGATTCTCTATATAATGAAGCACAACGTTAAACTGTTTGACCTTAAATAAAAGCTATCAACCTTAAACAATTATCTTTTACAATTGAACTATAGCCTAAGAAGTGTCTTTATATATATATATGTATATATTTCTGAGTAGAAGTGAGATATAAAAGGGTCCTTTTTTCATTCTCTTGCCATGTGTTTTGTGATACGATCAAAATAACGTCACTTTGATGCTACTTGATTTCAATTATATTGTTTCCTGGCAGAATCTTTAATGATTTCTTTATCATATTATAGGTTAACTAAAAATTGGTAACCATGAAAGAATGCCCATTAAGTTGATCCATTCTGCCCTCCCCTGCCGTGGCCTACGTCCTAAGTAGTTGGCATAGCGGACATCTTAAAACCTTCAACATGCACGGTCCACAAGGCTGGCCGATTTAAAGTTTATAGGCCACCTTTTTTTTGCTTAGATGAAGGGGAAGCTTCTTTAGTCGTCCGAGGTGTCTATCGGATTGGCTGTTTTAAAGTTTGTAGGCTACCTTGTTTCTGCTTAGATGAAGGGGAAGCTTCTTTAGTCATACGAGGTGTCTATGGGATTGGCTGTTTTAAAGTTTGTAGCCCACTTTCAATTTTTTTTTTTATTTTTAACAAAAAGTTTAGATTGAGTAGAGATTTCTCTAGTCTAGAGTTTGGATATACCGTTAGTTTTATCGAAGTTTTACAGCAAATTAAAAAATTATCCAACAAGAAGCACTGGTGACAGCGAGATTCGAAGCTAATGCTTTAAAAGTCAAATTGAGTAAACTTTACCAACTGAATCAACCCTTGTTATCATTTTGTAGTCCATTTTGCATTTTTTTTTTTTTGTGTTTCCTTGTCATGATGTATCTGCTTATCATTTATATATGAAAATGACTTCCATCGACATAATAAAATAATTCTCCGAAATTAAATATTTCTTCTCGCTTAAATAAAAATGAGAGAGGGTGAGAGAGAGGAAGGGTCATCTTCTTAAGCTTAGATTTACTTTATTTTATTTTTATATATGTCATATGAATGGAAAAATTCATATTTGACAAAAGTTAAATCAGTTTTTTCTTTTTCAACATATGAGGACTTTGTACACCCACACACATACATACATAAGAGTGTGCGTGTATGTGTATATGTGTGAAGAAGAACTATTGGTGGAGAGGTATGAAGTGTGAGATCGCTGAATATATTGCCCGATGTTTAGTATGTCAACAAATAAAGGCAGAACATCAGTGACCATGAGGATTGTTACAACCATTGAAGATGCATGAATGGAAGCGGGAGCACATTATGACGGACTTTGTATCAGGACTCCCTAAGACAAGAAACGGTAATGATGTTATTTGGATGATTGTGGATCAATTGACAAATTCCATGTTGGACCGTAAGACCTGAAATGAACACCATTAGAGGGGAGGAGGGTGAATAGTGGTTAGCGGAAATTACACTACTAACCTTGAAATAAAATCCCCTTTGAAAATAGAATCTGAGAGTTATTCAGATTCAGTACCCATTTTTGAAAAATTTAAAAGTTAGTGTACACAACTCCGAAAATCATGAAACTTTTCAAAAATCAACTCCAATGTCTTGGCTAGACTCTGTCCAAAAATGAGATAAAAATAAGATTTTTTGACCCTTCAACCAAATAAAAAGATTTAGATGGTCAATCTGGACAGAATTGGACGGAATGATGTTGAACTTAGCAAACATGTATCTCTTTAATTACTAAGACAAGAAAAGTTTATCTTTATGTCAAAACACTCCTTAGGATGTTTAGTGGTAAGTTTCCAAAAGGCCCTAACCTGAAACTATGCTTGATAAAATCAGAATGCAAGTTTCCTTGAAACTGGTCAGATTGCAGCCAAAATAGAGCAGTTATCTTTCAAAGATTGAAAGACTAACTTTCCTTTGCTCAAATCAAGTGATTGTTGTTCCAAATGAAATCTAATAGTCTGAAATATAACTCTACCAAAAATCATGAATTTTGAAAATTTTTTTCTATTTTTCAAGACGTGTGAATTTGAGTGAAAACTACAGTGAAAACGGGCAGAAAACAGTAAAGAAGAAAAAAAAGACAAGAACACCAAAGATTTATCCTTGTTCGGTGAATGTGACCTGCTCCAGTCCCAAGGAACACCTTTCCTTGGATTTTAATATGAAATGAGCACCAATACAACAAGAACTAAGCTTGATCATTGGGCTATACACCAACCCTATTCAAGACTTGGATGATCACCTCTATGCAACTATGGTTGCTATACCTCTACCACCTATTAATGTAGCCTTATAAATTTGGCTAATCAATCTTACAAATTATAAAAAAGAGGCATGTATAATCTAGCTAGACACAACTAAAAATGGAACACTTTAGCTACACAAAAAATGAATCAAGAACAAAAGAAGAGAACAACAAGAATGATCTTCAACTTTTGATTTCAAGTGTGTGTCTTCTCTTCTTCACCTTGTCTCCTATTTATAGTGTGTAATGGCCCTTGGAGATAAGAATGCACATGTGTCAACATCTTCATCATCAAATCTTAAGTGTGTTCACCTCATTGGTTGGCCACGTAATCACCTTGTACACTTGGCAACTTCAAGAAATATGATTGGCCTACCTTGGAACTTTATGTTGGCCGAATTTTGTCTTCAAAAATTGACTTGGAAATTGTTGCAAAATAAAGATAATATGGAAGGGAATATACCACCAAGAAAACCTCAACTCCTTGGCACAAGAATAGGCCTTGTGATGGCTGAAAAAATTTGGATAAAATCAGCTCCAAAATAGCATCCTAGCCGTTGCCACCCTTTTTGAATTTTCCAAGTTGGTAATATTTGCCAACTTTATTGTATTTGATTTTTCCACTTGTACACAAGTCATAAAATGGATAAAAAAAAACCTTTGAAACCTATTATAGGGGTGTTTTTGAGCTGAAAATAAGTGTATAACCTCAGATTTTTTTTACGAGAAATCAATAAATAAGAGTTAACAAGACTATGTCAACATATAATCCAAAATCCCCACATTTTTCTCCTTGTATATTGTGGTGAATTTTATATCAAGAAAACCTTCAAATTCTCTGCCAAAATATAAATGAGAGCCTCCAATAACACATATATATGAATGTTCAAGAAAAAATAGAATGTGATATCAAATATCGTCACATATCCTGCTACTGTCGATAATATCACCAAATAAGAACATAGAATAGAAAACCATAATATAATCGTCAAGAAAACCATAACTACGCTCCATAATGCAGATAATATGGTACTCAAGAGATGTCCTTGAGTAAAATGACAACATTGCCCTTAGGGGTAAAATGATCAAATCCTTGGTGAGAGAAAACAATGAAAAACCCTGGTGGTCAGAAATAGATATGAAAACACCTTTATAGCGATGAATAAGAAATAATAAAGTCCTTCTATCATTTTCTGCATGTCAAGTACCTACAAGAACTCAAAATACCACTTTTGCCTTTTTTGGTAAGTTGTAGAAACTTCCAAGGCACATTAATCATAAGACAGTATTATATTCATCAAAAACACATAATAGCAACATGATAAACATATATGAAGCATGTGCAAATGAAAAAAATCATTTTATCATATTTTGGAAAATTTTTTCTAAAAACCTTAGACATCGATCGATTGAAGTGTCTCTGCTTGAAAGATCGATGTCTCACAGTGAGGTTCAGATTTTGTCTCTGACCTACATCAATTAATCGATGTGAGGGATAGATGTATACATCGATCGATCAATGTGTCTTAGGTTTAGAGACCGATGTCTCACATTAAGGTCTTGATTTTTCTCTGCCTTACATGGATCAATTGATGTGAGGTCAATGTACATCGAGTGGTCGAAGTGCACTAAAGTGAGAGTTCGATGTCATTTTTCTTCACTTATCCAATTTTTGATTATTTATAACATCATATGTGGCATTTTCATAACATGTAACACTTAAATCCATAATTTTAAAAATTGTCCAAACATATTTCTCAACCGTCCGTACATTTTCTACCAATGTCGAGTGAAGCTACGAAGGATAAGTTAGTGACATTATATGTAGATAACATCGTTGTAGAGAAAAGGGGGTTTGAGTGATTTCAAAATAAGTGACTTAAATGCATGATATATATAGACAAACGTGTACATGTATGCATGATACTTTGCTATTACTTGCCTTATTTAGCTTATATATAATGTTGCCGGACTAATGAGCCATGAAGCGTTAAAACTTAAATCATATGGAAAACATTTGTTGTGTTTATACTATTTAAAGGTGCCACCATTAATGAACTAAACTAGTTCATTAAGTGAAGCACTTAGTTTATTAAACTAAGTAGTTCATTAAAAGAAGCCACATTTGGGAAAGGCACAAAGGCAACAAGGCTAAGGAAGGAAAGTTTTCTCCTCCTCCCATCTTAATTATACACGCCCATATACATATATATTACATATATTTTCAGATTTTTTTTAAAAGGCACATACACATGTATTCCAACGTACTATCGACACGTTATATATTTTACGTACGTACGTTAACGTCACACCACTATAATTAACTCATGTTTATGAGTATATGGTGATGAAAAATTAAATACGACACGATAAAAGGTTCTAAACCGAAAATTGTCGTATCGGGCGAATACCGAAACTTCGCCAACGTGTCACGTACTTGCCATAAATAGATGGCCAGCCCATATACTCCAAAATTTCATATAAATTTTGTGGGTTACATGAAATATTCAGCCAAAAATACTGTCCATGTTGGCACACACAAATCACCTCACATTAAGGCCAAAATGTGAAGATTCCAAGTTTAATTTTGTCACATGTTAATGGTACCACTTTAGACCATCCAAGTGCTGAGATTTAAAGTATATATTATATATATATTATGTATAACATAATATATATAACATGTGCAAAAGTTGGAATTTAAATTAGAGAAAAATTGGGTAACCGATAAATATCGAAAATTCGGTTTTCTACGCACTCAACACATGGAACGTTTTTGGTACATCATGTGAAACGTATCTAGACACTTTTTACATATGATATACATCTTAAAGTTTTCTAGAAAATTAAATTAAGGGCTGATTGGAATATAACATGTGTGTATTATTAAATGTGCATTATTTTACAAAGTTAGCAAAAATAAATTTCAGCACATGCACATACATATCCAATGCCACCTACAGCTGAGATGGAGCTTATTTGGAGCCTTGTTGGCATATTGATTGTTCAAGGATCAATCATACAATTTTGGTGAATTAAAGAGATAAGCTACAAATGGTAAGAATTCAAAATTTGTCTCTCTTATATCACATGCTGAAAATTTCAGCATGCTAAATATTGCTGGCCGAATTCTTAGACTTTATTGTGATATATTTCATCATATTTTATTTTGTGATTGATTGGAATAAGAAATGGAAATGATTTGAATATTATTTAAATTAATAAAATGTGATATTTTATATATCACACATGCTGAAAATGTTTCAGCATGTGTGAGACATAGGGTGGCCGAATATATGAGCTAAAAGGTGTCCATATTCATTTCTCATGTGATAGGAATAATTACCATCAATTGGTGATTCATTTTATAAAGAAAAATCAAATTAAAATTGGCATTATTCTGAATGAAATGGAATGGTTCACATGCTGAAAATTCAGGCAATGTCACTTAATGGCCGAATTTTGCTTTAACAAGGAAGGGATTTTTGTCTTGCAATTTATGTGATATATCTTATGATTTATGGAAATTATTTTGTGATGATTTTGGCACATGTTTAAGGGGTTATTCTCAGTTTTTTCCAAGTCATCAATGATGACAACATTCATCCAATAAGAAGGTGCCAAGTAAGCGAAGCCTAAATGATCATCCAATAAGAAGATGCCAAGTAAGCAAGGCCTTGTCACAATGATGTCTTACATCCTCCCAAGGACTTAGAAGATAATTTTCAAGAGGGTGAGGCACATACAAGGGGACGGCCATGCACATTAAAAGGAAAGAGAAGAGAGCAAACAAAAGAAGCACAAGCATAGCAAATCAAAGTGATCACAAAGCCTAGCTCTTCTTCTTCTACACTCTCTTTCTTTCTTTCTTCTTGTAAGCCTATTGTATTCATATCTTTCAATCTTGAATAGGCTTGATATAGACCATCACTCATTATATATCTTTGTAAAAGATTGATCAATGTGTGATCAATCTTCATTCTTGCGAGGTGGTGGTGTTCGTGCAAATTGTATTAACCATACAAGGTTTGTAAAGGATTGGAGTTAGGTGTAACTCTATCAACCCTGTGGTAAGGTGTGTTGTGTGTGTGTGATTAGTGTGAACCAAGTAAGGTGTTCCTTGAAGACTAGAGTAGGTTTTTTATAACCGAACCAGTATAAAAATGTTGGTGCAATTTACTTTCAGCATTTACATTTCAGTTACTGCACTGATTACCCTTCTTGTTTGTAATCGGAAAAATAGTAAACGATTTTCAAAAATCACAAAAATTTTCAGAAATATACTCACACGTTCTAGGTTAATTTGGCACAAGTTTCAACCCTTTTGGATAAGTATAAGTCAATCAAACATCAAAGGTTCTGAAACTAGTGCAGTCTGATTTTTAGACTTGCAAAGGTTGAGACTTTGATTGTAGTTGACCTACTTCCCAAAAGAATTTTGCAAAACTGTTTCAACCAAATTAAATATAGTATATTAGGAGTTAGTGGTCAAAGTTTCAGAGCATTTGGACGTTCACATAAATAGGAATAAATTTTTCAAAACCATCTACCGTTTCTGGCAGATTCGAGCAATCTGAGTACCAACGGTTTTTGAAGAGGTTAAAGGTTGAATTTTAATTTGAAATTTTTAGGGGACCCTCATAACATCTGAGGCTAAATTCTCTCAAAATTTCATAATTTTTGGAGACCTCTAACCTGGTGTTAAAAATGTTTTAAAACTGGTCCTGAAAACAGAATCTGTTTTCAGAAGTTGAATTGTTCAAGTTTAAAGAAGTTTTAAAAACCACACTTCCGCACCACCTATTCAACCCCCCTTCTAGTGGTGCCTTGAAGATCCTACAAGTGGTATCAGAGCGCAGGAACACTCACTTCAAGGAATCCAACGATTCAGTGAGATGGCATCCACAAATCTCAAAACCCAGCAAGAAGGTATGTCGAGCGAAAGGCCTCCGCTTTTTGACGGTGAGTCATTTATTCAGTGGAAACTTAGAATGAAACTTTTTCTTATGGCTATAGATATAGATCTTTTGTCAATTATTGAAGATGGCCCTTGTGTCCCATCTAAGATATCCACTGTAGATGGAGTCACATTAGAAGTCGTTAAAACTAGACAAGATTATACAAGTGAAGATAAAAAGAAACTTAATATGAATGCTAAGGCTATGCAATTGCTTCTAAATGGATTAAGTAAGAGTGAGTCTAGTTATGTGTCAAACTGTTCGAGTGCACAAGAAATGTGGAGGATACTAGAAATGAAACACGAAGACACGAGTCAAGTGAAAGAGTCAAAAATTAACATGCTTATGTCCACACTTGAGTCATTTAAATTGTTGCCTAATGAGTCTATTGTTGATATGGATCTTCATTTGACTAACATCTACAACTCTCTTGAGTCTCTTAGTAAAGCTTTTACCACGCAGGAAAAGGGACAGAAAATCCTACGAAGCCTTCCTTCTGAATGGGACCCTAAAGTGACCGCAATAGAAGAAAGCAAGGAAACTAAGTCTATAAAGATGGAAGAACTAATCGGTTCACTTAAAGTTTATGAGAATAAACTCACTATACGGAAATCGGAATCATCTGAACAAGGTAAAGCTATTGCTTTCAAATCAAATGAATACTTCTCCCCTCCCTCCGATCACGTAGATGATAGTGACTCTGAATCGGATAATGATGACCTAATTCTATTGGCTAAAGGATCGAGAAAATTTATGAGAAGGTCATTTAGAAACAAAAATAAGGGTACTACAACTAAGAGAAATAAGAACAAGTCAAATGATAAAGACGTTAAATGTTATGAATGTGGCAAACTCGGACACTTATCATATGACTGCCCCAATAAACAAAAGCAAACTACTAAATACCCTGACAAGGAGAGGAACAAAAATAGACTCGTCTCAGAACCCAAACAAAGGAAACGTGCTCTAAAGGCCTCCACCTAAAGTGATTCATCGGATTCTGAAACTGAGACCAAAGAGGAGACTGCACAAGTATGCTTTGCATCCAAAGCATCAAATGAGGTATCATCTGATTTTAACTCTGACTCTGAACCTTCGTATGATGATCTTTTTAGTCAGTATTTAAAATTACATAAATTCACTAAGACTCTCGCTAAGGAAAAGAAGCGATTGATTGAAGACAAGAAACTGTTAGAATCATCTAACGAGAATCTTGTCGCTCAATTAAGCGATTCAAAGAAAGAGTCATCATGTGTCATCACTGCATTAAAGAAAGAGATTTCATCATTAACCACTCAAAATAATGAAATGAAATCCGAGATTTCAAATTTGAAATCAAGGAATACCGATTTAGAGAAAATGATGAAACAGTTTGATACGGGGTCCAACATGCTGCATCGCATTATATTATCACAAAAGCATGACATTGACAAAACTGGACTGGGATACGTTGATACTAATGAAGTATCAACCAAACCAACCAAGTTTGTTGTGTCTAAGAAAGTAGACACCCCTAAGCCTCAAGTGACGTCTAAGATGACGCAAAAGCCGCCCCTTTCCTCATCACGCCCCACTTCTTCTTCATATCATCTGAAATATAACTTTGTACCATATAGATATGAAAAGAAAAGAATAATGCATACACGAAATTCATATCATCCACGCACTACGCACACACACACAAGGACATATCAAAAACGGCCTTCATTTAATGAGTATAAAGGAGTCCTAGGGCAAAGGCCCAAAGTGCATGCACCACATGTCTACTATATCGCACCTTCATCTACATTCTTGCCATTTGATAGACCGAGAAGGATCACCCAAGCATGGGTACCAAAAGGTACTTTTACCAAGAGGTGATTAACTAACTCGAAAGGACCCAAAGTTAAAAGGGTACCTAAATCATCTTTGCACATTGCAGGGAGCCCACACATCGAAAGGTACATCTATTAAGTGGTTCTTAGATAGTGGATGCTCGAGACACATGACGGATGACCCGAGCCTATTCACCAAACTAAAGAAGGTCACAAAAGGCGGATCTGTGACCTTTGGAGACAACAACGAAGGCAAGATCATCGGAAAAGGTACGATTGGAAATCCAAACACTCTCCAAATCTCCAACGTATTTTTGGTAAGCAACTTATCCTACAATCTTCTTAGCATTTCTCAATTTGTTGACAATGGTTTTAATGTGTGTTTTACTCACCCTTATTGCAGCATAATAAATAAAAATGGAGAAACCGTTTTAAAAGGAAAACGAGAAGGTAATATTTTTACGCTTTCTATGGATGATGTAGTAGATGCTAAAGTTAAGTGTTTTATGTCAAATGAACCCAATGTGAATTTATGGCATAGACGTTTAGGACACATTGGCATTTCCACACTAGAAAAGCTTCAACGAAAGAACCTAGTACGAGGATTGCCTATGCTTGATTTAGACAACTTTTAGTTGTGTGAATATTGCATAAAAGGCAAACAAACACGTGAGTCACTTAAGCCTAAAAATGAGATAAGCACGACTAGAGTCTTAGAACTATTGCATATTAATTTGTTTGGTCCTAGTTGCACTACAAGCCTTGGTGGGCGCCACTATGCATGCGTGATTGTTGATGACTTTTCTCGTTATACTTGGACTTTATTTCTTGCACATAAGGACGATAGCGCCATAGAGATTGCAATATTAATTAAACAACTTGAAAATAATACGGTGTAAATGTGAAAAAGATAAGGAGTGATAGAGGCAGTGAGTTTAAAAAAAGAGATAATTTCGTTTTGCGAAGAAAATGGAACCAAGCATGAGTTTTCGCCACCTAGAACTCCACAATTAAATGGAGTAGTAGAAAGAAAGAATCGTACATTACAAGAAATCGCTAGGACTATGTTATGTGAAAACAAATTGCCTAGATTTCTGTGGGCAGAAGCTGTAAATTGTGCATGCTATATTGTAAATCGTATATCTATAAGAAAGAAGATAAACAAGACGCCTTATGAGATTTTGAATGATCGCATGCCTAAGATTGACTATTTTCGTGTGTTTGGATGCAAATGTTTTGTCTTGAATACAAAAGATAATTTAGATAAATTTGAATCCAAATCAATTGAGTGCATTTTTGTTGGATATTCTATAAATTCAAAGGCATATAGATGTTATGATCCTCTCACTAGATAAATTATGGAATCTATTCATGTCAAATTCAATGAATTTGGTGAGATTGATAAAGATAAGAAATATGACGATGACTTTGAATTGAAACCCGTGTTAAATGAAGATGATGGTTCTTTTGATATGCATGATATGAATGACACACTAGATATGCATGATCATATAGAAATGCATGATAACATAGAAAATAATCAACCAAGATGGCATAGAGATCACCCACATGATCTCATCATAGGCGACCTCACTCACGTTGTGCAACCACGTAGAAGAATCACATCGGACGAAATAAATGAATTTCATGCTATGATTTCTGAAATTGACCCCAAAAATGTGCATGATGCTTTAAATGATTCTTCTTGGATTGATGCCATGCATGATGAACTTAATCAATTTGTTAAAACGATGTATGGGATTTAGTGCCACGACCACAAGATAAGACTATAATAGGCACAAAGTGGGAGTTTAGAAATAAAATGAATGAAGAAGGAAAGGTTGTAAGAAATAAACCGAGATTTGTAGCACAAGGCTATAATCAAGAGGAAAGAATTGACTACGATGAAACATTTGCACCCGTAGAATGTTTAGAAGCTATACGACTATTACTTGCTATTGCTTGCATGAAAGATTTCAGATTATATCAAATGGACGTAAAAAGTGCATTCCTAAACGGATTTATACAAGAAGAAGTATACGTGAAGCAACCACCCGGTTTTGAAGATTTGAAACATCCCGATCACGTGTACAAATTAAAGAAAGCACTATATGGCCTAAAGAAAGCACCGAGAACATGGTATGATCGTTTTGCTACTTTCCTTTTAGAAAATAATTTTAAACGAGGTACTATAGATAATACACTATTTTTGAAACAAGATAAATCGGATTTACTTATTATCCAAATCTATATTGATGACATTATTTTCGGTTCTACCTCACATAGACTTGTTGAAGATTTTGAAAAATGCATGAAATCTGAATTTGAAATGTCTATGGTTGGTGAACTAAATTATTTTCTTGGCTTGCAGGTTAAGCAAACGAGTAAAGGAATTCACATAAGTCAAGCAAAATATGTAAATGACATGATTAAAAAATTTAACTTTGAAAATTTGAAACCATCCCCCACCCCTATGAGTGTCACTACTAAATTAGACAAAGACGAACATGGTAAAGACGTTGATAATGGCTTATATCGATCTATGATAGGTTCTTTGCTATATTTAACTGCTAGTAGGCCTGATATCATGTTTAGTGTATACATGTGCGCACGATTTCAAAGTCAACCTAAGGTGTCTCTCTATAATGCAGTAAAAAGAATATTCCGCTATATTAAGCACACGCCCACCTTAGGAATTTGGTACGATAAGGATTCTACTTTTAACTTACGTGCTTACACTGATGCAGATTATGGTGGCTGCAAAATAGATAGAAAAAGCACGAGCGGAACTTGCCAATTTATAGGAAATTCACTCATTTCTTGGTTTTCCAAAAAGCAAGCAAGTGTTGCTTTGTCCACTACAGAGGCTGAGTACATGGCTCTTAGCCTTTGTTGCACACAGTTGTTGTGGATAAAACAATAACTTTCGGACTTTGGAATTACCGTAAATAAAATTCCTATATATTTTGATAGTATGAGTGCCATAAATTTGTCTAAGAACCCCGTATTACATTCTAAGGCTAAGCATATAGAAGTACGCTATCACTTTCTTCGTGATCACGTAAACAATGGTGATATTGTCATAGATCACGTACGCACAGAAGCACAAGTAGCGGATATCTTTACAAAAGCCTTAAATCAAGCCACGTATGAATCTCTTCGTTCTAAATTAGGCATGATTCCCGTTGATATGATTTGATTTGACGTGATTTGATTCTCTTTCCTTATTGACAGGAATATTTTGATTTACTTTCCAAAATAAAGGGGGAGAGAAAAGCATGATTTAAGGGGGGGAGACACTAATTGATACTAATTGAACAAATCAAGGGGAAGCCGGATTTGAAATTCGAAATTCAAATTTAAAATTTGTGCATGTTTGAAGGGGGAGCGTTAGCATTTAAATCATGTGCATAAGTTATTTTGAAAATCATCAAAAGAGGGAGATTGTAGAGAAAAGGGGGTTTGAGTGATTTCAAAATAAGTGACTTAAATGCATGATATATATATACAAACGTGTCCATGTATGCATGATACTTTGCTATTACTTGCCTTATTTAGCTTATATATAATATTGCCGGACTAACGAGCCATGAAGCGTTAAAGCTTACATCATATGGCAAACATTTTTTGTGTTTATACTGTTTTCAGGTGCCACCATTAATGAACTAAACTAGTTCATTAAGTGAAGTACTTAGTTTATTAAACTAAGTAGTTCATTAAAGGAAGCCACATTTGGAAAAGGCACAAAGGCAACAAGGCTAAGGAAGGAAAGTTTTCTCCTCCTCCCCTCTTAATTATACATGCCCATATACATATATATTACATATATTTTCAGTATTTTTTTAAAAGGCACATACACATGTATTCCAACGTACTATCGACACGTTATATATTTTACGTATGTACGTTAACGTCACACCACTATACTTAACTCATGTTTATGAGTATATTCAGGTCTTATATCATAGATATGGTGATGACAAATTAAATACGACACGATAAAAGGTTCTAAACCGAAAATTGTCGTATTAGGCGAATACCGAAACTTCGCCAACGTGTCACGTACTTGCCATAAATAGATGGCCAGCCCATATACTCCAAAATTTCATATAAATTTTGTGGGTTACATGAAATATTCAGCCAAAAATACTGTCCATGTTGGCACACACAAATCACCTCATATTAAGGCCAAAATGTGAAGATTCCAAGTTTAATTTTGTCACATGTTAATGGTACCACTTTAGACCATCCAAGTGCTGAGATTTAAAGTATATATTATATATATTATGTATAACATAATATATATAACATGTGCAAAAGTTGGAATTTAAATTAGAGAAAAATCGGGTAATCGATAAATATCGAAAATTCTGTTTTCTACGCACACAACACATGGAACGTTTTTGGTACATCATGTGACACATATCTAGACACTTTTTACATATGATATACATCTTAAAGTGTTCTAGAAAATTAAATTAAGGGCTGATTGGAATATAACATGTGTGTATTATTAAATATGCATTATTTTACAAAGTTAGCAAAAATAAATTTCAGCACATGCACATACATATCCAACGCCACCTACAGCTGAGATGGAGCTTATTTGGAGCCTTGTTGGCATATTGATTGGTCAAGGATCAATCATACAATGTTGGTGAATTAAAGAGAGAAGCTACAAATGGTAAAAATTCAAAATTTGTCTCTCTTATATCACATGCTGAAAATTTCAGCATGCTAAATATTGCTGGCCGAATTCTTGGACTTTATTGTGATATATTTCATCATATTTTATTGTGTGATTGATTGGAAGAAGAAATGGAAATGATTTGAATATTATTTAAATTAATAAAGTGTGATATTTTATATATCACACATGTTGAAAATTTTTCAGCATGTGTGAGACATAGGGTGGCCGAATATATGAGCTAAAAGGTATCCATATTCATTTCTCATGTGATAGGAATAATTACCATCAATTGGTGATTCATTTTATAAAGAAAAATCAAATTAAAATTGGCATTATTTTGAATGAAATGGAATGGTTCACATGCTGAAAATTCAGCATGACAATGTCACTTAATGGCCGAATTTTGCCTTAACAAGGAAGGGATTTTTGTATTGCAATTTATGTGATATATCTTATGATTTATGGAAATTATTTTGTGATGATTTTGTCATATGTTTAAGGGGTTATTCTTAGATTTTTCCAAGTCATCAATGATGACAACATTCATCCAATAAGAAGGTGCCAAGTAAGCGAATCATAAATGATCATCCAATAAGAAGATGCCAAGTAAGCAAGGTCTTGTCACAATGATGTCTTACATCCTCCCAAGGACTTAGAAGATAATTTTCAAGAGTGGGAGGCACATACAAGGGGACGGCCATGCACATTAAAAGGAAAGAGAAGAGAGCAAACAAAAGAAGCACAAGCATTGCAAATCAAAGTGATCACAAAGCCTAGCTCTTTTTCTTCTACACTCTCTTTCTTTCTTTCTTCTTGTAAGCCTATTATATTCATATCTTTCAATCTTGAATAGGCTTGATATAGACCACCCCTCATTATATATCTTTGTAAAAGATTGATCAAGGTGTGATCAATCTTCATTCTTGCGAGGTGGTGGTGTTCGTGCAAATTGTATTAACCATACAAGGTTTGTAAAGGGTTAGAGTTAGGTGTAACTCTATCAACCCTATGGTAAGGTGTTTTGTGTGTGTGTGATTAGTGTGAACCAAGGAAGGTGTTCCTTGAAGACTGGAGTAGGTTGTTTATAACCGAACCAGTATAAAAATCTTGGTGCAATTTACTTTCAGCATTTACATTTCAGTTACTACACTGATTACCCTTCTTGTTCGTATTCGGAAAAATAGTAAACGATTTTCAAAAATCACAAAAATTTCCAGAAATATACTCACACATTCTAGGGTTAATTTGGCACAAGTTTCAACCCCTTTGGATAAGTATAAGTCAATCAAACATCAAAAGTTCTGAAACTAGTGTAGTCTGATATTCAGAGTTGCAAAGGTTGAGACTTTGATTGTAGTTGACCTACTTTCCAAAAGAATTTTGCAAAACTGTTTCAACCAAATTAAATATAGTATATTAGGAGTTAATGGTCAAATTTTCAGAGCATTTGGACGTTCACACAAATAGGAATAAATTTTGCAAAACCATCTACCGTTTTCGGCAGATTCGAGCAATCTGAGTACCAACGGTTTTTGAAGGGGTTAAAGGTTGAATTTTAATTTGAGGGGACCCTCATAACATCTGAGGCTAAGTTCTCTCAAAAGTTCATCATTTTTGGAGACCTCTAACCTGGTTTTAAAAACGTTTTAAAACTGGTCCTGAAAACAGAATCTGTTTTCAGAAGTTGAATTGTTCAAGTTTAAAGAAATTTTAAAAACCACACTTTCCGCACCATCTATTCAACCCTCCTTCTAGTGGTGCCTTACAGATCCTAAAATCGTGAGCTTATACGGAGTACCGGTCAGTATCGTGTCAGATCAAGATCCTAGATTCACATCCTGATTCTGGGATGCATATCAGAGTCATATGGACCGATTTGAGAATGAGCATAATGTTCTATCCACAAACAGATGGACAATTGGAACGGACTATTCAGAACCTTGAAGATATGGTGTAGCGCCCCACCCAGAACTAAGGTATTGGCACAGTACACCCACCGTGCTCTGCTACGAGAAGTACAAAGCGTCGATAACATCTATATATGCATCGTCACAAGCATGTGTAAGCATCATAAAATAGTCAGAATAAAACAACGACATAAGTACGAATAACTACATCCGAGATAGTATCAGCAGTGCACCATCAATACAAGCATAGGGCTGAAATATCAAAATACAAAAGCTGATACAATAGTCTCCTAGACAGCCCTCGGAGCCTACTCTCTTGGCTCGTCATCTCTGGGTTCTGTGGGTCTATCTTGTAAAAATAAAGGGATGAACGATAATGAATCGCTCAGCAAGTATTTCTACATAGATTCGTCAAGTGGATTATGCATGGGGATCGAGGTAGTAGAGAGATTACGGTAAAACACGAATCATGTACTATATCTATAAAAGCATGAAAGTAACATTCAACGCAAATAAGATAAGTTAACAGAACAGATAATCGAGCAGTTAAAGTCTTTCGTCATCATGACTTTGGAACTTAATTATCTTTTGTATAGTTTGTTTCCTTCTTAAACATAATCTTTTAAGTCCAGTTCTATGTGCTTATTGGTACTTACTTGACTATCATACTAATATAGAGTACAGAAGTTCGTGACTAAAAGGGGATTACGTGCTCATGGAAGATGTACGTGATGCATGTATTGTAAAACATTCAGAAAACATATCATTTGTAACTTTCATTAACATGGCAGATCATAAGTTGACTATAATACTTTGCGTATCGTAAGAACGGTACCTGCAACATGCCGAATGATACCTCTGAGTAGCCTCGAGTATTGTCTATGAATCTCGATGGTCCAACCAAGGTGTTACATCATACGAACATAGGACTAACAGTGACGTGTTATAACGGAGATCCTTAGTCCTAGACGCAGTGTTACACTCAACAATAACGTATTTCGCCCCTGACATTCTCCTCCAGGACCAGATGCCAGGCAGCTCTCCATAACAGAACATCATAAACGTATCAGAAAGGGAAAGATCCTTTGTCCCGGACAAGGTGTTACGCTCAGCCAACAAAAACATGTATAAGTTGTATGGAATCATTCGTCTCGCGGTACTGTTCTGCATACGTAAAATTCTGTTTAAAACATCTTTCGCTATAGTCATTTTGCAAACATGATCGTAAATAAAATCGTTTGCTTTGAAAATCATGTTGATATATGCATAAAAGAATGCTTGGTTTTTGGACTGGTTTTATGTCTCTAATTATTTCAGCCCCTAAGCCCCTTACTTAGCTCATTTATCATGTCATGTTTTTATGTGAAATTACCCTTTTTCCTTAATGGAGGAGCCTTTGTTTTGAGTGACCAAAACAGCCCCTTTTGGTGTTTTAATCATTAAGTTTGTGCTCTTAATATGTCCAATACTTATCTACTTTTAAAGACCTCTAAAGCAGCCCACTTTTCATAATTCTCAAATTTGAAAATTACCAATTAGCCCTTATAGGGTGGTTTCGACCAAATGGTCCAAAACAGCCCTACTTTAGTGGTTCATCTTTTTCAATCTATTGGCTTGTTCATTTGTTGATTTACCACATAAAACATATGATTTTATACATATATTTACATAGGTATAATCAACTAAATGCATATCATTATATAGGTATTAAAGATGGCCTAATGTGTTAGAGTCACCATATACACCAACATTGATTTTCCAACTTGTTATATGCATGCAACATGCAATAACAATAACATCTATTTTGTACTCTAAGTTACCATGGATATATGTTACGATGATGCATGAATTTCATGGTTTTAACATATTAAGCTTCAAGTAAAATCATATCCACCATAATCATGATCATGGTGATGATCATGATACTAGTGACATGCAAATACATAAGAGTAACCCATGAAAATACACCTCATTGTTAGAATGTGATTTAGTTTTGATGATTTGCACAAGGTTGGCACTTGAAAATAATGTTTAAGCGCTTCAAGTTGATGGTTTGAAGTCAGTGCACTTCGAACGCTCACTTCAGGCGCTTCATGTGTCTTGGTGATGATCAGAACACTTCGAACGCCTTGATCAGGCGCTTCATGTGTTGTATTGAAAGTCAGGACACTTCGAACGCTTACATCAAGCGCTTCATGTGTCCTGATGAAATATACGTACACTTCGAACGCTACTTTAAGCGCTTCAAGTGTCTCACCAAGTCAAAAGTACTTTTCTCTGAACAAGCACGCTTTCCCAAGGCCTGGTTCTGAGAAAATGTCAGTTTTAGTTCGAACAAGCATGAAGTGCTACATGAGGCGCTTCATGTCACTTCGAACGCACTCAGTTGCCAACATTAGGCGCTTAATGTGACTTCGAACGCATGTTCTCTTTCACATTAAGCGCTTCATCCCACTTTGAACGCTTATTCTTTGGACAGATTAAGCGCTTCATGTGCTCAACGGTACAAATGTCTTTTTGCTTCATTTCATAACCAGTTGACTCTTTGTACCCTCCTCTTTTAGTGTTGTTTCAGCAGGTCTTCTCTCACACTCAGAGATCCCAGGTTTCTATTCTTGGCCAAAGTTTTTGAATCCTCTTCTAAATGGTTGCTACATGCCAAGAACTGTTTTTGAAGACTGCTGCAGTCCTTCACAAGCTGCCAAATCCCATTATTGGCTGGGCAGAAGATTTCAAACGGGAAGTTTTCTTGAAGATTGATAAAAGAAGGGTTTGGTTCATTCTTCTTCTCCAACTTTCTACTTCACAAGCTCTCAAGTGCTCTCAAGCTCAAGCTCTCAAAATAGTTGTAAATCTTTGTATACTTTTACTTTATTGTTGAGAGTGTGTTTATTGTAAGAAGAAGAGTCTTCTTCTTGGTGAGATTCTCTGTGAGAGATTTGGTAGATTGTTGGTCAAGGAGCAAGGGTGCTCTTTGTTTAAGTTTTCTAAACTTTGAAGGGTTTGTTGATAGTGTGTGGTGCACTATTCTCCCTACAAGATTTCTTTGAGGGCAAAGAAGATCTTTGGAGGCAAAACTTCAAAGTGTTAGAACTCTTGGTTGTGGTCTAGGCAAGGTGCCTAGTTTGTATTCTTTTGATTTCGTTTTGGTTGTTGTTTCCCCCAAAAGAAATAACAATCCCCATTTCAAAATCCTTCTTGTGAAACATCAAGAAGGTAGAGGAGTAGAGTCTCTTGACTTGAACCTCTATACATAATCGTGTTCTTTCTTGTCTTTCAAGTTTTTATCTTTCAAAAGAACACATCCAAGTATCGGTTGCACTCTAAAACGAAAAATAGCCACAAAATATCCATACTTGGTGAACACACTATTCAACCCCCCCTTCTAGTGTGTTCTAAGGGACCTAACAATTGGTATCAGAGCCACATCTTGCTTATTTGAGTCCAAATACAAGATTTGATCATTTCTAGTATGGATCCCTTTGTTTTTGATGATTTGGGTTCTCCTACTGCTGAAACCTCCAGAAGAAGGAGGCAGGCCTCTGTTGATGAGGATGTGAGTTCTCCTACTGCTGATCTTTCCAGAAGAAGGAGGCAGGAAACCCTATTCCCTTCTATCTCAAATGTTCATGTTAAAGTTCCCATGTTTGACCCTTTAAACTACCCACTGTGGAAGTCAAACATGGAAACGTACTTGCGTTCTTGTTCTCACAGAATATGGGTTGAGGTCTCAAAAGGATCTATGATTCCCATTGATATTGATGATCCTTCCCCGGAGGAGGAGTTCCAGTTGGCCATAAATAGCAAGGCTCTTGCTATTTTAAATAGCTCTCTTTCCACAAATGAGAGAGCTCAGATTCAAGGTGTCCAATCCGCACATGAGGCTTGGACAAAGCTTGAGATGATCCATGAAGGAACTTCTCAAGTAAGAAAGGCCAAAAGGAGACAGTTGATAAAACAATTTTACAACTTCACTGTCCCCAAAGGTGAAAAGATTGAAGAGTCCATCCAAAGATTCACCAAACTTGTCAACCTTCTCAAAGCGGTTGGCAAGAAGATAGAACAAGAAGATTTAAACCATTGCTTCCTAAACAGTTTAGGAAGAGAATGGAATGCAAAAGTGACGGCCATCGAGGAGTCCAAGGATCTTGAAACAATCACCTTGGACGAGTTATACGGGAATCTCATCACTTATGAGATTCATTTAGATGCACAAGAAAAGAATGATCCTATTCGCCAATCTTCAAAGGCGTTGGTCGTAGAGTCGGAGGACTCGGATGATGAAGTCGGACTTCTTGTCAAAAGATTCCGACGTATTGCAAGAAAAAATGGTGACGACGCAAGGAGATTCGTCAAGGAAAGATACCCCAAGGACAAGGTGAAGGACCAAGAGAATAAATGCTACAAATGTGGGAAGCTTGGTCATTTCATGAAGGATTGTCGGGTGAAAGAGCCGCAACTCAAAGACAAAAAGGCCATCTACCAAAGGAAGAAGGCCTTGCAAGCGGAGGTAGCCCATTGGGAGAGTTTTCTTTCCGGATCCGAAAGCGACAATGGCGATAGGGATGATCTTGCACTCACGGGGGTGGTGGAAGATGATCTCGACAAGGAGTTCTTTGCACTAATGGCCATCGACGATGACAAGGAGGTATGCAACATTTCATCTCATTATAAATTTATTGATGAACGAGATGATTTAATACAAGAAAATGATCTCCTTGATTTAAAATATCAACGTGTCAAGAAAGAGTTTAGAGCATGCATAAATGAGTACAATGACACGTTAGAGAATCACATTGCATTGCAACTTGAGCATGACATATTTTTAACCATGCATGTGATTGCACTTGAAGAGAAACATGATTTGATGAAATCATGTGCTCAAGCCCTTGAGGATAAGAAAAATGATTCAAGGGTAGGTGCTAAAGAGATAGAGAATAAAGATGCATCTAGGCCAAGCATGAAAGTCAAACCTAGTGTCATGTATGCATCTAAGAAGGGAAATAAAAAGGAACAAGCACAAGTGATCAAGGAGTCTAAAACCTCCTTGAAGATGCAAAGGCACATGCCTAAACCAAAGGCTAATGCACCAAAGGTGTCACAACCTTTGGTCCATGTTGTGAAACAAAAACCTTCTACTATTCCAAAGAAGGTGGTTCCTAAGAAGGAAACACGACATGTGCCAATGCACAAACATTCGCACAAGCATGCACCAACACACAAGCATACTCCTACATGTTTTTATTGCAATAGGAAAGGTCATGTAGAGAGAGTATGTAGAGCTAAGAATAATAAGAATCTTGCGTGGGTGTCGAAAGGCGAGATGAAGGTAACTAACCTTCAAGGACCCAAAATAAAAAGGGTACCAATTTCATATGGTTCTTTTATAGGCCCTAGCACCCAATGGAGAAAGCGAAGACAAGAAAGTCAAATGGGTCGTGGACAGTGGGTGTTCCAACCATATGACGGGAGACAAACGTCTCTTCCATAGACTCACTATGCAAGACGGAGGAGTTGTCCACTTTGGCGGTAGCAAAGGCCAAATCAAAGGACATGGTATTGTGGGGTAACGATTCCTTCTCTCTTAGTGATGTCTTATATGTTGTAGGTCTTAAGTTTAACTTGATAAGTGTTAGTCAACTTTGTGATGCTAATTATGAGGTAACGTTTTTGAAAACAAAGTGTGTTGTGAAAAAGGAAGAAAAGATTTTATTTGAGGCTTTGCGTTTCAAAAATATTTACAAAGTTAGCATCAATGATTTGGTTTCTCAAAATGTATCGTGTCTAGTTGCTAAGAATGATTTGACGCAACTATGGCATAGACGTCTCGGACATGTATGTTTCAAAACATTTAAATTTATTTGCGAAAATGATAAAGTCCGAGGCCTTCCAAAAATGAGTTTTGAAAACAATGACTTATGTGACACTTGTCAAAAGGCGAAACTTGTGAAAACAAGTTTCAAACCCAAGACAAATATTTCCACCTCCAAGCCCCTACAATTGCTTCACATGGATTTGTATGGGGATGTTGGAACAAGAAGCTTGGGTGGCAAACATTACACCTTCGTGGTTGTAGATGACTATACTCGTTATACGTGGGTGATGTTTCTTGCTAAGAAAAGTGATGCATGTAGTGAGTTTGTAAGTCTAAGTAAACGATTGGAAAATCATGTGGGTGACACCATCAAAACCATCCGTAGTGATCGTGGTGGTGAGTTCGATGGTGATTTCGAAAGGTTTTGTGTGTCCAAAGGATACTCTCATGACCTTTCGGCACCTAGAACTCCTCAACAAAATGGTGTGGCCGAACGGAAAAATAGAACTCTACAAGAAATGTGTAGGGCAATGTTAAACGAGTTCGGATTGCCCAAGTATTTTTGGGCCGAAGCGGTTAATGCCGCTTGCCATGTGATCAATCGTGTCTATTTGAGACCATACCTAAATGTGACTCCTTATGAGCTTTGGAATGGAAAAGTTCCCAACATTGGGTATCTCAAAGTCTTTGGTTGCAAGTGTTTTATACTTAATACCAAAGATACTTTGGACAAACTTGACCTCAAAGCGGATGAAGGTATCTTTTTAGGTTATGCCTCAAATAGTAAAGCATTTCGTGTTTTCAACAAAAGGAGTCAAAAGGTGGAAGAATCAATCCATGTTAAGTTTAATGAGTCACTTAGTGATGAACCTAAACTTAATGAGGATTGTGTAGAGGATGAAGATGTGACTCCTCAAGAAGAAATTTTTGAGGATGTTCCTATGGTTGTTCCTCAACGAGAAATCGTTGATGATCCTCCAAATGGAAACATCTTCGTTGACTTGAGAGTTGAACCTCTCGAAGGCACTCCTCCACCTTGTGTAAATGAACTTAGTGAGCCACGTAGAAGTGTCTCCTCTACTCATGTTGATTCACAAAATGTAGAAAATGCATCAAAAATTCCGGAACATGAGGTTCATGATGATAATGAAGGTTCATCTCTTCCGGAACATGATCAAGAGGAAGTTGGAGGTGATGTATCCAATCTTCCTAGATCATTTAAGCAC
Source organism: Eustoma russellianum (assembly GCA_036186865.1). Lineage (NCBI taxonomy): Eukaryota > Viridiplantae > Streptophyta > Magnoliopsida > Gentianales > Gentianaceae > Eustoma > Eustoma russellianum. The sequence goes on from AP025066.1 coordinate 27,314,672, forward strand.
AAAAGTTCTCACCCTCAAGAGTTAGTCATTGGTGATCCAAATAGAGGTATCACCACACGAAGGCAATATAGAGAGAATGCATTTGTCTCTCTTATAGAGCCTAAAAATATTAAAGACGCACTTCTTGATGAAAATTGGATCTTGGCTATGCAAGAAGAATTAAACCAATTTGAAAGAAGTGATGTTTGGGAGTTAGTTCCCAAACCACACGATCATCCTATTATTGGTACGAAATGGGTTTTTCGTAACAAGATGGATGATCAAGGTAATGTCACTAGAAACAAGGCTAGGTTAGTTGCTCAAGGATACCGTCAAGAAGAAGGTATTGATTTTGATGAGACATTTGCACCCGTAGCACGACTTGAAGCTATTAGAATGTTGTTAGCATATGCTTGCTATAGAGATTTTACACTTTACCAAATGGATGTTAAATCCGCATTCTTGAATGGTGTTATTCAAGAGGAAGTGTATGTTGCACAACCTCCCGGGTTTGAATGTCATGATTCACCACATCATGTCTTCAAACTTAAAAAGGCTCTTTACGGTCTCAAACAAGCTCCAAGAGCTTGGTACGAGAGGTTAAGTACTTTTCTTCTTAATAATGGTTTTTCAAGAGGTAAAGTTGACACTACTTTGTTCATAAAAGAACAAGGTAGGAATCATTTAATTGTTCAAGTATATGTTGATGATATTATTTTTGGTGCTACTAACAATTGTCTTTGTGAGCAATTTGCTAGTCTTATGCAAGGTGAGTTCGAGATGAGCATGATGGGCGAGCTAAACTATTTCCTTGGATTACAAATCAAGCAAACCAAAGATGGTGTGTACATTTCCCAAGCCAAATACACAAGAGACTTGCTCAAAAAGTACAATTTTGGTGAAGGAAGAGAGGTGAACACTCCAATGAGCACAAGTGCAAAGCTTGACAAGGATGAAAAGGGAAAACATGTCGAGGTAACCTTGTATCGTGGCATTATAGGTAGTCTACTTTACTTAACGGCTAGTAGACCCGATATTTTACATGCGGTATGCTTATGTGCTAGATTTCAAAGTGATCCTAGGGAGATGCATTTTATTGCGGTAAAACGCATCCTTAGATACCTTAGAAGTACTTTGAAATTTGGTTTATTTTATCCTAAGAATGCATGTTTTGATTTAAGAGGTTATTGTGACTCCGATTATGCGGGGAGTCTAGTTGATAGAAAGAGCACCTCCGGAACTTGTCAGTTTCTTGGAGATTGTCTCGTTTCTTGGTACTCCAAGAAACAAAACAGTGTGTCTCTCTCTACGGCGGAATCCGAATATGTGTCGGCCGCCTCGTGTTGTGCACAATTGTTATGGATGACTAACACGTTAAATGACTATAACATTCACTTCTCAAAGGTGCCAATTTTGTGTGATAACACGTCCGCCATAAATATTGCACAAAATCCCGTCCAACATAGTCGGACCAAGCACATTGAAGTGAGGTATCATTTCATCCGTGACTGTGTACAAAAGAACTTGGTAAGTGTAGAATTTGTTCCTACACATGACCAACTTGCGGACATTTTCACGAAACCCTTGCCTAGTGATGTATTCTTATCTATAAGAAGTAGGTTGGGGTTGCTCAATATGGGTTGACAAAACCATCTTGAGTTTTGAGCATGAAAATTTCAAAAATTCTCAATATCAGTAGACATGAAGCGCTTCATCTTAGATTGTTAAGGCGTTCTATATCACTTCAAGCGCTTGATGTTAAGGATGTCACTCGTTCAAAGTGACATCAAGCGCTTTATCCAAGTTTGTTCACTCGTTTGATGTGACTTTAAGCGCTTCATCTGAGTTTCCTCACTCGTTCGATGTGACTTTAAGCGCTTCATCTGTTTGTATGAAGTCGTTCGAAGTCACTTGAGGCGCTTCAACCCTAATTCTTCACTGTCATTTCCGCCGTCTCTTCAGTTTTCGCGCCATTCAATGACCATCAACTCCTGCGCCAGTTTTTCTCTCTCCCTCCTTCCCACGATCTCCACCATCTCTTCCCCATTTTCTCAAATTCATTTCATCTTCCTCCTTTCTCTCCTCCACCTCTCCCACTCTCTACTATCAATTACTCCCACTACCTCTTCATCTTCCTCATCTCCTACTATAAACTCTCTCTCAAAACCTTCATCTCCATTCACTCAAGCCTTCATCTCCTTTCAAAAATCCCAAAGCTTGTTCACTCATCCCTCAAAAATGGCCTCTGCAGGACCGTCAAAACGCCCACGCACTCACAGGACAAAGAAAACTGCTGGGCTCGGGACTGCGGAACCCGATGAACTCAAAACCATTCGTGATGGGCTAACCAAGGAAAACTTTCCTTGGTTGAGAAAATTCGACAATGATATCAAAAAGTCTCCTCGCCCTGTAGACAAAGGAGTACACTTATCTCTGTACTCTAACATGCTCGTTGAAGAATGGCACACGAACAATCGCCCTGTTGTTCCTCTCAAACTTCTGAGTCTCAGTGACCTGTCCGAGACTCACATGGATCAGATCGTGTCTCTGCTCGATTTCCAAGGCTGGACCTCCCTCTGGTCCAGGCTTGACATGCGCAGTTTCTCCCGGGAGTACACCCGGATGTTTTATGCAAATCTGTGGATTACTCCACAAACTGAATCTCAATCCTTCTTGCTCAACACTGTTGTTGATGGTACGTCCCTCAGTTTCTCTATTCCCGAAATCTGTGAAATTCTCCGCATCCGAAACGAAGGCCTAAGTGACTTTTCCGTATTTGACTGGAGCAGTAAATACGGAATTCCCGAACAAGATGTGAAGTTTGATCTGGGGTTCTTTCCTTCCCGAAAGACTCAGAACATGGCTCTCATTGATCGCATCTTGTTAGCCATTGTCACTTACTGTGTGAATGGTAAGTCGACACGAAATCCAAGCAACATGGATTTCTACGTCACTTACCGCATCAAAAATCAAACCCAACTCAATTTTGCCTGGATTATGGTTGAGGTCATGTTTTCTGCTCTTCGGAAAGCTTCCAAGGCCTTACCCTTTGCCAACCTTATCACCGTCCTTCTCAAGTCAAAAGGGATTGTCATTCCTGATAGTGAACTCACCCCGGTGGCAAACACGGACTATTACAGTAACTACAACATTGTCCAAGCCATCGACTCTCAAAAAACGTAAAGCCACAAACATTCCTGGTCTTGATGATGAGGCAGAAGCTGAGCCTCAAGCAAATGTTGAATCAAGTACCATTGACCAGCTGCGTACTCAAATTCAATCTCTGGAACAGTCTGTTCAGCACCTTCAGCTTAGCAATGCGCGTCATGAGTATCGTTTTGGCGTCCTTAAGGACGTTATTCTCCAACAAATGCCGTGGGCATCCTTTCCCTCTGATTTTGATGATTTAGGGGGAGACTCTGCTGATAACACTGCTGCTGCTGGAGATACAAGAACTAGTGCTGGTGGTGCTGGTGGAAGTGGCCAACAAGTGAGTGGTTTTGCGGGGTTTGCTTCAAGTCCCTTCAATTTTGGTGATTTGCAGCATCCTGGTGGAAGTGGTGCTGGATCTGGTGGTGGAGTGTAGTTGGTTTCTGATTTTTGGTTCCTTCTGACTTTTTCAAATCTGTTTTTGCATTGCCTAGAAACTTTTCCGTCCCTGAATGTTATTTGGATTTTCCTACTGCTATAGATAGATGTAATGAACAGTGTTCTATTAAGTAAAGTTTTTTTTTTGGGACTATATGGTACTTCTCTTGAAAAAAATTTTTAATGCACTTTGTGAGGGGGAGCATATGCTAAGGGGGAGTAAATTAAAATGTTGCATGTTGTGAAATCATCAAAAAGAGGGAGAATGTTAGAATGTGATTTAGTTTTGATGATTTGCACAAGGTTGGCACTTGAAAATAATGTTTAAGCGCTTCAAGTTGATGGTTTGAAGTCAGTGCACTTCGAACGCTCACTTCAGGCGCTTCATGTGTCTTGGTGATGATCAGAACACTTCGAACGCCTTGATCAGGCGCTTCATGTGTTGTATTGAAAGTCAGGACACTTCGAACGCTTACATCAAGCGCTTCATGTGTCCTGATGAAATATACGTACACTTCGAACGCTACTTTAAGCGCTTCAAGTGTCTCACCAAGTCAAAAGTACTTTTCTCTGAACAAGCACGCTTTCCCAAGGCCTGGTTCTGAGAAAATGTCAGTTTTAGTTCGAACAAGCATGAAGTGCTACATGAGGCGCTTCATGTCACTTCGAACGCACTCAGTTGCCAACATTAGGCGCTTAATGTGACTTCGAACGCATGTTCTCTTTCACATTAAGCGCTTCATCCCACTTTGAACGCTTATTCTTTGGACAGATTAAGCGCTTCATGTGCTCAACGGTACAAATGTCTTTTTGCTTCATTTCATAACCAGTTGACTCTTTGTACCCTCCTCTTTTAGTGTTGTTTCAGCAGGTCTTCTCTCACACTCAGAGATCCCAGGTTTCTATTCTTGGCCAAAGTTTTTGAATCCTCTTCTAAATGGTTGCTACATGCCAAGAACTGTTTTTGAAGACTGCTGCAGTCCTTCACAAGCTGCCAAATCCCATTATTGGCTGGGCAGAAGATTTCAAACGGGAAGTTTTCTTGAAGATTGATAAAAGAAGGGTTTGGTTCATTCTTCTTCTCCAACTTTCTACTTCACAAGCTCTCAAGTGCTCTCAAGCTCAAGCTCTCAAAATAGTTGTAAATCTTTGTATACTTTTACTTTATTGTTGAGAGTGTGTTTATTGTAAGAAGAAGAGTCTTCTTCTTGGTGAGATTCTCTGTGAGAGATTTGGTAGATTGTTGGTCAAGGAGCAAGGGTGCTCTTTGTTTAAGTTTTCTAAACTTTGAAGGGTTTGTTGATAGTGTGTGGTGCACTATTCTCCCTACAAGATTTCTTTGAGGGCAAAGAAGATCTTTGGAGGCAAAACTTCAAAGTGTTAGAACTCTTGGTTGTGGTCTAGGCAAGGTGCCTAGTTTGTATTCTTTTGATTTCGTTTTGGTTGTTGTTTCCCCCAAAAGAAATAACAATCCCCATTTCAAAATCCTTCTTGTGAAACATCAAGAAGGTAGAGGAGTAGAGTCTCTTGACTTGAACCTCTATACATAATCGTGTTCTTTCTTGTCTTTCAAGTTTTTATCTTTCAAAAGAACACATCCAAGTATCGGTTGCACTCTAAAACGAAAAATAGCCACAAAATATCCATACTTGGTGAACACACTATTCAACCCCCCCTTCTAGTGTGTTCTAAGGGACCTAACACTCATTAGGCTATGATCATCAAGATACATATCATGATGATGGTGATGAAATCATACCTACATATTGAGGCCAAAATAGCCTCATATTAGGAGGAAAATGCATGACATGAAGTGATGATCATCAAAGATGTTGTCCTTTATGGCATGCATTATAGTATGAGTTATGATGCACCATAAAGACCATAACCATAGAAATACATTGTAAAATAAATGAAATCAAAGAGGTGATGTTCATCCTAAGCATATACATAAAAATTGATGGAAAGGTAGGTTCTTGGTATACTTTTCCAAGAAAGTGTACTAAGACACTTCTGTTTCTTATGATTTTGTTGAATGCACGCCTATGCTTCTTATATTTGTGTCATGCACGCCCCTAAGGGCTGTTTTTAGCCAACATTTTGTCTTGCATAGTCCACCTAGATATCCTCCTAATCATGCACATGAAACTATATAAGAACTACAGACCAACACACATGATTTATACATGCAAGTACACTTTTCATATCTTTGAAATGAAGACTTTATTTCAACATATGCATGCATGATCCATCTTATGGAATGAACATAAGAGACTCATTTTTAAACATTTTTGAAGAAGCTAAGAAGAATACTTGCCTTTGTCTTTGAATCTTACACTTAAGAGTACAAGATTCTTTCTTTCTTTAGCTTGAGGGTGCACACGGCCAAGGTGGCTAAAAGGGAAGAAAAGTTAGTCATTCTTAAAGGATAACAAGGGACTGCACACCCCTAAGTCCCAAGTTTTAAAGGGCATGCTTGTATGACATATCTCGTAGGGTGCACCTTTCTTTTGTTATCCGAGAGGTCAGTCACAATAACAACATTACCTCATTACCTTAGAGGTTCTCGTATATGTCAGAGTATGAGGGATCGGATGTACGCAACCATACCCATGTGTTAGAAACACACTGAGGTTGTTTCCCAATGACCCATAATGAAAATTGCGTCAAACTGTATCGATCAACTGCTACTTCACAATATAAGAAGCACAATCAATTTAGTGAGTCATTTTACTTTACTCCATCTTATTCCAAAGTCAGAAAAAAAATGTGTCATTGACTCCATTAGAAATGGAAACACCGGAGAGGTCAGCCAAAGTTACATTATACTTGTGAATTGATTGGTCAAGTGTCTCTAGTTTGGTAGTTACAGTAAGAAAGTCAGGTTAGGATCCACCATTGTAAATTAGAATGCAAAGAAAAACACAAGACTCGTAATAAAGGTGACTGAGGTTATAAGAACGATCTATAGATTTTTATAAGTGATTATTGAAATACAAGATAGTGTATGGGAAGATATATTTCCACTTATTAAATGGAGTGCTGAAAAAAAAAGGAATGTTTGCATTTATACAATTTATACAATTTGTAACCTATAAAATGAAAGGGTTACAAAATGAAAGAATATGTAAATGTAATTGTTATTCCCGTGAAGAACACTGTAGAAAAGGTGAATAAAAGTGTTGGACGATTTTTTAAATTTTTGATTTAGCTCACTTCAACCAAAAGTAGCAACTCAAATAAACACAAAGTAGAAGAAAATTGGAAATAGAGACACACAATTTATAGTGATCCGAATCTTGATTCTACTATATTATCATTTTGTTTCTAAAATGGATTTTCAACAACTATATAGATTGCTTCAAAGAGGTCAATAAACTCCTATTACAACAACTTCATCAACGGCAACTACAAGTAAGAGCCTTAAAGTTTTTCTATTTACTTTTTCACAACTGCAAGAAAGATCCACAAAAAAACATTCACCAAATAGATTTTGAAATAAATAGTGGTTTTACAATCACAAGTAAGAGACCGAATATATTTAACTACTCTTGTGTTAAGATTTCAATGCTCTCATAGTAAAACAATAAATATAAATAATAAAGACCAGATGATATTTGATCACTTTTGCATTTAAGAACTTTTATGATGAAGACGTAATTGACTTTCAAGTAGGTTAAAATGTATAAAAGACTGTTCAATGCTTTTTGCATATATAAGTGGGTTCACATTTTTTTTTGCAGGCCCCTCCCAATGTCTATCTCTTTATTAATTGCTCTTAAATTAGTCAAATATGTCTTTAACAACTCTACTGTTTAATTGGTTGAATCATTGACACCTAAAAGATCTTGGAATGGTGTATAAATACTCAAACTAGCATTAGATACATTGGCAATAAATGTACGCTTTAAGTTGGGACAAAAAGAGAAAGCATTTCAAATGAGCAATACATTCATTTGAATTGCTATAAAAATTTAAATTCAACATGGCATCGATCAATCAATGTCTTCGGTATAGAGATTGATATTCACTTCAATCGATCAATGTGTTAAGTTTAGAGATCGAACTTCACTTTGCTTATTATGTGAACTTTTGCATTTGATTAGATCGATCGATCAATGTGCCTATTTTAGAGATCGATGTACAATCTTCAGTTGGGACATTGGTCGATCTATGGAGCGACTAATGAGTGTCAGTGTGCTTCCAATTTTGACAATATTTGCATCGATTGTTCGGTGTAGCCCTTTTACAGATTGATGTACACATTAATCGGTCAATGTAGAGATCAATTTATACATTGATCTCTTATTTATAAATTAATGTGCTTAACTCATTTTCATAGTTTAAATCAATCTTCTCTATATTTTTCCTTCAAACTCATTTTACTTCTAATATTGTAAACTCATCTGAAAAAAAACACTTATACTCTGTCACTAATAACCTACTATGTTTTATTAACCTTTCAATTATGGAACTACTTTTGATTACGAACACATCTAAGGAGGAAAAGTAACTTTATTCTATACTGCATTAAATTTATTATTTAAGAATGAATGTTTAGAATACATGTTTGTTAAATGTGTGTATATGTATATTGTTGTCCTTTGTAGTAAAAAAGAAATTGATAAAAAAAAAAGTCTTGTCCCTTAATAAAACGTTATAAATGTTATAAACTCAAGCAAATATAGTAAATCGAAAAGAGAAACAAGAGAAATTTGTATCTCAAATGTGTGTCTTTCATATATGATATGTGGTCCTATTTATAGGACTCAGGAAGTGAAGATAAAATGGATAAACCGTTTGAATAATACAAAGATATAAAGTTTGGATATCCATATCAAATATAATGTCTATCTCTATCTGTTTATCTTTCAAATACCAATATATCCATAACACTCCCCCTTGGATATCCAAAATTTTATAGAATATGCCTCGTTAAAACCTTGCCAAGAAAAACCCAGTGGGATAAAAACTTGGTCGAAGGAAAAAGAGTACACATTCATAATAATCGGTAAGTATGATACACTGCCTCGTTAAAACCTTGCCAAGAAAAACCCTGTGGGATAAAAACTTGGACGAAGGAAAAAGAGTACAGTGTGCATGTAGTAATCACATGGCAAGAGATCTTTGAGTCGATGCATTCTAATGTTGTAGATCATCTCTTTAAATGTAGTGCTTTCGTGAACAAGTAAGCAAAATTTTGGCTTAATTGTGTTTGCTGGATATCGATATCATCATTCTTCTCAAGGTCATAAGTGTAAAAGAACTTTGGTGATATATGTTTCATTCTTCTTGGATAAAGCCATTTTCAACTTGAACAATACATCTTCCATTATCCTCAAACATTATTTCCGGCGTCTTCAATATGTTGGATCATCGACCTCAACCAAATGTATTCATAACTTGCTTCATGTAACACCAAAATCTTATAATGATGAAGAGATGTTTGTTACTGTCTGTTTCACTTATTTCCATAATATGACTGCATCAAAACATATCCATTTTGTGGTCTTTCCTTATGTGAGTCAAATAGATAGCCAGCATCAACATAACCCACTAATTATGGTGCTACCTTCCTTGAGTAGTATAAACACATGCATGGTGAAGATAAAAATGTCTTTGACATCATTTCAATGTCTTCGTGTTGGTATTGAACTATACTTTCTCAATAAATTTACTGAAATGCTATGTATGGTATCGAAATTCGCAAGATACTTTAAAACACCAACACTAAGATATGGTACTTCAGGACCTAATAATTCTTCGTTATCTTCTTGTGGTCGAAATGAGTCTTTCGATTGTACCACGCTATGACTACTCAAGGCTCGATCTGCAGGTCGAGAGAACATTTGATCTTCTCAGAGTTTTTCATCTCAAACTCTTTTATGATATAACTAGAGGTTTTAGTAAGCTCTTCAGGAGTTCCAACAAGATTTAGATCATCGACATGTACATCTTGCCAGATTGTCTTGATCTATACAATCTTTTCTATAATTTGATTGAGTATAATTCTTTCATCCTTTGATTACATGCCGCGGGCAATTTAAATCCTTCTAGGATTTTATATCATCATCTTATAATTCATATGAATAAGCGGTAACTTCATTCATTAACCTCAATTAAGTGACTGCTAGGCTGACTGAATATTATAATATTATGGCATCAATTATCGGGGAATATTTTTCATCATATTCAAGCCTACTTCTTTGTGAAAAAAACCCATTTATATTCAATATGTTTGATCCCTTCAGGGGTTTGACTGCAGGTCAAATAATTTGCGAATGAGACTTTCCCTTCAAGGGTTTTGGACTACGGGTCCAAATGCTTTGCGACTTTCCCTTTAGGGATTTGGATTGCATCTTTTTATTTTGGGCAATGATTTCTGTGTCGACACTTTTCAGTTAACATTGGTTCAGTATCCTGATTCATAATTTCTCATACAATCCCTTAATCAAAACATGATCAATAATGATCATTTGTCTATCCCAATTTTCTCTTATAATTCAAAGAGATCTTTTCAAAATTTTGTTCACTTGCTTCTTCGGGAGCAGTTTGTTTATTGATTTTTAAACTGATCAGTTCTTATTTCTATAGCGCTTTCAAGTTGTGAACATCTAATCTCTTGTTGAGTATTCTCTTCTGGAGTATTATTTGTACCATTCTCTTTCGAGAGCTTTTATCTTTTGCACCAACTGGGCATCCACGTTTTAGACTTGCTTTTGGTATACCATTATCATGTCTTTCAGAGACATCAAGTCGAATCGGCGTGTTCATCACCAAAACATGGGATTTTATTATCATTTTACTTCTTGCTCGTATTGATTTGTTCGTGTGTTAAAGGTGAGATAGTGAAGGAACGTTCCTTTAAATTTTACGCCGTTCTTGAGGAACCGGCACTTTCTCTCCCCCTAACGGCAGGAAAACTAGCTCACCAAATCAATGCTGATGCATGTATAATTGCATGTTCCCAAGCTCATGTGTGTAAATTGGTCCTTAAATCAAACGTCTAGCAGTCAGTTGTAAACGTTTAATAAATGACACTACTGGGCCATTTTAAGTGTGCACACTTGCAACTGAATGCTCAACGCCAATCTCAAGACATACGATAATCATTGAAAGCTTGGGATATAAAATCACATGTATTATCAATACTTAATAAATTTAATCGGATAATCATATAATCTGAGAAAGAAGCATGGCAAAAGCTACTAGTCTTTTTGAAAGCAAACTCACATGAACAAGCAACACACACAAAATCACGAGATAATGTAATCTTTTCGTTCATGAAAGAGTTTCTAGAATCTTCTGGTTCTTTGAAGAGTACACATGTGAGTGTTGTACAATTGTACGTATCATTATTCTATCTGGATGACCAAGTCGATTATGTCATAAATGACTTTGATTATCGAACTTCTGGTTCATCACAATATCACATTCGACTGGATGTATAGTCGCACAATACAATCCATAGAGAAAATTGGGAGTTTTCCTTTAACAAGCTTCTGGCTTGAATTATTGTCTATAAAAATATCATATTCCCCTCATTCATGGTTCATTATGAACGCCATTACGATGTATATCTTTTAAACTCAATAGTTTCCTTTCGACTTGGTGGAAAATGATGCCATATTGACCAATATACGTGTATCACCCGTTGTTAAAATGGTTGCTCTTCTGGACCCTTCGATCAATGTTGTAGTACTCGAATTGGTACTAACATTTGCTTTTGCCAATTAGAACTCTTCTGGAGCCTGTTGTGTATGTCATTCCACTGTCAACTGGACATATGCCCATATCATTCACTTTGGATGATATGTTAACATCAAAATTAATAATTTATAAATATCCAACGAAAAGCTTATAATGCACAATTTACCTAGGCAAAATGCACTAGTTGTCTCTTGCTTTCATCCTTCTGGGATGTTATGCCCCGCACTTTCCGTAGGGTAATTAAAAAGGCAAAGAAGGGACTAAAAGGAAATTAATGACGGTCAACGGAAATAAATTAGTCATTAATTAATAGAATTAATTGGAATTAATTGAGAGGATTAAATTTTAGAAATTAATTACCATTTAATTTAGAATTAAATAATGGAAATTATCCTTTAAGATAAATAATAAAATAGGATATAATTTAGAAACTCCAAACTTTTCCCTTCCCATATAAAAACTGACTGAACGTCAGTTTCTCCAATTTCCTCACAGCAACCGACGTTCCCCTCTCCACTCCATAGGCGGCTTCACCCTCTTGGAACCCTAGGCAAGGATTTCTTCAAAATCTATTATCCGATCTTCGTCCGTTCTTCAATTCTCATTCGAGTAATCAAAGGCAAGTAATCTACTTATAAGTTTTTACGATTTGCGAAAGAGAAAGGGCCTATTTTGATATCAATTTGGATCACCGTGCAGTAATTTCTCTATGTGAATCTATTTGTGAGATCTATGTGTTTTGGTTTGAGATTTGGCCATTATATGTTGAAATCTTGTTCGTTGATTGTTGTTTATGTGAGATCATGTAAATCCCAATCCCTTGAACCCTACCTTGTTGATAATGGTGGTTGAGGGGAGGGGAGAGTGAAAAGGTTTGATTTTTAGGTTGATTTGATGATTACTTTGAGTGCTAGGCTTGAATCCGTGAATCGTATGTTAAAGATGTTGTCTTGGGTGATTTTAGGATGGATTGATAGTGGAAAATAGGCTTGGAATGGTTTTGAAGGAAGTTGGGGTCGAATTGGGGGTTATTTCTGCAGTTTCTGCAGAAAATTGCAGAATGGTGTTCTGGAATGAGGACGTCGATCGATCGACGTCAGGGTATGACGTACGTCGATCGATCGACGTATAGCAAGTGAGGGTATGACGTGCCTCAGAAGGACGTAGATCGATCGACGTAGGATGAGTGAGAGTTCGACGTGCCTCAGATGAACGTCGATCGATCGACGTAGATTGAGTGAGAGATCGACGTGCCTCAGATGGACGTCGATCGATCGACGTCAGGGTATGACGTACGTCAATCGATCGACGTCAGGGTATGACGTCAACCAGTTTTGTGGGAAAGCAAGGGAAGAAAGAGGGAAGCTAGGGGATCCTTTGGGTGACCTTAGGGACTTCTTAAGACCTGATTATGACTAGTCTAAGTCTTGGGAACATGACTTAAGATGGTGAATCAAGTTTGGAGAATTTGAAGGGTATTCGAATCGGAGTTCAACGTGGATGACTTAGAAGGGTTAGGAGATGAACGTACGAGGTGATTGAGAGTTCAACGAGGAATGGTTAGGGATATTTGTCTTAGGTTATGGATCTTGGTATCATGACTAAGTGTTGACGCGATAGTCGAAGCGTAAGTGATGACGTGTAAGTTAGCGAAAACTCGTGTGTGTTTGTACTTGCGCACGTGTACATGAATGACTTATATGAATGTGAATTGCATACGAGAATGAGAAATGAGAATGATATGAGGAGTCTTGCATCATGGCACGTGCATTGCATATTGATTTGAAAAGAAAGGTGCTTCGGCACAGATTTGCGAAGGTGACCTGCAGTGTAAACCGGGATGGAAATTTAAGCCGGGGCGCATTGTAGGGCACAAAAGACTGTAACGTAAACCGGGATGGAAATATAAGCCGGGGCGCGTTACAGGGTATAAAGTTGTCTATAATGCTACTCGGGATGGAAATATAAGCCGAGGTGCATTACAGGGTATAAAGTTGGCTGTAACGTAAACCGGGATGGAAATATAAGCCGGGGCGCGTTACAGGGTATAAAGTTATGTGAAGTGACCGGACATTGTGACATGCATTGCACTGTTTTAAAAGAGAAAGCGTTCATGCATTTGTGAATGTGTAGTGTAGTGCATATTTGACATGCATCACGAGAGTCAATGTGGTATGGATGTGAATGTTATTTGATTGCCAATGAATTGTTATTTGCGCGTAAATTGCTGTACTGGTTTTATTATGTTTCTCACGTAGGTATATTTGAAAGTTACAAGACATGTGCCCCACCATTCCCTTGAATTACATATTACTCATGTCTTGCCATGTGTTGATCCCGTATGTCTTATAAGCGGGTTACTTGCTAGCGTTTTCGCTAAGGGTACTACTCTTATTGTGCAGATGAGCCTAGCTACGACATGATTTTCATTGAAGACGACGGCGAGTGGGCTGAGTGGGATGCTTAGAGTGCCTAATGGCGAATAGTCGAGACAGATGTTGTTTATTTCAGTCATTTCATTTGTTTGAAGATTCGAGTGGTGAACATCATGACTAGTTTGTTGGGATTTTAGTATTCTTGATGTACGAGTTGACGGTTGACATTCGTTAGATACATGTTTCCGCTTTTACTTTCGTACGTCACTGATGATGTGTACACGAGAGATGAGACGTCTTGTAGTCTTCTCAGTAAGCTACGACAGGTGCACCGGTTCGGATTCCGCTGTCCGGGTCGGGGCGCTACATGGGATGTCTGGATAAAGATCAAGAAACTTCCTTGGTGGCAAATATGGACCATTGGCCTTGGGCTCAACATTAATAACAAGTCCGTTTAGTCGGTGCATCATTTTTATAGTCTTGGCATTTTCTTGAGGCTTTTCTTTTGTTTTACCACTTCAAGATTTGAGTTCAATCAATATCATGAATAACAAAATTAGGATTCAAATAAATTTGACATCCAAAACATATTTGTATAATATGCAAAATACTTCAAATAATGCATAATCTAAATGAGCATTCTGGATACAATAAATAGTATAATGATTTCACATTAATTGGTGCTCTGCAAAAGTTTATGTCAAAAGATAGACATGGTAATATTCAAAAGGAAGGACAGAGCCAATACTATCATCTTGTGAATCAGAATTCTCAATAGAACAATCCGTAGTCGAGTTAAGGATAGTCGAGTTAAAGGTGTACATGCTTTAGGCATGTTGATTATTCATGCTTCGGGCATGTCCACTACTGATGCTTCAGGCATGTCGATTACTCATCCTTCCAACATGTTAACAATGCAAATTAGCCAATTAAAATATACCGAGAAACTGTGAACTGGATCTTGCGATCAAATAATGAAGAAACAATAGCTCACCGACCGTGTATTTGAATAAACTTCGAATAAAAGAAATAGAACAGAAACATCGAATGATTGCAGAAAATTGCAGCGGGGAGGAATAAACTGCGAATAGGTTCTTTTCCTTTTTTTTCAAGAGGAGGTGATAAGTGGAACTAAGAACAAAAAAAAATGCTACATGTAAGTTTTGAAGTCACCGCTTCCTTCTTTCATGTATTTGGCACGCCTGCTTTGCAAAGTATGGACACGAAACGTTTGTGCATATATCATATGTACATATATAAACATATGTCACAACCAAGTATGATTCAATAGTGTAGACCATATCCAGACCACGGAAAAAAAAATAGAAAAGATGATATGACATAATAATTGTTCAAAGTCGTCGTTTCTAATGATTTACCTTAAATAATGAACATCGTTTGGGATTAGAAAATTTTCATATAAGTTTGAACATGAAAGCAGGCCATATATAATTGTCAGAGAATAGCATATTTCACTTTTAATGGAATTTTATGGTTAGGTATAAGATGAAAGTGACCACATATCATATGCCACAGTGGTAATTTTTCAGCACACAATGCACATGCTATAAATATCCTTTCTTTCAGACAAGCACATCTATCACGACTATGAGATTTGTGTTCAGTAGATATTAAAAGAAGGATATATAGTATTTTAGGATGATACCAAAAGTGCCCATTTCCACTACGTAATAAGGCCCAGTATCGTTAAAAAAAATCTTATCTTAGTCTTGTAACATTTGAAAGAGCACAGTTATGTCTTTGATGATTTGGAATATTAATTTCTGGGTGAGACATCATCTTAAAATTTCATGGAGATCACATGAGAAAGGAAAAATCCAAAGAGCAAAGTCATAACGTTAATTTGATAACCATAGACCTTGACTCAACTGAATCCAACATATTTGTGATATCCCTCAACAAAAGCTGTTGCTTTTTCACATATATTCCCATATGGATAGTAATTCTTTATTGTTATATATATGTTTTTTTTGGTCGATCAAGTTATCAACATTTTCAACAAAAACAGTGTACCTCTGAGTCCAGGGTTCAACACAAGATAGCACCAGGAAAACAAACATAAATTCCAAGGAAAAGAAATGCTGTTCAGAAATGAAATCTTATTTTATGCAATCGCAGATAGGTTCTCCAAATGAAATTAGGATTCCCATGGAAAAGCAAGAAGTTCCACAACTTAAGTAGCCATAATAAATGCCTGAATCAAATTTTCAGCTGCACGCTTCTGCTCAGATGTACCAGATATCACAGCTAAACAGTCTCCCCTAGAGGATTTGGATTCTGCGACATCAACTCATTGTACATCAACTCATGATCATTAACAAGCACAATGATTAGTCATGCTATAGGCATGATAATTATTCATGACAACGATTTATGCTTCGTGTATAACAACTATTCATACTTCGGGTATGCCGGTTCTTTAGTCATGTCATGCTTCAGGCATAACAATTATTCAAACTTTAGGTATGTCAAATATAATTAGTGATATTGATATACTTCAGGTATGTCTATTCATGCTTTGATCATACTAACAAATTCATGCTTCAGGTATGAAAATTCTTCATGCTTCGGGTATATCAACAATTCATGCTTCGAGCATCTCAATGATTCATGCTTCGAGCGTGATAACGATTAATGCTTCGGGTATGATAATTGTTCATCCTTCGGGCATGACAACAATCCATGCTTCCGGCATGTTAACAATTCATGTTTCGGGCATGGCTACTATAATAATGCTTCGGGCATGATAACAGTTTACCCATATGGCTGCAAGCCATATATTATTCTTTTACCTTCAAAATAAATCTAGACTTTGGGCTAGATTAGTTCTTTTATAAATATTTTGAATATAGTATAGAAATAGGTAACCAGAGAAACGCAACAAATGAACAAATCATAATTATGAAAAAATTTCGGCAGAAAAATAGTCTCGGAAATTACCATTTCGTCTAGAATTAGGAGCGTTCAAAACACATCTCCACCGTTCAAAATATACCTTTATGTGTTAGGAGTAATCTGTCAAAATTTGGAGAAGATCCAACTGTGGAAGCCTTGACAAATGTTATTACCCGAACCTGCGCAGGATTGGATACCACTGACAGCACTGAACCCAGACCCAATCCTCCCTAATTTCAGATTGGATGGCGTACAGAGCAGAATAAAGGTTCCTTCGAAACCTATACAATCAATCGCACAATTATAGGATTCAAACTATAAATCGGTTGCGTGTATATAAATATTTCAAAGTTGAATTCACAAACGCAGAAACAATGTGAGGTTAGTAAATCTTAGGAGGATTATTGTGGTAGAGTTATTGTGCTGATAACATGTTATAAACTCAAGCAAATATAGTAAATAGAAAAGAGAAACAAGAGAAATTTGTATCTCAAAGGTGTGTCTTTCATATATGATATGTGGTCCTATTTATAGGACTCAGGAAGTGAAGATAAACTGGATAAAACGTTTGAATAATACAAAGATATAAAGTTTGGATA
This sequence comes from Eustoma russellianum, assembly GCA_036186865.1. NCBI lineage: Eukaryota > Viridiplantae > Streptophyta > Magnoliopsida > Gentianales > Gentianaceae > Eustoma > Eustoma russellianum. The sequence goes on from AP025066.1 coordinate 27,331,839, forward strand.
TCCATATCAAATATAATGTCTATCTCTATCTGTTTATCTTTCAAATACCAATATATCCATAACAATAAAAGCATTGTTGAGAAAATGTGAAGAAGCAAGTACAAAAGCATAAAGCCTTGCTTGTAATGATAGAACTGTTGGAAAAAGTACGTTAAAGTACCTTTCCGTGTGCTCCAAACTTATATAGAATGTATATGAGGTTGTTTGGGAGATTGAAATGAGGGTTCTATGTTGATCTGAGGACGTCAATCTCTCATTGAGAGACTGACGTGAGAGATCTACGTTGATCTGAGGACGTCGATCTCTCAATGAGGGTTCGACGTGAGAGATCGACGTGAGAGATCGACGTACGTCGATCGATCGACGTCAGGGTTCGACGTGGATCTGAGGCACGTCGATCTCTCAACGAGAGATCGACGTGAGAGATCGACGTACGTCGATCGATCGACGTGAGTGATCGACGTGCCAGCGGACAGAACCTTTCATTTTGGGTTGCAACTTTTGATCCAAGGATCATCTCCCTTCACCTATGAACGGTAAACAACTGCCATAACTGATAGAAAAACTGCTGAAATGAGTTTCAAACATGGTTTTTAACACAATCCAAGGTCTATATATATGAGATCTTGCTATCTTCAACATATACAACATTTTTGCAAAAATCTATAGATTTCAGCATTCTTCTTCTATCTTCCTCCATTATCTTTCTCTTCTCAATCAAGTTCATTCTTCTTCTCCTAGAGCAAAGGAAAAGAAGACAGCCGTTATATCTTGGGAAGCATTAGTCTTGTTGTCTACCTTGCTCGTTGGTAGAGACTAAATTGCTTTAAGGACAGAGTCATCTTAAGACTCGTCTCGGCTTTATTGTTTACATATTCTTGCTTGTTTGCTACAATTTCCCAACAATCTTAAAGCAATTTATGATGGCATCCAAGCAAGCTTTACCGGATATGTCAAAGATGGAGCCGTTTGACGGCAAGTTCTATAAGAGCTGGGTGTGCGGGAAACCAGGACACCGAGCAGTCAACTGCAGGAAACGGAAGGGCCAACCAAGCAACCAGGCGAACCTTGTGGAGGCCAAAGGAGCAGCAGACGACTTCATCGCAGCGGTCGTCTTGACAGAGGTAAACCTTGTCGGTGGCACTACGGAATGGGTGGTAGACACGGGTGCTACCAGACACATTGCTACCAGTAAAGACCTATTTTCTGAATATAAGGAAATAGGTAATGATGAACAAGTCTTCTTGGGAGATGCACATAGTACCCAAGTTCTCGGAAAGGGTAAGGTGCTTCTCAAGTTGACGTCTGGAAAGAAACTGGAGTTGAGCAATGTGTTGCACGTTCCTGCCATGCGTAGGAACTTGATCTCCGGAGTGCTGCTAAACAAGGCTAATATTAAACTTGTTTTAGAGTCTGATAAACTTGTTTTGTCTAGGAATGGAGAGTTTATCGGTAAAGGTTTCTGTAATGGAGGTCTGCTTGTACTTGATGCTTCTTGCTGCAATAATACAAATGCATCTAGTTCTGTTTATTTTGCTGAGTCTCTTGATATGTGGCATGCTAGACTAGGACATGCAAATATAGGAGCATTAAAGAAACTTAAGAATATGAATGTGATTTCTTATGATGATGATAACTTCAACAAATGTGAACATTGTGTTGAAGCGAAACATCATAAGAAACCTTTTAAGAAAGTTGATAGAGTCTCACAAAAACTTGGTCTAATCCATAGTGACTTAGGTGATTTCAAGAATCACATGAGTAAAGGTGGTAAAAGGTATTATGTTACCTTTATTGACGATTACTCTAGATATGCGAAAGTTTATTTGTTAAGTCATAAGGATGAGACCGAGTCTAAGTTCATAAGTTATAAGAACGAGGTTGAGAATCAACTAGACTTAAAAATCAAAAGGCTTAGAACAGACAGAGGTGGTGAATATAGCACAGACTCTTTACAAAAGTTTTGTGAAGAGAATGGGATTATTCATGAAGTCACATCCCCGTACACACCCCAGTCAAATGGAGTAGCCGAAAGGAAAAATAGAACGTTGAAAAATATGATGAATGCCATGTTGGTTAGTTCAGGATTGCCGGACAATTTGTGGGGGGAGGCAATTTTGACAGCTTTTCATATTTTAAACAGATTACCTCATAAGAAGTTAGATAAAACTCCTTATGAGTTATGGAAAGGCTATGCTCCCAACCTAAGTTACTTGAAAGTGTGGGGGTGTCTAGCCAAAGTTGGGATTCCTGATTTTAAGAAAAGTAAGATCGGGTCTAAGACAAGAGATTGTGTGTTCATTGGGTATGCTCAAAATAGTACAGCATATAGATTCATGACTTTAGACAATAGTTCTATTTTGGAGTCTAAAGATGCTGAATTTTTTGAGCATATATTTCCTATGAACAAACAATCTATTGATGTGTCTAAATTTGAGACAGGTGAGTCAAGTAAATCCGTAGTTGAACAAGAGGTTGATGAACCTAGACGAAGTAAGAGACAAAGAACAGAGAAGTCATTTGGAAGTGACTTCATAACAGCCTTCATTTTAGAGGATGATCCCAAAACTTACGGAGAAGCGGTTAGATCAATAGATTCTAAGTTTTGGAAGGAAGCCATAGATAGTGAACTTGAATCTATACTAAGTAATAATACTTGGGAGTTAGTGGACTTGCCTAGAGGGTGTAAACCTATCAGTTGTAAGTGGGTCTTTAGAAAGAAACTAAAGGCAGATGGAACAATTGATAAGTTTAAGGCTAGGCTTGTCGCAAAAGGATTCACACAACAAGAAGGAATTGACTTCTTCGACACTTATTCACCGGTTGCTAGGATCACTACAATTAGAGTCCTAGTGGCACTTGCCTCCATTCACAAGCTTGTTATTCACCAAATGGATGTGAAAACAGCTTTTCTAAATGGAGACTTAGAAGAAGAGATCTATATGAAGCAACCGGAGGGTATGATAGTCAAAGGTCAAGAACACAAAGTGTGTAGGCTTAAGAAGTCTTTGTATGGTCTTAAGCAAGCACTTAAACAATGGCACGAGAAGTTTGATAACGCATTAGTGTCTAATGGTTATATAGTAAATGAAAGTGACCGTTGTGTGTATAGTAAGTTTAATGATTGTGATGGTGTCATTATTTGCCTTTATGTTGATGATATGTTGATATTTGGAACCAACATAAATGTTGTTAATGATACAAAATCGGTGTTGTCTTCTTTGTTTGATATGAAAGACATGGGGAAGGCGGACTTAATTCTTGGGCTTAAATTAATAGAGAAATGTGGGGGTTATTTACTTTCTCAAGAACATTATGTGGAGAAAATGTTGAGAAAGTTTAATCACTACGATGTAAAACCAGTGAGTACGCCTTATGACTCGCATGTTACTTTGACTAAAAATAAATGTGATAGTGTGTCTCAATGTGAATATGCTAGGATAATTGGTAGTGTAATGTATTTGATGAATTGCACTAGGCCTGACATTGCATATTCCGTGAATAGGCTTGCACGATACACTCATAATCCAAATGAGAGTCATTGATGTGCATTAAGACGTTTGTTGAAATATCTTAAAGGAACAATGAATTTGGGACTAATGTTTACTGGGTCACCCGCTGTATTAGAAGGATATTGTGATGCTAATTGGGTGACCGATAATGATGAAATAAACTCCACTAGTGGATATGTTTTCACATTGGGTGGTGGAGCTATTTGTTGGAAATCATGTAAACAAACTTGTAGTGCAAAATCTACAATGGAGTCTGAATTTATTGCCTTAGAAATTGCTAGTACAGAAGCCGAGTGGTTAAGGAATTTACTTGTTGATATTCTTTTATGGTCTAAACCTATGCCTTCTGTATCTATTCATTGTGATTCTCAGGCTGCGATTGCACGTGCAAGGAACAAGATATACAATGGGAAGAGCCGGCACATCCGTTTAAGGCACAACATTGTGCGTGAATTGATTAGTTCTGGGGTGGTAAACTTGGAGTTTGTAAGAACCAAGTTTAACCTTGCAGACCCCTTAACTAAAGGACTAAACAAGAAGTTAGTCTACGAAACATCGAGGGGGATGTGACTTATTCCATCTGTAGAGAATTCTTCATGATGGGAACCCAACCCACAATTAGTAGAGATTTTACGAACGGGGTTCAATGTGGTAAGAACAAGTCATGAAAGAATTCTATGTTGCACTACTAAGTGTCCCTCCCTATGGTGTTGTTGTTGATAGTGCTCACTGTAATGACTTGAGGGTGAGATTTTAAGAATCTCTTAATGAAAAATTCATAGCCATATTGTTTGGTGGTGTGAACAGTGCACACTTGATGAATTTCACCTATGTAAGCTTGGAAGTGGTGCCGCTTCCTGTGAGAGCCTGGAAAACTCTCTAGAGAGCTTATGAATCCTGAGATAGGTGCATGGCCGATATCGCACCAAAACCACGAACTTGGAGAAGTAGATAATGATATGTCTTCTTGTTGTTCATATAAACAATAGTGGAGTAAGATTCAAGACGAAGTTCATCTTACTTCCGTTTATATAACTCAAGTTGTACTACCGGCGATTCAAGACCACAAGTCATCGTATCCGTTATGTGTCATTATCTTCGATTGATAATGGAGAGGTTAGTTGTTTAACGTTCGGAAGTTGTCTTTATATAAGTTTGGATCATGTGGGGGATTGTTGGAAAAAGTACGTTAAAGTACCTTTCCGTGTGCTCCAAACTTATATAGAATGTATATGAGGTTGTTTGGGAGATTGAAATGAGGGTTCTATGTTGATCTGAGGACGTCAATCTCTCATTGAGAGACTGACGTGAGAGATCTACGTTGATCTGAGGACGTCGATCTCTCAATGAGGGTTCGACGTGAGAGATCGACGTACGTCGATCGATCGACGTGAGAGATCGACGTACGTCGATCGATCGACGTCAGGGTTCGACGTGGATCTGAGGCACGTCGATCTCTCAACGAGAGATCGACGTGAGAGATCGACGTACGTCGATCGATCGACGTGAGAGATCGACGTGCCAGCGGACAGAACCTTTCATTTTGGGTTGCAACTTTTGATCCAAGGATCATCTCCCTTCACCTATGAACGGTAAACAACTGCCATAACTGATAGAAAAACTGCTGAAATGAGTTTCAAACATGGTTTTTAACACAATCCAAGGTCTATATATATGAGATCTTGCTATCTTCAACATATACAACATTTTTGCAAAAATCTATAGATTTCAGCATTCTTCTTCTATCTTCCTCCATTATCTTTCTCTTCTCAATCAAGTTCATTCTTCTTCTCCTAGAGCAAAGGAAAAGAAGACAGCCGTTATATCTTGGGAAGCATTAGTCTTGTTGTCTACCTTGCTCGTTGGTAGAGACTAAATTGCTTTAAGGACAGAGTCATCTTGAGACTTGTCTCGGCTTTATTGTTTACATATTCTTGCTTGTTTGCTACAATTTCCCAACAAGAACTTGTTGTGATTTGAGATTTTATATATAATCGGAGAAGATTGTTTGAGTTAGTTGAAGAAGCAAGTAGAAAAGCTTTAAATCCTTGCTTGATGTAGTAAGGTTTGTTAAAGATTGGGGCATTTGAGTATAATTAGTTTATGTTGTTAAAGAAATAAGTGTAAAAGAATTAAGTTTTTGCTTATAGCACAGCTAAAAGTCAAGTGGTTGTGGAAGAAGTACTTGGTGTTGAACAAGTAAAAAACCAGTGAGCTCGTGGTTGTAGTTCTAGTTGTCAACTAGTTGAAGTAGCAACTATTGCAGTTGTTGTTTTGTGCCTTAATGAGGATAATAAAAAAGTTGTTCAAAATCCACTTTGAAATGCATTGTGGCTAGAACTAAACAAATTAGAAGTAATGTAAATGTTATACATTCTCCGAATTATCTCATTTCTTTACATTTATTTTACTTGTATTTAAGATTTGCCAACAACCAACAAAATATTACAAAAATTAGTAGCAACCAATTTTACCCTTTATCTAACTTGAGCCTTATTTTGTTGTTTTTTTTCAATAAGCCAATTGTTTATTTGTTCCACCCCTTTATGTGAGATTTTTTAGAGTTCATTAGTGCTATTTTTTTTCATTTGGACTTAACAATAATCACCAAGGACATTCTTCAAAGCTGATCTCTTTATCAATAGGGGGGTGGGTTAGTCTAAGTCCTAAGGAAAAATTGGTAGGAATCTCTTCCCTCTAGTTTGTGTTTTTATTCTACCTTATATTCAAAACAGAAAAAATATCAGATGAATAGAGAAAGAGTGTCGTGGTCGCTCTATATAAGAACAAAGAAGACGTCAATGTTGTGGGAATTACAAGAGGATCAAGTTGTTAAGCCATACTATGAAGTTATGACAGAGAGTAATCGATACTAGAAATAGGGAAGAAATTCAAGTTACGGTGAACCAATTTGGTTTCATGCCAAGAAGGTCAACTACGGAAGCAATACACATCCTAAGAGGATTGATAGAGAAGCACAGGGAGAACAAGAGTGATCTACATATGGTTTTCATTGATCTTGCAAAAGCGTATACTAGTGTGCCACGTAGACTGATTTCGGATAGTCCGGATGTAAGAGGGACTCAAATGAGGTATATATATATATAATTAGGAATATGTATGCTAGGACGAAAACAACTGTCCGTACGCCTATGGGGAATATAGACTTCTTTCTTTTAGATGTAGGCCTCCATCAAAGATCAGCTTTGAGTCCATTTCTTTTTGCAGTTGTCCTCGACGAGTTGCCAAAGACGATCCAAGAGGCAATTCTGTGGTGTATACTTTTTGCTAACGATATTGTATTAGTCGCAGAGAGTAGACATATCCTGATTACGAGACTAGAGCAGTGGAGAGATGCTTTAGAGAGCAAATGCATAAGGATTAGTCGTTCTAAGACCGAGTATCTGCATTGCAAATTTAACGGTATAGTCAACGGTGAGAATAACCAACTTACCATCGAAGGTCAAGTGGTACCACAGGTGTGTAAGATCAAGTATCTAGGATCACACTGAGTTCAGGTAGGCTGGTGTATGTGGAGGGCAGCCTCATAGGTGCTATGTGTTAAGAATTTTCTAACTAAATTAAAGGGCAAATTTTATAGGGTGACAGTGGGGCCGACAATGTTATATGGAACAGAGGGTTATGCCATCAAGAGGACACAGTCGCAGAAGATGGAAAGGACAAAGATGAGGATGTTGCGGTGGATGTCAAGAGGAGACGGGCAACGGCTTTGTCAAAGCAATTGAAAGCCTCATTGTAGAGGGAAAGATGAGTAAAGGGCCCATACTGACTTGGAATGAGCGGATTAGGCATGACTTAGTAGATTTGCACCTCTCTGAGGACATGGTCAAGGATAGGAGTACATGGAGACAGATGATTAAGGTTATCAAGGTTTAGACAGGATATAGGAGCACCTTAGATTATATTTAGGGGCTTGGATAGTCTCTACACTTTAGGTATCTTTTTACTTTTTTGTATTTGTCTTTGCTTTTTATTATTGTATTTTATTATTTGTCTATGTAGCAACATATACAGTCGTGGTTTCGTTGAAAGCAAACTCTCTATACTTTGGGATGAAGATATTGTTTGCGTGCCTCTAACTCTTCTCAGACCCTATCGATAGCTTTTGCTGTCGTTGTGATATACGGGATATGTGCTCTTGTATTCTACCTTTTAAGCTTAGAGCCTTTTTATTGAACTTGAGGTTCATCATCTGTAAACATGTGGATCTCAAAAAAGTAATTAATACTAATTGACTCTGAAAAATCTCACTAAAGCACTCTAAAATATAAAATAAAATAGAGTTATCAAAATTACGGGGAATAAGTATAGTTCTAGATTCATACTGCTTCTTTTATATGTATAAAACTAATAGTTGCATTTTTTTTCTTTAATATTTCTAATAGTAACTTAATCGATGTTGCTAATTACATAGTCTATCCTCGCCTTATTTGTTTTTCTACTCATTGTTCCTTCCAATTTTTGTATTGAATCTTCTAGACGTTACAGCATAAACCAAAAAGTGTATAACATGACTGCATGAACATAGTTGAGTAAAAAAGTATTACGATGAGAAGTTCTAAAGAGTTATCGAAGCTTGATTAACCATCGGATAGAGATCCAAATCTTGATGTCAGCTCTGATCATTGTTCAAACATGATGAAACTGCAAAATTGTTTCGGTGACGTGGGGGACGCGTTTTGTACGCGGCCAATCACGACCTGTCACGTGACAAAACGTAGAAATCAAAAAAAAAAGTCAGATTTCGCCACATGACAGGCCTGTTAAAACACAAGATTGCTATGAACAGATTTCTTTATGGGAATTTTCTTGTATTTCTTTTTCTCACTTTCAATCGTACAGTATGATGATACATATATACAAGTATTCTTCTCTACACAAGAAAAGTCTAATCATTTACAATTAATAGCCAAATATCCAATTACGCTAATCAAATCTCTAATTTTGTAACCCCTAATTATTGCTCAATCAATCACCGCTAATGTTGCTCAATCTGATATGGAGACTTTCTAACACTCCCCCTCAAGTTAAACAGTGGGGTCACTAATGTTTAACTTGGACAATGAATCTTCAAAGACTTGCGTATTTACGGTCTTGGTCAATATGTCTGCCAACTGGTATTCAGAACGAACAAACAGAAGCTCAATGAGTCCACACTCGAGTTTCTCCTTGATAAAGTGTCGATCGACTTCTGCATGTTTTATACGATCATGTTGGACAGGATTTACAGAGATACTAATGGACGCCTTGTTGTCGCACTTCAGCTAAATGGGCTGCTGAACTTGGAATCCGAGCTCAGTCATTAGCTTATGTAACCAAAGTATTTCAGTTATACCTTTAACAATCCCTCTAAACTCTGCCCGTGCATTCGACAATGAAACAACCTTCTGTTGTTTACTTCTCCATGTTACTACATTCCCTCCGACTAGTGCAAAATACCCAGATGTAGACCGTCGGTCACCTGACTTCCTGCCCAATCAGCATCAGTATATACCTCTATGTCTAGATGGCCATGATTTTTAAACACTAAACCTCGGCCTGGTGTACCTTTCAAATATGAATGACTGCTTCATAATGATGTTTTTGAGGATGGTGCATGAACTGGCTAACGACACTTACTGGGTAAGCGATATCAGGTCGAGTATGAGACAAGTAGATCAGTTTTCCCACTAGCTTCTGATACTTTTCTATGTTTTCACTTGATGCCCCCTTTATCACATCGAGCTTATGATTGACTACCATTGGTGTGGCAGCAGGCTTATAGTCTAGCATCCCCATTTCAGCTAATAGATCCAGGATATACTTTTTTGAGATATATAAATACCTGTCGGCGATCTTAGCACTTCAATCCCTAAGAAATACTTCAGTCCTCCCAAGTCTTTCATCTCAAACTTTGTGAACAGATACTTCCTGAGTCTGGAAATTTCTTCAATGTCGCTTCCAGTGATTAGTATGTCGTCCACATAGATTATTAGGCACGTCACAAGATCCCCCCTTTGTTTGAAGAACAAGGTATGATCATTATTACTTTGTTTGTATCCGTCTTGTTTCATTACAGTGGTAAATCTCCCAAACCAGGCACGCGGAGATTGCTTTAGTCCATATAGCACTTTACGTAACCTGCATACTTCCCCGTCACAAAACTCTGATGAGAACCCTAGTGGAAGTTCCATGTATACTTCTTCTGAGAGATCTCCATGTAGAAATGCATTTTTAACATCGAATTGTTGTAATGGCCAATTTTTTGTCGCCGCAACTGAAAGCAAGACTCTGATTGTATCAATTCGAGCTACTGGAGAGAAGGTCTCAGAGTAGTCAATGACATAGGTCTGCGTATACCCCTTAGCGACTAGTCTCGCCTTTCGACGCTCGATACTTCCATCCACCTTGTACTTTATTGTGAATACCCATTTGCACCCTACAATTTTCTTTCCTTGAGGCAGGGAGCATTTTTCCCACGTTTGGTTTTTCTGTAGCGCATCCATTTCAGTTATCATCGCGGCCTTCCATTCAGGTGATTTCGCAGCCTCATCAGCATTTCGTGGCACTGTCTCTGAGCATAGTGATGTAAATAGACTTTTTGCTCTTTCCGAAATGCTCCCCCTGTGGAGATTAAGTGGGTACTTGGAGGACTTTACAATCTTTGTAGGCGAGTACCTGTTCGGAGGGACTCCTCTGTTTTCTCTCGGGGGCAAAGTGCGTACCTGTTCCTGCATAATACGGTTAGAATTGCCCTCCACAGTTTCATTATCATTCAAGGGATACATTTCAGGGGAAAAACCAGGGGTAGAAGAGGCTAATTCGGGGTTAACAGGTGAAGAATCATGTGAAAAATCAGGAGACTCATGGGTGTTACCGTTTGTTTGTTGTAGAGTATTCACCGAAGGAGTATTGTATGGTGCTGGGTTACCGACCTGTACGTCTGTTGCTTGGATAGCACAGTCGGCGTCACCTACTTGTCCTGTTGGCTCAATCGATCCCGGAAGCCATACTTGGGAATCATCGGTTAAGGACTCCCCATGTTCCCTAGTATGGGTGTCATAATAGTATTCTGTTTCAACGAAGACACAGTTCATGGTGACAATAATTTTTCGAGTTTTGGGATTATAGCACCTATAGCCTTTTTGAGTGGTGGCGTATCCAACAAAGCCACATTTTTCTGCACATGCTTCTAGTTTATGTCTGTGGTTTCTGGGAATGTGAGTGTAAACGGTACAACCAAATACTTTGGGTGGTAAAGTTTGAACTGGGGGGAGTGGTGTTTGGAGGGATAGTTTTTTGTAAGGGTGTTTTGTGGTTAAGGATCATATTGGGAAGGCGATTTATGAGGTACGCAGCAGTGACAACAGCTTCAGGCCAAAAACTCGGAGGGACATATGACTCAATTAGTATAGCACGTGTTATTTCAATGATAGTGTGGTTTTTTCGTTCGACGACGCCATTCTGCTCAGGTGTCCCAGAACATGAGGTCTGATGTATGAGACCATTATCCCGGAAGAATTTACCCAATTCCCCATCAAGATATTCACCTCCATTATCGGAACGAAGTATTTTGATTGATTTATTGTACTGGTGTTGAATCATTTTGTAGAATTCTATGAAGCGTGAGCTAACATCATATTTGTATTTAAGGAGATAGATCCATGTCATACGAGAATGGTCATTAACAAAGGTTACAAAATACTGAAAACCCAAAGGGGTAGTAACTGGAGAGGGACCCCAAACATCAGAGTGAACCAAGTCAAATATAGTACTAACACGTGTATTATTAGAGTAATATGTAGCCCGAGTTTGCTTGGTCCGAAGGCAGGTATCACAAGTGATATGAGGGGTATTAGGGGTAAACAGATCAGGAAACAACTTTCTAAGATGAGGAAAAGAGGCATGTCCTAACCGATGATGCCAAAGCCATAACTGTCGGGAAACCGTGCCGGTGGCAAGATTGGACCGGCCCTGTTGCGCCACCGTGTCAACATAATACAGTCCGGCTTTCTCAGTACCACGTCCAATAATTTCCTTCGTATAAATATCCTGCAACAAACAAAAAGTAGGGTACATGAGTACGATGCAATCTAGGGTTTTGGTGAGTTGGCTTATTGATAAAAATTTATTAGATAATGATGGAACATAAAGACAATTAGATAACGTAATGTTGGGAGTAATAGGGATAGTTCCGCCCCCTGATACTGGTACGAGTTGTCCATTGGCTGTTTCAATGGTTGTTTTGGTTGGAGGTGTAAATTTTATAAAGTCCTTGGGGTCATAGGTTATGGTATCCGTGGCCCCACAGTCAAAGATCCACTGAGGTGACTTTATGGTTTGGGGTTTAGAAATGGTATTATAGGCATAATGGGTTAGTTGTAATTTTTTTGGATTTTCAGGGGCGTGGGTGACATATTCTAGAAGTTCTGGCCTCAATTGTAACTCTGGGGGTTTATTTTGGGCAGGAGTTGTGATTTTGGTTTTCAGGGGGCTTATCAAACTTGAAACTGTGGAACTCAACTTAACCATATTACACATTGCAGGGACTAGGGAAGTAAAATTGGTGGTATTTAAAGATGAGAGGGGAATAAGGTTTCCTATTCCCCTGCTACCTTCGCCGTCGCTGTGTTCTAGAGCCTTCTGGCTCTCACTGTTCTTACTTTCTTCTTCCTGCAGAGTTTGGTCATGGCTGCCTTGTTCTGCACTGGCCTTGGTCACTCCTGTCTTCCCTTTATCCTATTGCTTCATTGCTGCCTTATGTGCTTCCCACCATTTGGGAAAGCCGTGTATTTTGAAGCATTGATCAACGGTATGCCGCCACTGTCCACAGTGAGTGCATATCAGATTTGCCTTATCTTCTCGGGGTGATGGTCCTCCTGACCGAGATGAAGGTATTCCCCTTCCTTCTGATGTCCCTCAACCTTGAGATGGACGGATGCCCTTTTCTGTTCCTCTGCCACGGCCAACTGGCCCTTTGGTAACTAGACCCTATCCAACTCCCAGTGATGTGAAAACTGAGGGAGTTTGCTCCAAAATGACCCTGTCCCGGGTATCTGTCCTGCGGATTTCATTGTACGCCATCTCCGTCGTGGGAAGGGAGTCTCTTTTTAACAGATCCCGTTTCAATGATGCGTATTTATCACTCACTGCAGTGAGTTAACTGATACAAGCGATGCTTTTGTACCCGCTTGTTGAAGTTGGTTATATCTTTTTCACAGTCCATTGGATTTGGTTCCTTAATGTCTATTAGCATCCACAAATCTTGCAGTCTCCGCCAACATTCATCCAATGGTTGGTCTCCCTGTCGGATGGAGTTGGCTTGGCGATATAAGTCAAAGATCTGTATGTTATCGCTCCCTGAGCCATAAGTGATGGCCAGTCCATCCCATAAGGCTCTTGCCGTTGGGTACCTGGATGCATTGCTGACCAGGCTGTCCTCGATGTTGTCGATTAACCAGGTAAACACCAGCTGGTCCTCTTGTTCTCACTTGGTATACGCAGGATCAGTGGGATTAGGGATTTGAGAAGCCCCAGTTATGTGGGCACTCATCCCTCTCCCCAAAAGTGCTTTCTTCATAAGATTGCACCATAAAGGATAATTATTACTGTTCAGTTTTACTTTGATGACCAAGTTGTCCATGTTGGTCACTGTGGGGCTTGGGGTCATCCGGCTTTGTAGGAACATTGCAAATTGCTCATTCAAATCAAATCCTTTTGGTAAGGTAAGCGTAGGTTTTGATGTTTCTGGAGTAATTTTTGCACCTTTTGACATCTTATTTCTTGCAGATGTGTCTGATCAGAATGGTATATGGACACGCTTGATACTAGTTTTCTCGGTTGGGACAGGTACGTGGTTGTGATGAGTTAAACTCTGAGCCAAGTTGATACGAACTAATGGATAGATACTGGGAAAGGTATACTGGCAGTGATGAGTTACTTTCTGAGCCAAAGACAAAGCAATTCACAACTTGTTTACTGGATCAGAGGCTTTGATACCATGTTAAAACACAAGATTGCTATGAACAGATTTCTTTATGGGAATTTTCTTGTATTTCTTTTTCTCACTTTCAATCGTACAGTATGATGATACATATATACAAGTATTCTTCTCTACACAAGGAAAGTCTAATCATTTACAGTTAATAGCCAAATATCCAATTACGCTAATCAAATCTCTAATTTTGTAACCCCTAATTATTGCTCAATCAATCACCGCTAATGTTGCTCAATCAATCACCGATAATGTTGCTCAAACTGATATGGAGACTTTCTAACAAGGCCATGATTGGCCGCGTCAAATACGCCCCTCCCTCTGCGTCAGCGAAACATTTCCCATGAAACTGGGCTTTTGTGGGTGACTGATCTATGGATGCATGAAAGCCACTGGAATGCAGCAACAACTACATTACCTCATTGTTTTAGAGACTACAGTATAATGAAGTATGAAAGTCGGATGTACGCAACTATATCCACCGTAATACATTCTTAAATTTAAACATTCCGCAACGTTCTACAAATAAGGTAGGGGAGACCGAGGAAATGAAGACTCAATAAAAAAATTATGGGCCAAGTGTATAACATTACATTGATCATCCGTTTACGTCACAATTTAAACAAGAATTTGTAATAACTTCATAAATTCTATTAAAGTTTTATTCCTTTTTTTACACTGTGCATGTCTTTGATTTCCGACGAATGAAGTAATTGGTTTTACTAAAGATTGCTTACCCTCTCGTTCTGCTCTCATGAGCTCTACTCCTGTTCTCTGTGAAATCTTCCCATTCCCCATGAATTCTTTCTATCTATCTAGATTTCTTCGTTTCTCCAGACTCCATATCCTGTCTAAGTCTTAGTTTCTTTCTGTCCTTCTTACTCTCTTACCTTCCCTGCTTCTACTCTCTAACCATATGGAGCATGATTCACTCCGATCGCTATTAAATAGCCTTACTATTAATGAATATAAATTCCCCGACGTTGCAGTATCTGAAGATGACATGGCTGCGGGTGTTGAGGCGTGCAAACTTAGTATAATTGGTCGTTTCCTCACTGACAAAGAACATAAGATCTCTAACTACAAGATTCCCATGGAGAAAGCCTGGCACACTCCAACTGTTAAAACCATGCGTCTCATGCATAACACCTATCAATTTCTTTTTGACACTTCATCTGCACTAACAAAAGTCATGACAGACGGGCCATGGTACTTTGGAAATACTCTCTTATCCCTCAAACCTTGGCATCAAGATATTAACCTAGCTTCCCTCAACTTTGCTGATGTTCCCTTCTGGATTCATATCACTGGCCTCCCTCTTGAACTCTGCACAATGGAGGTGGCCAAACGGATTGCAATGAGTTTTACTGACTCTACCTTTGTTCAACTTCGCGAAGATGTGCAAACTTCTCAGAAATTTATTCGCCTCCGCACTTTAATAAACACTAATCATCCACTGCGGCGTATTATTACCATCCAGCCATGGAACGTTTGGAGACTAATACAGTATGAATGTTTACCAAATTTTTGTTTTTCTTGTGGGCTGATCTCACACACAGTTAGCAACTGCCCCTTGAACCCTGGTGAAATTAGTCGTGAGGAACAAAGTAAACACCAATATGGCACCTTTCTGCATGCTACGAGAAGATCTACTCTCCTTCAAGAGATTCATCTGACTGCCATGGATTTTCAATTCTCCTCCGATTAGGCTTCCCTGTCCCCAGTGCCGGCACTGCTGACATCACCCACTTCATGTAAACAGTCAACCTATGACCCACCCACGCCCTCCCTTGTAACTTCCCTAACTGCCCATGTCTTTGAATCGCCCCCTTCTCATAGCACCTTAACTAACCCATCACCATGTACTTTGTCCCCACAACTCCACGATATCCCAATCCTCATTGACCACTCTTCCCTATCCCACGATCTTGCTGACCCTACCTTTGCGTCTTCTGCTATGCTTTCTGGTCCAAACCCGGTTACACGCCAGCCTGCACTTTCTACAAGCCTACGTCTTGCCAAACAAAAAGCACACCTTAAAATGCAGACCCAAAATCAAAAAAAGCAAAAACTTAGTCCGGCGGAGGCTGTAGCACAGCCCCGCTATTCATCATGAGTATCCTATGTTGGAATTGCAGGGGTCTGGGCCATCCTCGTGCAATTCAGAGCTTGCGTAGCTTGCTGCGCTCTTCTAGGCCTGACCTCCTCTTCTTATCTGAAACAAAAACAAACTCCTCATATCTCAATTCTATTCGTCTACGCCTCGGTTTCGATTCTGGGTTTTATGTAAATAGTACTGGTCAAAGCAGGGGACTAGCTCTCTACTGGAATGCTTCCTCCCAAGTCACTCTGCTGAGCTATTCTTCTGGTCATATAGATGTCTTACTAACTATCTCCACCCATCTAGTCCGATTCACTGGGTTTTATGGGCACCCTAACCATAATGCCAGACACCAATCATGGCAACTACTTCGGAGATTACATAAAGCAGCGAGTTACTCCTGGCTATGTGCAGGTGATTTCAATGAGATCTTGCATCCTTCAGAAAAGTCTTCCACGCCGGAAAGATCACCCCCACAAATTGCCAATTTTTGACGTGCCATCATGGTCTGTAACCTTCTGGATCTGGGCTATATAGGACCCACCTTTACATGGAGTAGGGGCCATGGATCACAAGCTACCCGGTAAAGGTTGGATAGAGCTTTTGGCAATGAAGCTTGGCTCAGACTATTTCCAGACACACACATACGAAATCTAACTGCTTCCAGAAGTGATCACCTGCCCATCATTGTTCTTCCTGCTACGTCACTTCAAACCACCAATTGTGGCCCTAACCTTGCTCGTTTTGATCCATTCTGGCTTCATGATCCTGAGTTTGCAACTGTTCTTGAACAAGCTTGGCCCGCAGTGCCTCAACAGTCAGCTTTGGAGCTCGCTTCTAGCATAAAATCCACACGCATATCCCTTCGCCTATGAGCAAAGCATAAATTTGGTTCCTTAACTAGCAAAATCAAGAGTCTAGAAGAGGCTATTGAAACCCTAAGGTCACAAGAAGATTTCTCAGCATCAAGAGAGGAGAAGATGTTGTGTGAATTGGGTATGCTGCAAAATCTGCGCGAGGAATATTGGAGTCAGCATAGTCGTGCAGAATGGCTAAAGCTTGGGGATCGTAACACCTCTTATTATCATCATAAAGCCACCTCCAGGAAACAAGCAAATACCGTTCTTCACATCAAATCTGCGGATGATATCATGTTAACGGATTCCAACGATATACGTACACATGCGCATTCTTTCTTCCAATCTCTCTGTACTTCACAATCATCTGATCCAAGTCTACTTGCCCAACTGCCAATTCCAAGACTTAATCCAACAACCATCTCCCTACTCACTTCTCCTTTCACAGAGCAAGAGGTAAGTAAAGCTTTGAGGCAGATGCCGGGCCACAAATCACCTGGTCCAGATGGTATGCATACTATCTTTTTAAAACAACATTGGAGCATTCTAGGTCCTTCAGTCATGCATGTTTGTCTCTCTTTTCTTAATAATGGTCGGAGTATTGCTGATTTGAATGACACATATCTTGTGTTAATTAAAAAGAAAAAAGATCCTTTAATTCTGGCAGATTTTCGTCCCATAGCATTGTGTAATGCCATCTATAAACTGATTTCTAGTACCCTAGCAAACAGATTAAAGCCTGTTTTGTCTGAAATTATTTCTCCTTCTCAAAGTGCGTTCGTCAATGGTCGTTTAATAACTGATAATATTATCACTGCTTTCAAAGCTTTTCATGGCCTTCAAACAGGTGCTTCTGGCTGCTCTAATCATTTTGCACTCAAGTTAGACATGATGAAGGTTTTTGACAGAGTTGAATGGTCATATCTCCAAGCCATGCTAAATGCGATGGGCTTTCCTACTCACTTTAGTAATCTACTTATGCATTGTGTCACTTCGGTA
This sequence comes from Eustoma russellianum, assembly GCA_036186865.1. Classification (NCBI taxonomy): domain Eukaryota; kingdom Viridiplantae; phylum Streptophyta; class Magnoliopsida; order Gentianales; family Gentianaceae; genus Eustoma; species Eustoma russellianum. The sequence goes on from AP025066.1 coordinate 27,349,302, forward strand.
ACATACAAAGTTCTGGTGAATGGGATTCCCACTGAGACCATCAAGCCATCGCGAGGTATCTGCCAAGGTGATCCCATTTCCCCCTTTCTTTTCATTCTTTGTGCAGAAGGATTCACAACACTTATGAAGCATATGGCCCAGACGCAATCCATTGAGGGCATTCAATTTGGAAGACACGGTCCTATGCTCAATCACTTGCTCTTTGCAAATGATAGTTTGATATTCTCCTACGCGTCTAATTTATGCGCGCAGAACGTGCTACAAGTGCTGAGTACTTATGAGCTAATGTCCGACCAAAAAGTCAATCTCTCCAAATCATCCTTGTTTTTCACTAAGTCAGTGCCGCAACACCTACGTGAATTACTGCAGCAAACTCTAAATGTCAGACTTGGGGATCCACGGGGATGTTATTGGGAGTTCCTTTCTTGCTGGGCAAGAGGAGGAAATGTTCTTTCCGCGGCATTACTGATAAAGTATGGAAAAAGCTAAGTGGCTGGAGGGACAGACTATTGTCCACGGCAGGTAAAGAGGTCTTGATCAAAGCCGTCATTCAGGGGATTCCCTCACACACCATGCAATGCTTCATGCTCCCTAAGGCTACATTAAATGACATACTGAGATATGTAAGCAACTTCTGGTGGGGACAACGATAGAGAGGCGGACATGCTGGTTATCGTGGGCAGAACTGTGTAAGCCTAAGAGCGAGGGAGGGATGAGATTCCGTAATCTACAACTCTTTAACCAAGGATTACTTGCGAAGCAAGCATGGCGTTTGCTACAAATCCTAGTTTGCAAATATACAAGATCCTCCAAGCCAAATATTTTCCTTCAACTGACTTTATGAATGCAGCCTCCCGTACCCAACAATCATATGTTTGGAAAAGCTTGCTTTGGGGACGTGAATTACTGAGTAAGGGGTTAAAATGGCGGATTGGCACGGGTGAGACAGTGAAGTTCTGGCAAGATCCTTGGGTTGACATCCTTCCCACGTTCAAACCCACTCCTTTACGTACTCAGGTAGATTCCTCACTGATGGTTGCTGAGGCTATCCTTACAGAAAATGGTATGCAATCTTGGAATACACCCATGTTAAAAACTCTCATTCCTTCTCATGAACTTGATAAAATTCTGTCTATCCCTCTGCCTGCGTCGCCTTTACCTGATTCTCTAGCTTGGCATTATGATCCAAAAGGAAAGTACTCAGTCCGCTCGGTATATAGCTTGGCTTATCGAATGTCACAAGTCTCCACAGCATCTTCCTCATCGACCTCCCAAAAGATTTTTTGGAATCGTCTTTGGCAGGTAGCATTGCCCCCTCGCATCAAGCATATGATATGGCGTGCAGCGAGAAATTCCTTGTCCACGGGTCAGAACTTACTTAGAAGAGGTATCTCAAATGGGAGATGTAATATATGTAACCTCACCATTGAGTCGGATCGTCATCTGTTCTTTGAATGTGCATGGGTTACTAAGGTTTGGGAAGGATTATCAAAAGAGCTGTGGATTAGCAGCAACCTTTGTACCTCCTTATTGGATTTCTTGAGCACTCAGATGTTTTCCCTATCGCCCAGCGACTTCGCGCTTTTGAACATTTCTCTTTGGATCATATGGCGAACCCGGAATAAGGCACTCTTTCAAGATGCTGCAATTCACGTTTCAAGAGCGATCAGCGACATTCATATGACACATGCTGAAGTTTGGCAGCCTACTGCGTCGCTGGAAGCTGCGTCTCGCAGAGATGTCCCTTCGTCGACACTTTTTCCGCCGGTTGTTCCCACTGCTTGCTATGTCTTTGTGGATGCGTCGCTTATTGCGTATCGTTCTGCAGCTGGAGTGCTCATTCTAAGTAATAGCTGGGAAATCTTGCATGCGGCTGTCAAGCAAACTGGACGTGCTACAACTTCTGAGCTTGCAGAGCTTTATGCCATTTATTTTGGACTACAGGAGGCCGCAAAGTTGGGGATTACGGTGGTGTTGTTATATTCTGACTCACAGCTAGCAATTAATCGACTACATTCTGAGGACTTTGATTACTCTTCCTTTTCGATAGTAGTTGATAGGATTCGTTCTATAGCTACTACCTTTGAGGATTGTACTTTTTCTTACATTAAGCGCACCTTTAATGAGCCTGCTCATATACTTAGTAGAGTAGCTCATGGTAGTCCTACTTACTACAGTTGGGGTTCTTTGCCTCCGCAAACTGTATTATCTGCTGCCCGTGCATCTTTTGCATCTATATAAATCTTTACGTTTCAAAAAAAAAGTTTTATTCCTTTTTTTCTCTTTCATAATTTACACTTAAAAAATTACTTTATAATAAAATGGTGACACTATAAGTAGATTAAAATTATATATTATTTTTAAGGATCTCAAACTTTTTTCAAACCCATAGAGTTCTTTGGAATCTTTATAGTAATTATTAAATTTTATGATCCTCTCCTAAAATTTTGTAAGTGCCCAAAATTTAGCGACTTTTAACTGAATTATCCCTATAAAGCATACCTAGAACGAAGAGTTTTCACTTCCGAACCGTCTCTTGCTGTTTTTCCTTCCGCGCTTCTTTTTCTTCAAAGCTCAAATCTTTGTAAGCTTCTGAGAGATTGCTACTTGCTTTTTAGTTCACTGTGTCTTCTCTTTTGAGCTGTTTGAATGATTTTTCCTTTCTTTTCGTATGTTTTTTTTTTTTTTTGGTTTTTCGTTCAATTTGTCTGAATGAATTTGTTTATTCATGACTTGTGTACCAGTTGTAGCTCAGGTTTACAGTTATTATAGAAGGAATAATTTTTACAGTTTTCAATGGTTCTGATTTCACTCAGGATTTAGTGCAGTTTATTTCTTAGGAGTCTGATTTTACTAAAAAGGAAAATTGAGATGAATATCTAGGTTTTGGTGGAAGGCCCGTGGTTTTGTGCTAATTCTAGGTGGTATGAATCTTGTGCTTGTTTTTAGGGTTGCAGATTCATATGTTTTGCAATTTGATTTGGTAGCTTCTTCTAGTCAAGATTAGAGTAGCTCCTTCGTGCTATGCTCTTTTAACCCATCCTTTTTTGGTGCTATTTTGACATCGTGTTTATTTGTTTTGTGGTTCTTATAATTGTTATAGTTATCATTATTTATTTATTTTTGAGGTGAAATTATCTTGGAGGAGCCATTTTCATGATTTTGTGGCTAATATTAAGGTAAAGAATTGCTACTGGAGCAATTAATGTGCGCATTAGCTTTTAGATAATCTATCACCTTAGTTGTTCTCTTTGGTTATTTCACTTCGTAGATGCATAGTTGATCAGAACTTCCAACTGTTTGAATTGCTGGTGTTTCTGTTGAATAATGTTTTTCATTCATATATGTTCGTCTTCATGTTATATTTTTGGTTACACTCGACTCCTTCAACAGTATGGAAGTCTCTGAAAACCAAGAAAATCTTGATAGTTATATATTTGGTTCTGTGCCTACCCTTATCTATGTTCCCAACTTTGTGCCTGATGTAGAAGGAAAGCAGCTTGTCGATTCTATCTATAAGGCTCCAATGTCTAAGTGGAAATCCTTGAAGAATAGGAGGCTTCAAAATTGGGGAAGTGTTGTGCATGAAAAGGATCTCCTGCCACAAGAGTTGCCTACTTGTCTAAGGAGAGTTACTGAGGAAATAAGTGAAAAATCTGGTTTTTTCCCTCTGCAATTAACCATATGCTTTTAAATGAGTATCATCCCAATCAAGGCGTAATGCCGCATGAAGATGGAATAGCTTATTATCCAGTGGCCATTTTATCTGTTGGATCACCTGTTATGCACTTCACTCTCACCCAAGTTTTGGACAATGCTCCTGATGGTGGAAAATGAGCAAAGTCGAACATTATCTGAAGATGGGTCCAGATCAGTTAATCATTCTGCGTCACTGAATGAATATCAGCCTTTTTCTGTGGAATTGATGCCACGTAGTTTACTGATATTTAAAGATAAAGCATATTCAGACTACTTGCATGGCATAAAGGATTAGTATGATTCAGCAAGTCGAGCTGTTAAAATCTCGCAAATAGCAAAAGGTCAGGAGCTACTTTGCTCTGCACAAGGCTTGAATAATGAGATTGTTGCAAATGGTGTTAATCACATACTTATTGCTAGGACTGCTACCAGAATTTCATTTGATTGCCGCTTAGTTTCTAAAATTCGTAAAAATCTCTTGAAGTTATAAATCTTTCAGATGTGAGAGGAAGGAAGAAACATGAATGTGGAGCTACAGAAAGTGGTGTATTTAAGTTATATTTTGACAAATAGAAGTGGAAGTTCTATAACATTCTGTCTGAGAGAATTAATCCTGCTAGGCCAAGTTCTGAGGTGGCAATGGCCTCAGATACTGAAATAGGCTGTTCTTTATGATTTCATATGAAAGGAGAGGGTTAATGGTTTCTTCTGGCTTAATTTTGTCCTCCTTTTGTCAAATGTCGTTGCTTTCGGAGTGTTTTAAGCGAATACACTTTTTAGCAATTCCTACAAGGAATCAAATGCTAAGAGTAATATGAACTTCTGGTGATACTAACAGTAGTTTGGCACTTTCTGTTGATTCTCTGATAAATTCTGATGATATCTTTTGGCTATGAGTTGCATCGTGAACCCACCGTTTGATGAATGGCCTTTATGTTTGAATGTTAGTGATCTTAAAGGTCTCACCTCTGGAGTTTGTACAAGACCAGTAATTTATTTTACTGAGTAAACCCCTATTTAACAGCCAATACGAGATATCCAGTGTGGAAACGAAACAAGTTATCTTATTCTAGAGTGGTTGATGGCTAGGCCTGCTAATAAGATCGGTATCAAAATGTAGCATACTGTTTGTGAATAAGTCAATTTTTTGTAATCTTGTTAATATGTCTTCCAAGTATTTCTATGTCACAAGAAGTATGAACATAGGCATGCAGCTCCACAATGCTATACCGGAAGTGTAATACTTCAACATTTTCCATATATTATGCAACTGCCAGTCATCTATCTGCTGACATTTGTTTTGCATTCCTTTTTCCTCTTCTTTTGACAATTAGGCTTAATCTTTTTGTACCTGAATGCTTCAAAAATGCTGGTCTCTTTGTGACAGAGGTTCTTTGATGCACTTGTTGAAGTTATTGTGACTGATTAAAAGTGTCGGCCTTGATGATAGCTTGAGTGATTAAGGCTTGTGTATTGCAAGAGTGATATCAATTGAATTCCATCTCTTAACTCCAACTGCCTTGTCTCCCCCTTTTAGGCTCCTTGTATCCGCCATGAATATTTTTTTGCATCTTTAGCTCCACTTTTTTTAATTTTTTTCCCTGGTTTTACTTTTCTTTTCTAGGAGCTTCTGATTGTTTGATGGTCGTTTTCTCTCTCGTATCTTTTCATGTGCTAGAGCCTATGGAATTGGATAAACATGGTTGTTATGCCCTAATTATTATAAAGTACAACAATGTATTTTGAAACTATGTTGTTATGTCCGAAGTGTTATACGCCCATGGTTTTTGAAATTTATTCTTGTGTTTGCGTATAAAATTCTCTATCATCTCTCTCTCTCTCTCTCTCTCTCTCTCTCTCTCTCTCTCTCTCTCTCTCTCTCTCTCTCTCTCTCTCCAGAATCTTGGGTAATGAGAATTTTGTTAATGACTCTTGAAGACTCATTGGCAAAATATTGCACCGTATGAGTTTTACGCTAGAAGAGGGTGTTGAGTCCTTGTTGGATGAAGTTAAATGGACTATCCAGCTTGCTTTATGTCTAAAAGAACTTCCTTCATGATTCCCTATACATGATTTATGTCAGTAAGTTTTACATGTTTTCATTTTTTTTTCATAAATCATGATTTTATGCCATCATCATCCTTTCAATTTCTCAATTAATTTGGAGCTCGAAATTCTTTCTTGTGTTTATTAGTCACTGTATTAGAGCTTTACGTTGAGAAGTCTATCTCGTGAAGTTTAAACCAGTGATAAATTGATATTGAAGACTTTCCAAGTGCTCTGATCTTGAAGAGGTCAGTTTGGTCATACCTGTAAGCATAAAAGGTCTCAAACATAGATCGAATGTTGCTGTTTGATACGTCATTCCTGTGTATTTGACACTATTGGTAATGAAATTATCCTCTCCCCTGGCAGACAACTTTGGATGAGATTATATCAAAAACCCTTTAAGATGATGCAGATAGAATCATCTAGTTGTATCCTCTTGATAGTCTTGCCTTCTCTTTCTTTTCGTGTGGCACGATTTTTTTTGGCCTTGGAGTTTTAGCACCATGCATTTTCACTCTCTGACTGGGAACGGTATCATGCTGTTGGTATCATCAGAATACATTCTGCCCTTCTTAATTTGAGATTTCTTGAACTCAAAGCCTCTACTTTATTTATTCCAATTGGGGTGAGCTTTGCTTTGCATAAGGTCACGATCTACTGTGTAGATGGAGCTCTAAAGTGTTTTAATACAGTGAGAGTGAGTACTTCTATGTGCACATTTGTGTCTTAATGTTCATTTGTCAATGGACCCTTTGCTCTTGTATGAAAATTGCAGTTCCTCCATCATGTGGTCTACTGATACGTGTTTGGCAAAAAGTTTCGGTCTCTTTTCGTTCTAACCAAGTCCTCTGCAAGATGTCATGTTCAGTTGACAAGAAAAGACTCAATCCACCTTTGGACGTGTGCCTTTGGTTTTGGATCGAGCAAGATCCTTCTACTTGCAGCTTGTTCAGGCTCCAAGAACGACGTTTCATCTCTGTCTCCAAGTTGGATGGATTCGATTCTCCCATAACGTTTGCTAAAGACGTTGATATAGAATCTAATTTTTGATCAAAGATCAAAAGAAACACAAGGAAGCTCCTTGTTGATCAGCCTTGACCGAAAATGATATCAAATTTTATTCAACTCTGGTTATACAGGCGGCATACATCCCTATTTATAGGCTAAACTAAGCTAAACCTAGTGTACATAGGAAAAGATAGGACTTTCACTTGAAATGAAACTCTTCAGCCCCTGATGTCTAATTTCTATAGCTTTTTGAATCACCTCAAAATGATGTGAGATGGATGAGTTATGGCCGAAAAACCGAGATGGGATCATTCTATGAAAACCCTAAAATGTAGGCATGTCCCATATTTGGAAAGTCTATTTTTCCATTTTCTAACAAACAATTTTTAACATCTAAAAAATTCTGAAAAGCTTTAAAATAGAATGAGCAACTTTTACAAGCCAATTTGGCCAAAAATAAGGTGTTGCGAAACACCACAGATGTGCTTTCTCCCTCTCCATTGCGCTGCATATCTTTTTTTTTTTTTTTTTTTTTTTTTTTTTTTTTTTTTTTTTTTTGCAATTGCAATCCTTTGACCACATCATCTACATTGAATGTGCAGTTTTCTGGTATCTTTACGATCAATGGTATCTTTACGATCAATGATCCTGTCGGTTAAACTTGGCTTGTGAATGATGCTCATATATTAAACTGCTCCCCCACTCCCCCCCCCCCCTTTCTCTGCCCTCCCTGTCAGTCTCATCTCTAACCTTGAATATGGAGTCTGTGGCAGCTTTATCATCAGGTATGCCGCAGTGCCCAACTCCCCTTACATGAATTCTGCGTGTATGGTTGCTTAGCAAGGACTTGGATTTACTTCAGGGACTTCATGCTGTCCTTGTATCTTTGCTGGCTAGTAATCTCTACCCCTCTAAATTCTTAGCCTGCCTGATGTTCTTGCTTTTGACTAGCATTACTTGTAACAAAGTCAAGCTGAGGGTTGAACACTGTGATAAGTTGGTCAATAGTATATAATTAACAGTCACTGGATATTATGACGAGGAAAAAGTATATGAAATATCTTGGAAAACTTTATGTCTGACCTATAACCGTTATCATTATTATTGTATTCAAGATACAAGATTGCCACATGAAAATTGAAAAGATGGCAAAATAAAGGGGGAGGGAACTTGACCTGTATATGAGTCTTATTTATTGGAAGTTACTGCACATTTAGCAGTGATCGGGGAAAACAGCGGTCTCTAAGAGCATTTGTTCGGTTTCTTGATGGAACATAATTGCTTCTTGACCGTGCATGATTAGGCCACCACGCGTGCAGTTCCCAGTCTTCATAGTCTCGTTAGAGTTCTTCCTAAAACTAAGTCGCTTCCTTTTTTCTGATTAATGTTCCCACTTTGCTGAATTTTGATAGCGGTTTTCATGTCAGTGGCGTGGGTAGTAGTGATGGTACATCATTATTATGGAATAAAGACTATGATGTCACTCTTCCTAGTTATTCTCAGAGTCATATTGATGTTCTTGTAAACACATGTGTATGGTTGCGTACATCGGACCTCCTATACCCTGTCATAGGCAGGAGCTTCTAAGACAATGAGTTAATGTTGTGATTTTTATGGACAGTTGTGTCATGAGATGCGTCATCTTTTATGGTCCTTATTGCACAGATTAAAACAGGCTTGTGATTGCCCCTGGGTATTGTAATGAGATTGTCCATCCATATAGGAAAACAGGCACAGAAGCACGCGCTCGTTATGTCATGGAGGACTTTAGGTTTTGCGTTATTGACTGTGATCTTTATGATTTGGCCTATGCGGGTCCTCAATTAACGTGGACCAATGGTCCGGGAGAGGATTTGGTGAAAGCAAGGATGGACAGAGCAGTAGCTAGGGGTGTTAAACAAACCGAGCCGTTCGCGAACTATTCGAGTTCGGTTCGTGTTCGGTTCGTATTCGTTCGTTAATTATTCGTTATCGAGCCGAATTCGAATAGGTATTCGAGTTTGTTTAGTTAAACGAGACGAACTGTTCGCGAACAGTTCGGCTCGTTTAAACAGTTATAAGGTTATCGAGCCGAATTCGAACCAATTTTAAAGTTCGTTTAGCTAAACGAACCGAGCCGAACTATTCGTTTAGCTAAACGAATTCGAGTTCGAAAACTTAGTATTCGGTTCGGCTCGGTTCGTTAACACCCCTAGCAGTAGCTAACCAATCTTGGATGCAATTATACTCGAATTACTCCATCAAACACTTGACAGCTTCAAAAAATGACCATGACTGTGTATTTGTGAACCTTCAACAGAAATATAAGGGGTCGCTGGTTTTCTCTTCCCATATTGGATCCTTTCTGGTTACAGGATGAGGAATGCTCTGATATTATTGCAGGCTCTTGGCAGTCTAACATATCTCCTTCAGTTTTCGATATCTCTCTAATAATATCAGTAAGGTGAGGGATGACTTGTGCACTAGGAGCAAGATGAAGCATGGAGACCTTCAGCAGCGTTTGAAAAACAAGACGGAGTAGCTTCGTTTGTAACGCATGCAGTCCTCCCCTTGATCAGATGTTGAAAAATGACTGACAGAAATGGGAGACCTTGAAAATCTCTTGGGGGGATTAATGGAAGCAACGAAGCCGAATAGAGTGGATGAAGATGGGGATAGATACTGCCTTTTTCCGCCACAAGTCCTCATGGCGTAGACAGGGATTTCATGCGAAAGTTGGCAGACCACACAGGAGCTAAATTCAGGGACCTTGAATCCATCTTTGTTGTTGGAAGCACAGAAGAGCAGCAAAGCTTTCTGCAGCATTACAATGTTAATGGTTCTTTACATTTCTTTCTTTCTTTTCCTCCGTTTTTCTGCAATTCTGTAACTTTATGTGATCATGATCACGTTCGTTTATGTTTTATTAGTTTGTACATTCAATTGATTGTGTTCATGTTGTTAATTTGCTTCGTTTCATCATAGTATCAGAGCGATTAACTCTCTGTTGCTGTAGTTTACAAATTCTTTTCCTTCCATTTTTCTATGTTGTTTGATCAATTGATCCGAAGAACTTCAATTTCTTGTTCATGGCATCTAATTCTAATACTGCTTTCACTAAAACCATTCCATCTAATCTTCGATTAAATCATGCACAAGTTACAGAAAATCTTATGAGTAATTCATTTTACCTTCATCCAAATGATAGTCGCACGGTTATCTTGGCGCAATCAACACTAACTTTGCATAATTTTCATTTACGGAGTCGTACTTTTCAAATGACATTGCTAATCAAGAAGAAAATGTGTTTCATTGACGGAATCAATCCACACGCCTAGTAATACAGTTCCTTAGCATTAAGTTTGGAGGCAAGTCAACGCAATGGTGGATCATGGATCATGAATTGTGTCACCTCCCATTGTAGAAAGTATATATGGTATGACAGCGCGTATGATGTGTGGAAAGAGCATACACTCAAGTATGGGAATTGAGATTCTTTTAGACTTTTGGATTTGCTTCAGAATTTATATGCTTATTAAGCTTGAAACTCTGAGTGTGAATGATTACTTTACCAAACTTAAGGTAGTGTGCAAGAAGATGATGGCTCTAAGACATGTCCCTAATAGTAGTTGTCCAGACTGTAGATATGTTATAACTGCTAAGATATTTGAATTTGTAGAAAGTGATTATGTGATCATATTTGTTAAAGGTTTAAATGAAGATTTTGAACCAGTAAAGTTTCTAGTGTAGAGAAAAAGGGGTTTGAGTGATTTTCAAATACATGATTTAAATGTGCACAAAAACGAGCATAAGATAAAACATGCATGATATATATACAAACGTATACATGTATGATACTTTGCTATTACTTGCCTTATTTAGCTTATATATTATGTTGCCGTACTAACGAGCCATGAAGCGTTAAAGCTTACATCATATGGCAAACATTTGTTGTGTTTATGCTATTTTCAGGTGCCACCATTAATGAACTAAACTAGTTCATTAAGTGAAGTACTTAGTTTATTAAACTAAATAGTTCATTAAAGGAAGCCACATTTGGAAAAGGCACAAAGGCAACAAAGCTAAGGAAGGAAAGTTTTATCCTCCTCCCCTCTTTAATGTGACACGCCATATACATATATATTACATATATTTTCAGATTGTTTGAAAAAGGCACATACACATGTATTCTAACGTACTACCGACACGTTATATATTTCACGTACGTATGTTAACGTCACACCACTATACTTAACTTTAACCTTACGTTAAAAAGTCAATATAAACTTATACATTTTCAGTTTTCTTTCTCTTTCTCGGTCATCTTTTGTCAACTTCAAAATCCTGAATCAAAATAACTACGCGCTTAACTTAGAGAACATTATGGAAATAAAGCAATGTTCTCACTTTTCATAATGAGTCATCGAGAAACAATTTGCGTATATCTGACCTCCATATTCTGCCATAGACGTGAACCTCTAAGACAATAAGGTAATATTGTTGTTGTGTTGTGGAGTTCTATACAAAATCTACCTGCAAAGGAACACATTGTTTTACCCGATATTTGAATTGTATTCTATTTCACAACCCACCCCTGGGCGATTGGGATCTCCTGATCCTCTAGTGTGGACGGTAACAAAGGACCGTCCGCCACGTGGTAGTCCGAGGGGGTGGTGAGGGTGGGTGGAGGTGAACCCAGCGTTACCATCCCCTACTGCTACGTGTCGGACGGTCTCAAGAGGGGTAAGAGAACCGACAGTCAAGGGATCTAGACTCCCGGGTCAAGCAATGGAAAAGACAGAGTAAACTTGGGGTTGGCATGCACCGCTCTTAAGGTTATGATGCCAATATAATGACGATACCCTTAAGGTTGATTCGAGAACTATAGAAAGAATAGGTTACGATTTATCAGGCGGAGGGCAATTGATTTAAAGATTACATTGTAAATATACACACTGAATGATTTGAGGACTTCGTCCTGTATTGATTAAGTGGAATGAGTGACATACCGGAATATGCAAGGGATATTAAGTTCGGCCATAATCTGGGGAAATGAATTAGGTATGACTATACTAAGTTACCAATTACGTAATACGCAAGTTTCGAGGATGAAACTTTTTGTAAGGAGGGGAGAATGTTATATCCTGTTTTTTTAATAAGGGCAAAAAAGGCCAATTGGGCGTAATTAATTAGAAAACCTAATTTGATTATCAAATTTTCCCTAAACTTAATCAAATTTCTATTTAATACGTGAATACTCCTCTCCTCCCTCACAAAATATACGGCCACTTTCTCCAGAAGGGAAAAGAAGCGATTCTTGCCATCACAACCACAAGGCCGCCGGTTTTAGGGAAGAGCAGGAGGAGCACCACCAACCGATCAACCCTTCAAACGCGTAGTAAACTGCCAGGTAGGTGTCCCCTTAACATCCTTTCTATGAAAACGGTACAATCCTTAATTTCTCTATGAAAACGAGATCGTGCATTAGTATTTGTGATTGTATAGATGTTTGATTATTGATTATACGTATATGTGATGAATTGTATGTCCGTTTATATGTACGATGCTATTTTCGTATGAAACTCGAAAAAGATTTGATTTTTGATGTGTGTGTGAAGACCGGAATCGTAGGAATGAGTGTTTATACCGGCGACGCGTGGCCGGTGATGGTGGACTATGACCACGTGCTGCCGGATAGAGGAATAAGGGTGAGGCGGCGGACTGAGCGGGGGGCTGGTTGGGGGCAGTCAGGGGTGGGCTGAAGGGTTGGGGGCTGAGGGGGGCGGCTGAGAGGGAGTTGGTTGGGGGTGGCGAACTGGAGTGGGGGGGTCGGCTGGGGTTGAGGGCGGACGGGGGGGGGGGGGGCTGGGGGTGAGGGAGAGGGAGTTGGGGCTGGGGGAGTTTGCTGAGGGAAGGGAAATTGTATTTCGCAGGGGGGTTTGGACAGACGAAGGTTAGGTAGGAGAAGAATAAAGAAAGGGAAAGATAAAAGAAAAAGTAAAAGAAAAAGAAATTGCAAAGGGGCGGGGGACGAAAAGTGCAGGAACGAAAGGTGAGAAAGGTAAGGAGGAAAAAGAAAAAAAAGAAAAGAAAAAGAAAAGGAAAAAGCAGAAGAAAGCAGAAGAAGGATTCCGTGTATGATCTCTGTTCATTCATGCATCACGAAATTGCATATATGATATGTTCTGTTCTGTTCTGTTCCGTTCTGTTCTGTTAGGATATGCGAGACGTAAGTCGCATATCTGATTTGTTCCGTTCTGTTCCGTTCCGTTAGGACCCGGGATCATGCATTGCACGATTAGATGAATGTTTCTGAGAATGTAGGGTTATCATGCATCACGTATGTGGCATTGCATTTCATGCTCGTTTGGCACGATTATGTATTTTGATTGTTTTAAGAAGTTATGACCGTTATACATTGTTTTAAGAAGTTCTTACCGTTGTACGTTGTTTAAAAAGTTCTGGCCGTTATATGTGTTTGCGAAAACGTGGACAGTCTATTTTCGTATTACAGTACGTATATGTATTTCACTACTGTCCTAGCATGTATGATCTCACAGGGCCGATGCAGGCAGGGTACCTACTGAGTGACGTTTTTGTTGCTCATACCGTTCGTTTTGTTTTGTCGCAGACGATTCAGGATATGATTACCCATAGGTTGGAGAAGATTCAGAGTGCGCTCAGTGGGACTCGTAGAGACTGGCTGGAGATAGACGATCAAGAAATAGAGAAGTTTATTTTATTTATTATTTCATTTGAGGACTTAGCTTAGGGATTGTATTTTACGCACTTTACAATGTCGTTTAGAGGATCTTGACTTGATGTTGACTATATATGATTTTGGGGATTTTACTTTCGATTTAGGGTTTTGAGTTGATTTATTTTGCTTCCGCCACCGAATACTCTGTCGTTTTGATAAGTGCAGGGGTTTCATACTGACGCCTTGTATATCCCTTAGTGGAATACGGCGGGCGTACCGGTTCTAACCCTATGGTTTGGAACGGGGCGCTACATGAACATGTGGATTTTAGAATCATAAGCTATGGATCATATTGCTTGTTTCTTGCCTCTTTTTCAATCTTACAAGCCTGTTAAGCATGTTTACATAAGAATGCTTAACAATGTGTCAGTGTTAGCCATTCATATTTTCTTAGTGGTGATCAATCCTTGTCTCACTTTTTTCTTTTAATCTATGGTCACCTAGTAAGCTAACTTTTACTCCTTCATTGTTTATGGAATTCTATTGTTCTTTTTGTTTCATCCAGGATCAGTTATCTTAGAAGATGATTGGTTTAGTTATCTTAGGATACAAATTAGAAGACTTCACAATGGTTTCCCACTTAGAACCTACAGGGGAAGTTTTCTCCCCCCAACATTTTCAGGTGAAATACCCTTTACTTTGCATGAGAGAAAGGATTGTAGAACTGAATCGTAAGGCACAGTTTTCCAAACACAAGTTTCAGAAGGCTACTTAAGTAAAGGCGGGGGGAGAGGAGGTGGCACAATGGCAATACTAGAATCAGTTTTGTCCTTCGATCCATCATCTGTCTCTACAGTCTGTAAGATCTGCAAGGCACCACTAGAAGGGAGGGGGGTTAAATAGTTGGTGCGGAAAGTGTGGTTTTTTAAAATTGTTTTAACCAAAAACTCAACTTCTGAAAACAGATTCTGTTTTCAGGACCAGTTTTAAAACGTTTTTAAAACTAGATTGTAGGTCTTCAAAAATTCTGAAATTTTGAGAGAACTTAGCCTCAGATGTTATGAGTGTCTCCTAAAAATTTCAGATTTAAATTCAACCTTTAACCCCTTCAAACATCGTTGGTGGTCAGATTGCGCGAATCTGCCAGAAACGGTAGACTGTTTTGAACAATTTATTCCTATTTGTACTTAACTCCAATTGTTCTGAAATTTTAACCACTAACCCCTTATATGTTGTATTTAAATTGATTGAAACATTTTTGAAAAATTCTTTCGGGAAGTTAGTCAAATACACTCAAAGTCTCAACCTTTGCAAGCCTGAAAATCAGACTGCACTAGTCTCAGAACTTTGGATGTTTGATCGACTTATACTTATCCAAAAGGGTCGAAACTTATACCAAATTAACCCTAAGACATGTGACTATGTTTCTGGAAGGTTTCGTAATTTTTGAAAAACGTTTACTATTTTTACGAATGTAATCAAAAAGAGTAAACAGTGCTGAAACAGAATATAAGTGCTGAAAGTAAATGACACCGAGAATTTTATACTGGTTCGGTTATAAACAACCTACTCCAGTCTTCGAGGAACACCTTCCTCGGTTCACACTAGTCACACAACACAAATACACCTTACCACAGGGTTGATGAAGTTACACACCAACTCCAACCCTTTACAAACCTTGTATGATGAATACAATTACGCACGAACACCACCACCTTGCAAGAATGAAGATTGATCGCACCTTGATCAATCTTTTACAAAGATATAGAATTTGTAGTGGTCTAAGATAAGCCTATTCAAGAATATGAATGTAAGTACAATAGGCTTTCAAGAAAGAAGAAAGAAAGAAGTGTAGAAGAAGAGAGGTGTTTGGCATTTTTGATCACAAGAATGTAATGCTTGTTCTTGTCTTTTGTTTTGCTTTTCTCCTTTCCATTTATCCACTATGCCGTCCCCCTTAGTGCCCCCCCCTCTTGAAAATTGTCTTCTAAGTCCTTGGGAGAATGTGTGGCATCATTGTGACATGATCTTGCTTACTTGGCACCTTCTCATTGGATGATTATTTAACCTTTGCTTACTTGGCACTTCATGATTGGTTGAATGTTGTCATCATTTGATGACTTGGAAAATCTGAAAATTCCACTAAAAGCATGTGCCAAAATTAACATAAATTAGTTGCCATAATTCATAAGATTATCATCCAAATCAAGCAAGATAATATTTCTCCACACAAGGTGATAAAATCGGCCATAATGAGTAGTTGACATGCTGAAATTTCAGCATGTGATACATGATGCTCCATTTCAAATTACTTCCAAATTTTTATTGATTTTTCTTTTAAAATAAATCACCAATTAGTAGCAAATATTCTCATCATTTTGGAAATCAAATATGGACACCAACATGGCCATAAAAACGGCCAAGATACATTCCCACACATGCTGAAAAATTTCAGCATGTGTGACATTCAAGATATCACACTTTATGACTTTGTATCTTATTCAAATTACTTCCAATTCTTCTTCCAATTAACCACATGTTTCAAGACACAAAATATCTCTTCATGAATGACAAAAATCGGGCAGCCTATTTTCCACATGCTGAAATTTTCAGCATGTGTTTCAAATGAGATAAAGTTTGAAACCTTACCTTTTGTAGCTTCTTTCTTTAAATCACCAACATTGTATGATTGATTCTTGACCAATCAATATGCCAACAAGGCTCCACATATGCTCCATCTCAGCTGTAGGGGCGTGTACAATTGTATATATATGTGCTGAATTTTATTTTTGCAAACTTTGTAAAATAGTGCACATTTAATAATACACACATGTTATATTCCAATCAGCCCTTAATTTAATTTTCTAGAACACTTTAAGATGTATGACATATGTAAAAAGTGTCTAGATACGTGTCGTATGATGTGCCAAAAATGTTCCATGTGTTGTGTACATAGAAAACCGAATTTTCGATGTTTATCGATTACCCAATTTTTCTCTAATTAAATTCCAACTTTTTGCACATGTTATATATATTATGTGTAACATAATATATATAATATAAACTTTAATTTTCAGCACTTGACTGGTCTAAAGTGGCGCCATTAACATGTGACAAAATTGAAATTGGAATCTCCACAATTTGGCCTAAATGTGGGGTGATTTGTGTGTGCCAACATGGAATGATTTTATGGCTGAAAATATCATCATATGCACGACAATAATAAGTATTTTTGAAGTGTGGGCTGGCCATCTATTTATGGCAAATACGTGACACGTTGGCGAAGTTTCGGTATTCGTCAGATATGACAATTTTTGATTTAGAGCATTTTAAAGTGTCGTATTTAATTTGTCATCACCATGACTTATATCATATGATATAAGACCTGAATATACTCATAAATATGAGTTAAGTATAATGGTGTGACATTAACGTACGTACGTAAAATATATAACGTGTCGGTAGTACGTTGGAATACATGTGTATGTGTCTTTTTTCAAAAAATCTGAAAATGTGTATGTATATGTATAAGATGGCGTGTATATTGATGAAGAGAGGAGGAGGAGATTTTCCTTTCTTAGTCTTGTTGCCTTTGTGCCTTGTTCAAATGTAGCTTCCTTTAATGAATTACTTATTTTAATTAACTAAGTACTTCACTTAATGAACTAGTTTAGTTCATTAATAGCGGCACCTGAAAATAGTATAAACACAACAAATGTTCGCCATTTGATGTAAACTTTAAAGCTTCATGGCTCGTTAGTACGGCAACATTATATGTGAACTATATAAGGCAAGTAATAAGCAATATATCATGCACATTTATCTTATGCTCGTTTTTATGCACATTTAAATCATATATTTTGAAACCACTCAAACCCCTTTTTCTCTACACAGTCCTCCCTTCCTTACGCGCTAATCTACTTTTACGCTTTCCATTCTCTTCTCTCATTGAGCTTAGAAACATGAGCAGATGCATGTAGATCAGCATCTTGCAAAACATATGATTTAGGATCTCTCTTAGTCTCCCTCTTGCTGATCATATCCATTGGTTCCACTTCTTCCTTTCTTATGCTTTCGGCTAATCTCTCTGAACGAAAAGACTTGATAGGCTTCACATTTTGTACAACAACAACATTACTCCATTGGCTTAGAGGCTCTTGACTATCACGGGATACGAGGGATCAGATGCACGCAACCATACCCATGTTTTAGAAACACATAGAGGAAATCTTGATAACACATAATGAAAATTGTCTGTGTCGATCAACTGCTACTTCACAATATAAGAAGCGCATCCAATTTAATGAGTCATTTTGCTTTATTCTATCATATTACAAAGTCAAAATAGAGTGGGAAGGCGGTGTACATTTTGTGAAGGAGCTAAATTCCTAACATGATGGCGACTATTTACAGGATCCATGTACACCGTCTTCTCAACTACACCAGTCGTTGGCATCAGTAGGGGTGTACATGGTCCGGTTCGGCCGGTTTTTGAGAATTTTATAGACCAAACCGTTTGTTACGGTTTGGAAAATAGAAAACCGAAAACCGGACCAAACCAGTCAACAAACCGTTTGACCGGTCCGGTCCGGTCCGGTTTGGTTTCGGTTTTTTTCGGTTTTATTCACCTGAAGCATTGATAACGTCGATTAAAAAAATTGAAATTCATAATCAAAATCGAGGACAAGTTTTCTTCCTGATAGGATTTTTCTCAAACTAAAAATAAAACTATACTCACTAAGTAGAATACTATTATACCTTAATTTATCATAGAATACTACTATACCTTAATTATCATAGAATATTACTATACCTTAATTTATCATGTCTCGTCAAGAAACTCATACTAGAATAAACTACACAAAATACGAGACCCTCAACAAAAAGAAGGATTAAGGTGATAAAGTAGTTTAATCGAAAAACCATCCAAGTATCCTTAATATTCAATAAAGTAATCAAATTATTTGCATACGAATAATCATTCAAGTAACAAAAATTCAATTCTTTCATACTTTTTGGGATGATAAACAAAGTGTGGAAATAATTATACTCTAAAAATATATAACGTATAATCAAAATTATATATATTTAATATAACCGGTCCGGTCCGGTTTATACGGTTTGAAATTCTTAAAACCGAAAACCGGACCAAATGAAACAGTCCGGTTTTTAGCATTTGTTAAACCGACCGTAAAACCATGGTCCGGTTTTTTACGGTTTGGTTTGGCCGGTTTGGTGCGGTTCGGCCGGTTTTTAAAAATGATGTACACCCCTAGGCATCAGCTCTTGTTTATATAAGCCAGGGGATGGTGCAGCTTCCTTTGGTAAGACAAAAAAGGTAGCTCCTTTGTTGGATGGAGACTGTGGAGTAGCATTTCGATATGGAGAAACGCCAGCACTTCTCACTGTCCTAAATGGAGACACTCCACCAGGCTTGTTGGAAGCACTAGTAGATGAAAACTGATTGGATTCGCGTACCTTACTTTCATACAGTTCTCCTGATAACGCTCCAGAATGGAATCTTCTCATATCATTAACATCCCAACCAGACTGCAGAGAAATTAATATGTCAGCAAGAAACACCAATCAAATGAAACTTGCACCAGATTAGACGACAGATGAGAAGATTACCTTATCAAGAGGTCCACTATATGGCTTTCCGACCCGCCCGACATAGACTGAAGCCTCTAAGGCAATGGATAATGTCGTTGGACCACGATTTGTGTTCAAGCAAACGGTTTCTTTCCTTGGCAACAACCTTTTTCAATTGTTTTGGCATTTCATGCACAACAAATTTTATGTTTAGGATTGTTTCTAGTGCAACTGCTTTCGCTGCAGGTAAGAACCAGCTCAGCATAAACTCTTTAGCTTCTTTCTCTACACTCCTCACATATGATCGTGTGCTTGCAACTTCAAGACTACTCACTCCGCTCGCGCTGCAGTTGATCGACATTGATTCTGCGGGAGATAACGTATCAGCTGCATCGAAAAAGACATCATCTTCATGTTCCAAATCACCAGAATCACGCCTAGAACCATCTCTCAACCTCCCAGGAGGGAGTCTTGGAGTACTTAAGGAACTCTTTGGGGTTTCGATCTCCCCAGAGCACTCACTTTTAGGCCTTCCTGGCATTTGCTCCATATGAGAGGAACTGCACCCTTTTGCTCACCTCGTCTAGTTCCCTAATGAGTTGATCCGTACGAACAGAAAGTTGCCTAAGAGGTGCTGATCTTTTATCTTTCTTCTTATTTGGTTTGTTTGATGCGCCAGTTGTACATGCATTTCTTCTTACAGAAAGTAGGGGTACATTGAAGTTCATTGTTCTCCATTAGGTATCACTAAGCAAAAATTCTTGAGTCTGCTTTGCGAGATTTATGATCTACACGGAGATAAACGAAATGAAAGTTCAGAAATGATCTTTATAGCAATACTACAGGAGATATCAGACAAGATATATAGATATCAACAACACACTACTCTGATTTGTTTAAATTCAATGTTAAAACCAGTGGAGGATATACAGGTACCTAGACGTTTACAACAACAACATTACTCATTGTCTTAAGGCTTATGCCTATGGCGGGGTATAGGGAGGTCGGTTGTATGCAACTATACTTATGTGTTAGAAACACATAGAGGTTGTTTTCCGATGACCCATAATGAAAATTGCATCAATCGATCGACTGCTACTTCACAATATAAGAATCGTAGCCAATTTAAGGAATCATTTTGCTTTATTCAATCATATTACAAAGTTAACCCGTCGGAAATAGAAAGGAGGTGCGTAGCCGTTTTTGAGAACAAATTTGTTCAATACAATTCAAAGCACAAGTGTTTTACAGAGTTCTTGAAGAAGAAAAAAAAAATCTAAGTGATAAAGCTGGCACTAAAAGAACATTCTTTTTTCTTTTACTGATGCTGGAGATATGGAGAGAGGGGTGGAGGACCTTATTTTTACTACCTCTTTGAGGAACACATTGTTAATCAATTCCAAACTGACTTTTCCTTGACTTTAAAACAATAGAGTAAATGACACACTTTTCCTTGACTTTAAAACAAATATAATAAAACAAAATGACTCACTAAATTAGCATGCGCTTTTATGCAGCTATTTTATATTGTGAAGTAGCAGTTGATCGATACAGATTGATGCAATTTTCATTATGGATTATCGAGAAACAACTTATGTGTCTTTTTGACACATATGTATGATTGCATGCATCCGATCCTCTATATCCCGCTATAAGCAGGAGCCTTTAAGAGTTACTGTATTTTTAGAGAGCGAAAAACAGAGCTCTGATACTAAGAGGGAAAACAAAATAAGGGAATTTTATGAACTTTCACCCTCAGCTGTCATTCCACTCCAGAGTGTAGGCATTCATCAGTGCAAAAGTGTTGAACATAAAAAGAAACATAAGTCCAAGTTGAACACAACAAGCAATCATTCTATAAGAAGTAAATGTGAAAATACATAGGCGAGAATTGAGACGGAAGCCTCTAAAACAATGAGTAATGGTGATATTGTTGTTGTTAAGACATGTAAGAGTTCCATTCCCAAAATGGGCACCTTGCTCTTCATTGTTTTCTTTCCTTTTTTTTCCCTCTCTCTTCTATAAAGAAGTTACTCTTTCAGGGAGAAAATGTGGACAAGGAAAGAGGAAAACATTCCTTTGATTATCTTCCTTCAATAACAACACACTGCAGTTTCCAATAACTGTTCTTTACTTTCCAATCCTTCCAAAAAAAGCTAATGAAGTTAAAGAGAAAGAATAAAATAAAAGACAAATTAGCAAATCAAGACCATCCACATATCCCATGAACTGGAAGACAAAAGGACAAACAAAACTTGAAGTGGTCTCAAAAGGTATTACATTATGACCGAAGAAATATCAATTATTAGCCTAACGTTTTGCGCATTACTCAGTTAGCAACCTAACGTTGATGAAAATCAATTAAAATCTAGTCTTTGTCGATAATGGCTCACTTACAGCCAGTCACCAGAAGATGACTTACTACGGCAGGTAATTGATGACGTGGCGGTGACGTGGGCATTTATTGATTTTTTAGAAAAAAAAATAATTTTCTTTTTTTCAAAAAATCTCATTTCTTGAAAAAAAAAAGTTAATAATACCCTTACTTCATCTTCTTCATCCTCACTCTCCTCCTCCCCTCATGCCTCTCATTCTTGCTCCCTTCCCCTTCCCCCCACCCTGGCAGAAAAACATAATACGGAAACATTACTACGAATACATCTTACAAACCCAAAGATTCAGAACCGCCAGACGCAATCCAGCTCAGTCTGAATCGGTTTCTGATCCTCCGCCGTAGACCAGCTGGAAAAAGACCCAAATGGAACACTAAAATTGTTGCGATCTCCATAAGCGTCTGGTGCAGCAGCTACATCGAAGGAATTAAGGTGAAGATTCTCTTGCAAAGACCTGAGGCTTGAAAATGCAGATGCACCAAAGCTTCTAGAAAAGGATTGGCATGGATCCAGAGAAGAACCCAATGTAGGCTGTGTAAGCGATTAAGTTTTTCAGGATCTAGAAATCTATGTCATCACATACACAATCATTTCACAACTATAACAGGACGTTTAGCGGAAGCGTACCTTTCTCCATTGTTCGATACGCGGTAGCATCTTTGATGAGAGGAACCTTCAACTTTGATGCAGACGAACACGAACTTGAACGGAGGTTTCTCTCCACTAACCCTTACTATAATGTTTACTTTGATGGATAAGTAAAAACAATGGCATAGGGTGAAGAGAGGACCTTCATCCATATTTATAGGTAACCAAAAGGTACTTCCATCATAACCTTTGGCATAGCACGCCTTTGATAAATGGACATGTCCCTTTAATGAAGAATTGTGTCTCTTAACTTAAAAGACATAACCCTTGAGATAACTCTTCGCAAATAACCAATCAGGATTTAATTATAAATCATATAACTATTATATCACAAGGGACACAACCTTACAGTCTTCCACTTGTTCCTTGTGACATCTCATATGATTTATAAAACCATAATGTGCACTTCAATATATAATTAAATCCTTTACCCATAATATTGGTCTCTTATAATGTTGTGAGTAAGTAAAGTCTAATGTGAGTTATGGCGGTTGTAAATCATCCATTTTGATAAACTCCCTTCCATGTACTATATCAATAAACTTGTCTTTACTACAACCTTTAATGAAGAGTAACTTACAACTTTAATAAACATTCATTCTTGTAACATAATTCTGGCACACTTATGTATACACAATAATCAGAAACTGGAAATATCAGAAACAAATAACTTTCATTGAGCTCAGAGTGTCAATATATTAATGCATATCATTAATGACGTCAACAATACCTATACGTTCAATATGCTCATGAAATGTCTTTGGTGGCAATCCTTTCGTTAACGGATCTGCTACCATAAGACCGGTGCTAATATGCTTAATTGACACTCTTTGTTTCTGAACTTCTTCTTTAACGGCAAAGTACTTTATCCTTATGTACTTAGCAGCTTTAAAGTACTTGTCGTTTTTATTAAAGAAGACTGCGGCGGCATTCCCACAATAAATTTTCAGCTGCCTAGCTATAATGACGGCAGTCATAAGCCCTGAAATAAAATCCCGTAGCCATAAACCTTAAATAATGGCTTCAAACATGCCACAAACTCAGCCTTTATGGTGGAAGCAGCAATGACAGAATGCTTCACACTTTTCCATGAGATTGTTGAATCAACACATCCCCATAATATGAATCTGAATGTTCAATTACCTCTAATTGATCCATTGTTCTATAAGTGAGCATGTAGTCCTTAGTTCCTTTCTTTGTAGCCTTCCAATAATCCATCCCAGATTTGCTTTTATATTTGCCTAACATTCCGGCAGCAAAGCTAATATCTGGTCTGGTACAAGTCTGAGCATACATTAAGCTCCCAACAGTTGATGCATAAGAAATACTTTTCATTTGTGCTCTTTCCAATTCACTTTCCGGACATTCTTTTACACTAAACTTGTCCCCTTTCTGAATTGGAACTATTCGTGTTGCACATTTTTCCACATTAGCGGCAAGCAAAATATCGTCAGCATATAACATTAGGAAAATAAACTTGCTCCCACTGACCTCCATATATATACACTGATCAACGGTGTTTTCTTTAATACCAAACGAGGTCACACTGCCGGGAAGCTTGTTTAAGTCCATATATTGACTTCTTTAATTTTGTTGCCAAATTTATCATTTCAAGAATGTGCTCTTGCATAGTACGTGAATTATCATACTTCATAATAATCAGACAAATCATTAATGTACCAGCAAGAGACTTGTCAGCACTTTGAGAACATTCTTTCACATTCGCCATAAATTCCTTAGCACTTTCAGTTTTAGGAAGGGTAGACTTAACGTTGTTTGCAACCGCCATTCACATAAACATTAAACTCAATCGGTTTGATCTTTTCCAGGCTCTATAATGGTCCTTATCATCATCACTACTCTCATCAGTGATGTCACATGGTTTCTCCTCTTCGAGTGACATATCTAGGTCCAATGCACATAATTGGAATAGAATTTGTTCACTCCATTCCGAGAAATTCAAACTGTTGAATGATGGAATGGACGGAACATGGGAAAGCAACAAAGTAGAAACAGGTATGCAAGTAACGGATCACCAAAAATTCAGATTCTAATGGAGGCTGACATAAAATGCACATCAAAACTCTCCTTTGGGAAAATTAAGATATGCAACTATAATAAACTTTAATTTGGTAAAACATGCTACTTGGATTTATATGCTATCTTTGGATATGCAAATAAACTAAATAACATATACACCAACTAACACATTTATTATAGAACATATAATCAACGATTGGGCGATTACGTAATTGTTCTATAATAAATTAAACACATGTCTATAATGTCATTATTTAAAATTCCATAACCTTAATTTTATCATATTATATAACTTGATCACTTTGGTGACTAACAAATCATATAATATGATAAAACCCTTTATGACATCAACAAAAGAATAGTTATTCTTTAACTCTGTAACTTTAATTTTATCATATGATATAATTTGATCACTTTGGTGACTAACAAATCATATAATATGATAAATCCCCTTATGTGACATCAACAAAAGATGAGATCATAATGAAAATGTGAAGTGAACCGATTCGGCAATACCCAGGAAAGATCATGAATCAATTTCCTAGACAGTATTACCATTCCACGTAAAATCCCAAGCCGTGCGGTGGGGTCACAGGCGGTCCCGCTTAAGTACCGACTTTCTAGATAGAAATTACGTACATGGCGTATTTATCGCAACTTCATTATATCAATAATTCATCTATTGCATCTGCCACAAACTTTAATATATTAACAACAAAGGATAATGTCAAACCAAGTCAGAATGAATATGACATGTTCAGTGTTGTCTGAGAGTGTATGCTTTCACCAAAATGAAAAATCCCAAGATCACCACTGCCCAGCAAATTATCACACATAAAATGAAACATATAATTGCCTTGTTGAACTTTGTTTTATCTTTCATTGATTGATAAATATTTTGAAACACGGAATGCCTGGAGTAGCAAAATCCATACACACCAATAGCAAATAGGATGCCACTCCATTTGGCTGCCTTTCTCAGGTTGATTAAATTCCATGCATTCCAGAGTAGTTCATCATGCACTAAAATCCACTATGATTTCAGACTATTAAGAAAACAGAATGGCACCATTCCAGAATAAACTCCTTTACACCATGCTGGCGCACCTTTTCGGCCAAAAATAAAAACACACCATTTGCTTGCACCTTTTCGGCCAGACTTCTCCAGTCCTTTTTTTTATTAAACATTTAATCCACTACATTTCTGTGCACACTCTTCAACCAAAAACTATACCAATTCTTAGAATAAAACAAGATAAATTGCAGAAATCAAATTTCTATCATTCATATGTCCCAAAATTAGAAAACATGATGGCCGACTTTCCAATTTTTAGTTTGTTTAGCATGCATTAAATGCAGGAATCTGATCCTGGTGCTCTTTCTCCATAGTGTGATTACTTCTATGGACACCAAAGTTCGTCATGTTGCCAATTATGCAAGCATTCAAACCAAAATTTAAAGAGCAGAAACAAAATAACGAAAACCATTTCCAAATTGTTCACAGCATGCCTGTCACCATAACCAACAGTGGTCAAGGTGACACTGTACCAGTATATTGCTAAAAGGTACCGAAATGCTAGAGTTTTTCCACTGACGTTCGGTTAGCCTTTTTTTTAATTGTCTTGAATGTGCTAATGACAGAAAGGCAGTGTACAAAATGCACATACTGAGGAATTGAATGTTTATGCTTTCCTCATGATTTTGGGTACTAGACTGGGTTTCATTTCTTTGCATGGTGTATACCATTCCTACACTAGGATTGAGTAGGAATATGGATAATGTCAAGGCCCTTTCTCAACAGTTAAAAGAGAGCCCACAATAAGACAATGCATCACTATTCAGGCAAAGGTCCTGAACATTGACTTTAAAAAAACGTTCAAATGTAAATGCATCTCTGGCATTCAGTCCGTAAAAATAGCCACCGTGTATTGTTACTGTGAATAACAAATGTATGGAAAACATAAATTTCTAAACCGCTCTGATACCACATGTAAGCGATTAAGACTTCAGGATCTAGAAATCTATGTCATCACATACACAATCATTTCACAACTATAACAGGACGTTTAGCGGAAGCGTACCTTTCTCCATTGTTCGATACGCGGTAGCATCTTTGATGAGAGGAACCTTCAACTTTGATGCAGACGAACACGAACTTGAACGGAGGTTTCTCTCCACTAACCCTTACTATAATGTTTACTTTGATGGATAAGTAAAAACAATGGCATAGGGTGAAGAGGGGACCTTCATCCATATTTATAGGTAACCAAAAGGTACTTCCATCATAACCTTTGGCATAGCACCCCTTTGATAAATGGACATGTCCCTTTAATGAAGAATTGTGTCTCTTAACTTAAAAGACATAACCCTTGAGATAACTCTTCGCAAATAACCAATCAGGATTTAATTATAAATCATATAACTATTATCTCACAAGGGACACAACCTTACAGGCTGTGCTTGAAGTTGCGGCTGTGGAAGATCGAAATCGGAGTAGTGATTAAAAGCCGGTGGTGGAATGGAGAAACAGGGCACGTGCTCCTTCATGAAGGGGTTATTCCCATCGAAGGAGCAGCTGTCGAGGTCATTGGTGGAGGTCGAATTAGTGGTGGCCGCGAACGGGGACGAGTCAAGTAGCTGTGGGAAGAAGAAAGGAGAGGGAGACCAGGTGAAAATGGAGGTATAAAGGAGGTCGCCACGTGGCAACCTCTGATTGGTCAGCGTAGTCAACGGTCATTTTGGTCAAGTCAACAGTCACTAACAGGTTGCACGGCTCTTAGGATTGTAAATGAACCAAGCCGTTCGGTTGTTCGGCTTGTTTGGTTCGAGTTTGAGCTCGGCTCGGATAAAAGGTTAATGAACAGAGCTTGAACACCTTTTTTCTGTTCGAACTCGGTAAGTGGCACCGTTTGTTTAAGGTGTTCGGCTCGTTAATGTTGTTCGTAAATTAAACAAACCAAGCTTGAACAATTAAATATGTTCGTTTAAATAAACGAACAAGCTCGGCTCGTTCGCTAAGTTAATGAACCGAGCTTAAACAACGCAATGCTCGTCTCGTTCGGCTCGTTTACAGCACTAACGGCTATAAGTGAGCCATTATTGACAAAGACTGGTTGTCAAGTGAGTTTCATCAACGTTAGACTGCTGACTGTGTAATGTGCCAAACGTTAGGTTGATAATTGAGATTCCCTCCATTATTACCAGTGAAACCTTCATAATCCCATCAATATTCCAAGAAAGAGATTTCAAGAAAACCAGAAAGCATCAGCACAGTAACTAACCTTTGAAAAATTCTGCATGATAATGACGCATAAAACAAGACCAAAGAAATTGAGATAAAGGAGTAAATTCAAATAAAGGGGGCTTGAATGATGGCGAGAACTGAGGAGGAAAAGAGTGCTATGATTTTATCAAATATTTTGCATTGATTATATTATCTATATCTATCATTTTGGCTATAAATTTGGAAATAAATTACCATCACACGTTAATTGTAATTACTATAAATTCATATGATTGAACGAAGAAATGTAGACTTTCGGTAATTGTTCGTGGCTTCCTCAATCAAGGTAACAGCATCTGACATTTAAACAAGATCTTCATTACATTGTTCCCTAAGAAGAAATTTCCTGAATTGACGTCTTATTTTTGCCTGTATCGTTGTATAATAGTGCGTAGAAGTTGATTGATTTCCTGAGTGTCGGTAAACCGTCTGAAATTTGTGATTGGCGGCAAGGTCATCAGTATTTCTCAGAGTGGACGTGCACATGGTTGTCTGATTACGGACAATACTATCACGGCGTTTGAGGATTGTCCCATTTTCTCATCACCCTACTCGTCATCACATTTAACTTCACAAACTACCTTTGTTGTTACGTGTCGCATGGTAACAAATGGAGTGAGAAAAAAATGGTAAGGGGATTCTAACCCTTGTTTAAGGCACCCTATAGCCTCGACATAGGTGTGCGGGTGTGTGATAACTATTTGTTCTTAAAACTGTATATGTCGAAAGAGAAAGAAATACAGATTTCTTGAAATGATTATAGAAAGAACAATAATTTTATTCCGGTCATAGAGCAACTAATGAACTAATAAAATGATGACAAATAAGCTTTATCTATATACAAGCAAAGGATGATTGGTCAAGCAAAGGTCCATATATATTATATATATTTTATTGGTCATGGATCAAATAATCATACTTACTCTTTCACCAATTTAAAATTGGTGTAGAAAGAATGGGGTTCTCTAGGAAATGTTCATTTAAGACTTTTTCACGATGCACTAGTTCAGAATACTTAATCTTTAGCTTTCGAGTGTCAAAATTTTTAGGTGAAACTTTAATGGGCACGAACCTGAATAATGCGCACTAACAAAACAAAAATTCAGTAGTGTTGTGCATACGAGCTCTACCGAGATGAACCAAGTTCGCTCAAGGTGTACTGAACCAAGCAGAAGCTGAGCTTGTGGCGGAGCTTGGAGAAGAAGTGACTGAAGTCAGCCTGCCGAGCTGAAGTAAATGTAGGAGTGGCAGAGCTGAGTAAAAATAGAAGAAGCTGAACTGAACTGACAAAGTACAACTGCCGAGCTGAGGAGATCAAGACAGAAATGGAGTAGCCGAGGTAGAGGAAGACAGGAAAGCAGAACTGGAATAGAGAAGGGTGTTGAGTCGAGGTGACGAGTTGAAACACCAATCAGACACAGTAAAGCTAAGACAGAACTGCAATACTTAGTCTTGTAAATAACGTAGGACCTTAACTATACATATGGCCGAGCTGAGCTGAGCTGGTAACTAGCCGTTACCATTGTAAACGTTAAGAAACACTTTATATAAATAGTAACCAATGAACAAGTGGGAAAATAAAACCGATAGGAAGAAACTATCTCTATAAAAAAGAAATAACCTTATAAATTTATTCTAACTTGAATAAATTCTTGAATTCTTTAATCTCGTCACAAGTGTGTCAAAAGAACTTAAGATCTCACATTCACATCGTGATTTCAAGCTAGAAACCATTATGTTTAGCTATTATATCAAGGGAAATTATTTAAACGTGTCGAGAAAAAAAGTAGTTTGTATTACATAACATGGTCAAGGCATCTTACCCCAGTTGATATATCACATTAGTCTATGAAATAAAATCAATCAGATGGCTTAGTTTCAACATTAGTGAAGATTTTGGGACGAGAACCTAAGAAATTCGTCACTCTTTTATTACCAAATAGTGGCTAAAACATGGTTGTTACGGATTAATTGGGTGCGACAATCTAAAAGTTGCGACCACTAAGTTGTGTTTATTTTGTGGTGAGATCACCTCACCTACTTTTTCTTCATCCTACGCGTCACTACATGACACGTGGCAGCAAAGGTGGGTGGTGAGGCTAGATGAGGGTGACCTGCATCTAGCCTCACCACCCACCCCTACTGCCACGTGTGGCGCGGTGACGCGTGGAGTGAGGGATTTGGGGTGAGGGCATCCTAACCCGTTTATTCATCTAAGATCTAAGAGCAATTTGTAATGGGAGTCTGTAGTTCGAATTTCCTGCAAAATCTGTCCTAATAAAAACACTGACAAAGAGTTTAATGACCAAAATAGTTTCGTTGCAACTTCAACATTTTGAGATTAGCAATAATCCTGGGACCAAATTTGCCGTTGAAAATCCATAAACTTCTAATGAAACAAAATGATATATGTGTCATGGAAGTTATATATATGTCTGTGTTTATATATATATATATATATATATATATATATATATATAATGATATATAAATGAGAATCATGTCATTGAAGTTGGGTTTTTCAGTTTTTCAGTATAATAGAGCTTACCTAATTGCATACGTTTCTTCTCAGTTTTTCAGTCATGGATCTACAACTACAAGAGCTCAACAATGGATTTGATGAGTTAACCATAGAGTTTTTTTATTTGTAGAGGTAATTTTATTCTATATGATGCATTTTATTTTTTTGATAAATCAAAATTACTCAGACTTATCTTACTGAATTAAATGCTGAATTGTGGATGAATTTGATACTTTCATCCATGTTATGAAAATGGATGAAATATTTCGGAATTTGAAGGATATTAGTGAGTTTTCAATAAAGCTACTTGAGACCAAACAAAAGCATGAAATATATGAGAGCCTATTTCCTTGTAAAAAATAGTATTGATTCTTTTCGTGGCTATCATGAGTGTCGAAAGAGCATTGTTGGGGTTAAACTATTTCAAAAACATGTTCCGAAACAATATAGGTGGTTAATTCTTGAATGATTGTTTTGTTATTTATATTCAAAACTATATCTTTTCGAATAGGAAATGATGCTTTGGAATTTTTTTAAAAATAAAGTTTAGACAAGGACATTTGTAATTTTATTTGAATTTATAATAGTTTAGATGTGCTTTCGAATTTGAACGTATTTTCAATATTATCGACTTAGAACTATAATGAAATCTTTACAGAAAAAATCTATTTTACAAGTTTTCTTTTCTTTTAACTTTTGTATCTTCGACAAATCTATTTGCTGGCTATCGTTCTTTTCTGATTAAAATGCAAAAATTTCATTTAACCAGTGATCAAAATAGGATCAGTACATTTACATCTTCTCTGGGCATAACCAAGATGTAGGTTATACAATCACCAAAAATCTACTCGGAGTGGCATAGCCCTATACACATGAGTTAGTGAGCCACATCTTGTACATTAACTATTTGATCCTCAAAAATGTTAAGATTCCTAACATTCCATCAAAAATAAATTGTGGAAGTGAAAGCTGATTTAATATGTATAGCCCTGGTGCTGCGCCGTCTAGCATGCTGCATTGTCCATCTTATCAAATCTTTCAAGGAGGCAAAGTCTGTCATTAAACCCAGCCAATTTAGCACAATTCTCATACCTGCCATGCTTTCGGACATATAAACAACGAGTGGTCTTGCGTCTCAGCCTCTACCCTACAAAACGGACACGAAATGTCACTGATAACAAAATACAATTTATCTCGTGTACGAAGTCTATTCTTTACCGCCAGCCAGAAAATGAGACAATGTTTGAGGGTATTGGTTGAAGCCCAAACAATGTTAGCCCAAGGAGTCCTACGCGCCTTATTCATGAATATTTCATATACCTTTGAGGTAAATTTTCCCTTTGCTGCCTCCCACTTTTGTACTTCAAATTCACAAGCATTGATGCTACCAAAATGGTTGAGTAAAAGGTCCTTGATATGCAGAATTTTCTTAATGAAAACCGAGAAGGAGGACTTTACCTGCTGCAACCAAATTCGAGTTTGGAATTTATAAAAGTTTTGAATCCAACGTACCTAAAGGGAATCGTTTTTAGCTTGAATATTCCAAAGATGCTTCAATAGTAAGGCTTTGTTCCAAGCCTTGAGATCGAACAATCCGAATCCCCCTTCATTTTTGGACATACATATATCCTTCTATGAGACCCACGCTTTCTTACGATGTTCCTCCTTGTTACCCCATAAGAAATTCCTAGCAATTTTGTTCAATTGGTATTGCACACTTGAAGGAATGAGTAGTATTCTCATCCAAAAGGCATGCACACTCTATAGCACACCCTTAATCAGCTCCAACCTTCCCACGTATGACAATATTTTGACATTCCGCATAGACGTGTAGGTAGCAATACGTTTCAAGTATCCACCAAAGTGCGCAAGTTGAAGCGAATATCCCGCAATAGGCACCCCAAGGTATCGGAAAGGAAACTAGCCTTGGCCAAAGGTCGCATTGCTTTGAGTTCTTCTTGTAGGACCTGTATAGCACCACTAAAAAGGAGGATTGAATAGCAGGTGAGGAAAATTTGGTTTTTAAAATATTTTGAACCAAAAACCTAACTTCTGAAAACAGTTTTTGTTTTCAGATCCTGATTTGAAACCTGTGAAAGACCAGATTGCAGACCTTCAAAAATTCTGAAATTTGGAGAGATTCTACTTTCAGATATTCTGAGTATCCCCTAAAAATTTCAGATTAAAATTCAACCTCTAACCTTTTGAAAATACGTTTGTGGTCAGATTGCGTAAATCTGTCAGAAACAGTACTTCAATTTGAAAATTTTATTCTGATTAATTCGTCACTCCAAATGATCTGAAAATTTAATTAACAACCCCTTCATATATTTATTTTAATGTATTGAAACAGTTTTGGAAAACGCCTTTGGGAAGTATGTCAAATACATTGATGTTCTCAACCTTTGCAAATCTGAAAATCAGATTGCACTAGTCTCAGAACTATTAATGTATGGTTGACATATACTTGTCCAAATGGGTTGAAACTTGTGGCAAATGAAACTTAAGAGGTGTGGCTATGTTTGTGCAAAATTTTACAATTTTTGAAATTCGTTTGCTATTTTTAAGATTACGACGAAATGGATGCAGAATGCTAGAAACTGAAAGTACTGTGCAGTAAAGTAAAGAACACAAAGGATTTTATACTGGTTCGGTTAAATCAACCTACTCCAGTCTTCGAGGACACCTTTCTCGGTTATCACTAAACAAAATTAACACTTTACCACAAGGGTTGCTGGAGTTACACACCAACTCCATCTTTTCACAAACGATACAAGCAATCACATCGATCACGAACACCACCACCGAACGGATGAAGGTTTGATCACATCTTGATCAACCTTTTACAACAATGAGACATGTATGGTAGTATAAATAAAGCCTATTCGATATATTTGAATATAATAACAATAGGCTTGAGAGAAGAAGAAGAAGAAATAAATGTAGAAGAAGAGAGTAGAGGGTTCTTTGCACTTGATGGAATATGAGAGTAGTCTTGACTTGGTTTGCTCTCTTCTCTTCCTTTTATTTGGTCTTGGTCGCTCCCTTAGGGCTTTTTTTCCATCTTGAGAATTCTCTTTAATGCCCTTGGAAGATTACCTCATGTAAGATGACATCATTTTGCTCACTTGGCATACTATGATTGGATGAATGTCTAGGCTTTGCTTACTTGTCACTCTATGATTGGATTAGTCTTGTCACCAATTAGTAGCTGTAAAAATCTGAGATTAAAGTGTAAAAACATGTGCCAAATAAAGTTCAAAATATTGTCAAATAATTAACAATTAGTCCCTTCAATTTTGGAAGCAAATTTGTCATCATTCAAGACTAAAAAATTGGCCACACTAAGTCTCACATGCTGAATTTTCAGTATGTGTTTCATTTGCTAGAAAGTTTGAACTGTTACCTTGTGTATCTCCCTCCATTATGTCACCAACCTTGTGTGGCTTATTTACCACAAATTGAGATGCCAACTAAGCTCCAGATAAGCTCCACCAAGCTGCAGTAGGCGTGTGATATAGTCTCCAACATGTGCTGAATTTCACTTTTGTAAACTTTGTCAAATATTGCACAATAATTACACATGTATGGTATATTCCAATCAACCCTAATTTGAATATTCTAGTACACATTAACATGTATTGAATATGTAAAAAATGTCTAGATACATATTACATGTCATGCCAAAAACGTTCCATGTGTTGTGTTTGTAGAAAACCGAATTTTCGACTTTTGTCGATTACGCGATTTTTCAAAATTTTTGCACATGTTATATATATTATGTCACACATAATATACATAAAGTAAGTTAAATATTCAGCTCAGAAGATGTTTAAACTTGGCACCCACATGTGGTTAAAAAGGTGATTTTGGAATCTCCACAATTTGGCCTTAATTGGGGGTGATTTGTGTGTGCCAACATGGAATGATTTTATGGATGAATATACTATGTAAGCCACGAAAGTTTTGGCTCTTTTTAGAGTATATGGACTGGCCATCTATATATGGTAAGTAGGTGACACATTGGCGAAGTTTCGGTAGTCACACGATACGACAATTTTCAGTTTACAACCTTGTAACGTGTAGTAATAATTTTGTCATCACCACGACTTATATCATATGATATAAGACCTGAATATACTCATAAATATGAGGTAAGTATATTGGTATGATATTGACGTACGTTTGTAATATATGTAACGTATCGGTAGTATGTCGGAATATGTGCATTGTGCCTTTTTATAAAAATTCTGAATATATATATATATATATATATATATATATATATATATATATATATATAACATGTGAAGATGAGTGGGAGGAGACTTTCCATTTTCAAGTTTGTTGCCATCATGCCTTCTCTAAATATATCTCCATTTAATGAATAGTTAGTTCATTAACTTAAGTATTTCACTTAATGAACAAGTTTAGTTCATTAATGGTGGCACCTGAAAATAGTTCAAACACAAAAAATGTTTGCCATTTGATGTGAGCTTTAAAGCTTAATGGCTTGTTAGTACGGCAACATTATATATAAAGTATATAAGGCAAGTTTGTCGAAAAACGTGTCAAGTAATAAATTTTATCATGCACTTTTTAAACACACGTTATTTAAATCATGTATTTTTTGAATCACTCAAACTCTTTTTCTCAACACTTCTTGCTCATTGTTTCCTAGCCCAGCTAGGAATATTTCAAGCTTAGCACAATTGCTCCTGAGACCTGAGGTATTACCAAATTCTTCCAAAGTGTCCATCAATGCACTCACTGAATTTTTATTCCCCCTAGAGAAGATTAGTAAATCATCCGCGAATTTTAAATGCGTAAGTTTATGCTTACCACATTTAGTGTAGCGCCCCGACCCGGACAGCGGAATCTGAACCGGTACACCCGTCGTAGCTTACTGAGAAGACTACAAGACGTCTCATCTCTCGAGTACACATCATCAATGACGTAGGAGAAATAAATGCGGAAACATATATCTCATGAATCTAAACCATCAATGCAGTACATCAAAGACAACGTGAATACCAAAAACTGTATATGGTCGCAGCCATCTAAACCTTCAAATGAACTAAGAAACAGAAATATCAGAAAACTATCCTATCAATTCGCTCCACAAGGTCTAAACATCCCATTCTGCCCACTCGCCGTCGTCCTCAATGAGAATCATGTCGTAACTAGGTTCATCTGCAAAGACAAAGGCAGTACCCTTAGCAAAAAACGCTAGCAAGTAACCTGCTTATAAGACATACGGGATCAACACATGGCAAAACATGAGTAATATATAATTCAAGGGAATTGTGGGGCACATGTCTTGTAAAACTTCCAAATAAATAAACGAATCACATAATAGCAAGTATAGCGATTTGAACGCAATTAACAAATCGATAACAATCAAATACACGCACATCCATACCACAACGACTCTCGTGATGCATGTCAAAATATGCATTACACTACACAATCACAAATGCATGAGCCATTTCTTTTCAAATTAGTGCGATGCATGTCACAATGTCCGGTCTCGTAACTCGTTATCCTGTAATGCGTCCCGGCTTATATTTCCATCCCGGTTAACGTTACAGGCTCGTATACTCTGTGATGCGTCTCGGCTTATATTTCCATCCCGGTTTACATCACAGATCTCGTAAAACTCTGCAATGCACCTCGGCTTATATTTCCATCCCAATTAACATTGCAGAGGACTTTATACTCTGCAACGCGCCACGGCTTATATTTCCATCCCGGTTTACGTTACAGCCTTTTGTGCCCTGCAATGCGCCCCGGCTTATATTTCTATCCCGGTTTACATTACAGGTCACCTTCGCAAATATGTACCGAAGCACATCTCTTTTCAAAACCATATGCAATGCACGTGCCATGATGCAAGACTCCTCACTTCAATCACATGTCTCATTCACGTATGCAGTTCATAATCACATGCGCAAGCACAAGTAACACACAAGAGTTCTCTAGTTTACACATCAACGCTTAGACTTCAACTAGATCGTCATCCCTTAATCTTGCTACCAAACCTCATACACGAATGTGAACACTCCCATCATTGAACTCCTAGACACCTCGTACATTCATTTCCTAACCCTCCTAAGTCATCCACATTGAAATTCGACTCGAAAACCCATTGAAGTCACCAAGTTGATTCACCATCCTAAGTTATGTTCCCATGGCACTATCTTTAATCAGGTCTTAAGAAGTCTCTAAGGTCATCCAAAGATTCCCCGAGCTTCCCTCTTTCTTCCTCTATTTTCCCACAAAACTGATGGACATCATCCCCTCACTTCGATCGATCGATGTGACATCACAACCTCACATCGATCGATCGATGTCCATCAGAGAACATCGATCTCTCAGCCTCTTATACATCAATCGATCGATGTCCAACAGAATACATCGATCTCTCAGCCTTCACCTACATCGATCGATCGATGTCTAACAGAGGACATCGATCTCTCAGCTCACCCCACGTCGATCGATCGATGTCCATCAGGGGACATCGATCTCTGACATCGACCGATCGATGTCAGCGTTTCCTGTGAACTTTGTTCTGTGAATTTCTGCAGAAGATGCAATCTTCAACCAACGTTTCCCCAATTTCCATCCCATCATTCCAAGCCTAACTACACTATCAATCCAAGCATAATTCATCAACACAAAACCCTCTCGGAACCCATCATACGTTCAAGCCTAAACGCACATTGTTCCTCACATCGAACCCAAAAGATCCCTTCTTTTCCCATTCCCAACCCTATCCAGCAATGAAGGCACATCCGAAGGGATTTCGGGGTAGGAATTTGGAAGATCTCAAGTAATCAACAACAACAAAACGGATTTCATCGTATACGGCCAAATCATGGACACAAACCACATAAATCGTATACAGGTAATCACAGAACGAAACTACTGCATGATGATCCGATTTGATAATAAAATAGGCCATTTTCTTTCACAAAACGTAGAAACTTATAAGATGATTACTTGCCTGTGATTACTCGAAGAAGAAACGAAGATCGGATGAGGATTGGATCGATTCCTGGAGAGAGTTTTCCCTAGGGTTGCAGAGGAGCCTCAAAAATCGCCTATGGGGGGAAGAATTGCGTTGTGGTCTGAGAATGGGGGAAAGAACTGACGTTGTCAGTTAAATAAGGATTTAGGGTAAGATTTGGAGTTTCTAAATTATATCTATTATCTTATTTATCTTAAAAGATAAACCTTTATTATTTAATTCTAAGATTAAATACTATTTAATTCTAATATTTAATCTCTCATTAATTTCTAATTAATCTCATACTTAATTCTTAATTTATTTCCGTTGACTGTCATTAATTTCCTTTTTGATTCCTTCTTTGCCTTTTAATTATCCTACGGAGGGTGCGAGGCATAACATTCCACCCCCCTTACAAAAAGTTTCGTCCTCGAAACTGGCGTACCTTATTGGAAGAGGTGTGGATATAACTCTTTCATTTTCTCCTCAAGCTCCCAAGTGGCTTCGCGCTCCGTATGGTTACTCCACTGAACTTTGACATACGGAATGATGCGTCGGCGTAGGACTTGATCTTTTCTATCCACGATCTTTATTGGTTGCTCTTCATAGGTGACATCTTCTTTCACATCCAAGGGTTGAGCTTCAAGAACATGGTTTGGGTCCGCTACGTATTTTCGTAGTTGGGATACGTAAAATACGTTATGGACTTGGGATAAGCTCGGAGGTAAGGCTAGCATGTATGCTCTTTCTCCAACTTTGCCTAGCACTTCGTAAGGGCCAATATATCTAGGACTTAACTTGCCCTTCATTCCGAATCTTGCAACTCCTTTGGTGGGTGAGACTCGTAAATAGACCTTTTCACCTTCCTCAAATTCAAGGGGTCACCTCTTTGTGTCAGCCCAACTCTTACTGCGATCCTGAGCCACTTTTAGTTTCTCTCTTATCACTTTCACCTTTTCAACTGATTGTTTAACCAACTCAGGTGCAGTGATCGCCCTTTCTCCAACTTCATCCCAACAAACCGGGGACCTGCACTTACGTCCATATAAGGCTTCAAACGGTGCCATGCCAATTGTGCTGTGATAGATGTTATTGTATGAAAACTCCATTAACTTCAACATGCTATCCCAGTTTCCTTTAAAATCTAAGGCGCATGCTCTTAACATATCTTCCAAGGTTTGGATGGTTCTCTCGGATTGTCCATCCGTTTGAGGGTGGTATGCGGTACTCATTCTCAGTTCGGTACCCATCGCCTTTTGAAATGTCCTCCAGAATTTAGAGGTGAATTTGGGGTCACGGTCCGACACAATGCTGACTGGGACTCCATGTAGGCTCACAATGTTATCCACATATATATTGGAAAGTTTCTCGTAGGAGGTGCCATGTGGCATAGCTATGAAATGGGCTGTCTTTGTCAAACGGTCTACAATCACCCAAATCATTTCGTTTCCATTGCGGGTCTTGGGTAGTCCCATTACGAAGTCTATCGTCATGTGTTCCCACTTCCATTCCGGAATTTCTAGCGGCTTCAGCAAACCACCAGGTCGTTGATGTCCGGCTTTGACTTGTTGGCATATCAAACACCTTTCGACATATGCCGCAACTGATCTTTTCATCCCTATCCACCAATAGTTTCTTTTGAGGTCCTTGCACATCTTAGTACTCCCGGGGTGGATAGACATCCTTGAGTTATGCGCTTCATGGAGCAATTCGGGTCGAAGTTCGTCTTTACCGGGCACGCATAACCGATTCTGAAACCATAGACTTCCATCTCCTCGCAATTGGAAATCTTTTACTGGTCCCGTGGATAATTTGTCGCGGATTTCTTTCAGTGCTGGGTCCTCATATTGTGCTTCTTTGATTTTGTCTACCAAGTCTGGGCTGATAGACAAAGCTGTAAGGACATTTGCCACTGAATCCACCAATTCGAGGTCAAACTCCTTGATTTCCCTTTCCAACAGAGACTGTCTCGCGTGGCTAGACTTTCTGCTCAACGCGTCCGCCACTCTGTTGGCCTTACCTGGATGCTAGTTGATGGTCAAGTCATAGTCCTTGAGTAACTCCAACCATCTTCTCTGTCTCATATTTAGATCTTTCTGCGAGAATAGGTACTTCAAGCTCTTATGATCTGTGAACACGACACATTTCTCTCCATATAGATAGTGTCTCCAGATCTTAAGAGCAAATACCACTGCTGCGAGTTCCAATTCATGCGTCGGGTAGTTCTGCTCATATGGTTTCAATTGTCTCGACGCGTACGATATGACTCGTTCATTTTGCATCAAAACACAACCTATAAACAGAACGTTAGTTTAAGACTAGCATATGTATATACAATGCATTAATTGTAATGATGTACATACCTAGTCCTTTCTTGGACGCGTCACTATAGATCACGAAACCGTCGGTGCCGGAGGGTTGTGCCAACACCGGGGCTGTGGTCAACCTCTTCTTGAGCTCGGTAAAGCTCTGCTCGCATTCAGCAGTCCATTCGAACTTAGTCTTCTTCTGTGTAAGTCGGCTCAATGGCACTGCTATCGTTGAGAATCCCTCAACAAACTTCCTATAGTAGCCTGTCCAGCCTAGGAAGCTTCTGACTTCGGTCACATTTGTGGGTCTTGGCCATTCAGTGATGGCTTCTATCTTCTTAGGATCCACAGAGATCCCATCTTCCGAAATCACGTGGCCGAGGAAGGCTACACTTCTTAGCCAAAATTCACACTTGCTGAATTTGGCGTAAAGCTTTTGTTGCCTTAAGATTTGCAGCACCACTCTTAGGTGTTCAGTGTGTGCTTGCTCGTCGGGAGAGTAGACTAGAATGTCATCGATGAACACCACCACGGATTGGTCCTGCTGCTCTCGAAATACATGTTCATCAAATCCATGAAGGCCACTGGGGTATTAGTTAATCCAAAAGGATTCACCAAAAATTCATAATGCCCGTATCGAGTCCGAAAAGCGGTCTTAGGGACGTCTCCCGCTTTCACAAGCAGTTGATGATATCCTTGACGAAGGTCGATCTTTGAAAACCAACGAGCTCCCTTTAACTGATCAAATAAGTCCTCAATCCTTGACAAGAGATATTTGTTCTTGATAGTAATCTTATTCAGCTCACGGTAATCAATACATAATCTCATGCTGTCATCCTTCTTCTTTACAAATAGAACTGGAGCTCCCCACGGTGATACACTGGGGCGAATTAACTTTTTGTCTAACAACTCCTGAAGTTGCCCCTTCAGCTCCTTAAGTTCAACTGGAGCCATTCTGTAGGGTGCCTTAGATATAGGCTCGGCTCCGGGTATCAAATTGATCTCAAACTCCACTTCTCTTGATGGCGGTACTCCTGGTAAGTCATCCGGAAATACGTCCTTAAATTCATTGATTACCTGAATTTGATCCATGGAAGGGACTTCTTGCTGAGCATCTACAGCATACACCATATATCCCTCTGCTCCTTTTTGCAAAGCCTTAAAGGCCTTAATCGCCGTCAGGTATATCTTCTTTGGAGCTTTGGTTATCTTGACGTTTCCTTGTATCGTGATGTCATTCATCTCAGGATCCTTGAGGGTCACCTGCTTGAGTTTACAGTCAATATTGTCATGATTCTTGGTCAGCCAATCCATACCCAATATTACATCAAAGTCCTTCATCGGGATTGAGACTAAGGTCACCGAGAATATATTTCCATTCAACTCCAAATCACAATCTTTGTACTGGTGGTGAGAGACCAGTACTTGCTCGCCTGCTGCCTGTACCCTAAAAGGGTTCTCAAGCCATTCGGGTAGACAGTCGAGTCCTTTGGCGAATCGCTTAGAAATGAAGGAGTGACTAGCTCCACTATCAAACAACACGTTTGCAGGTACATTGTTAACTAGGATCACACCTAAACACAAGGGGGTAACACATAAAGGTTTTCCACATAACACATATTCAATCATCAACTTAGCAAACTAAAATTCAGCTTAAGCAACTATTATTTAACATAGGTCCTACCTGTCACCACGTTTGCGTCCTCCTGGACTTCAGCGTCCGTCATGGCATGGACTCTAGCATTGGGCCTGCCTTTCTGCTGCTGGGCTGGCCCTGCTCCAGCTTGAGATTTAGGGTCCCATTCGGGGCAATCCTTAATCCGGTGGCCCGTCTTTCCACACTTGAAGCACACTCCGGTAATCTTCCAACACTCACCTGCGTGTCTCCTATGGCAGTGTGGACATTCTGCTGGTGCTTGGCGGTTGGGTTGATTTGGCTGCGGTGCCCTTTGAATTGGCCCCGCTTGTCCTTTTCTAGGGTCTTGACCCAACGTCCGGGCCTACCTCCGCTTTGTTCTACTCTCGGCCTCTTGCTCGTTTCTTCCCGAGCCTCTCTTGGTTTTGACCTACGCATGTCACTCTCCACTCGGTAACATGCGTCCAACATTTCCTCAAATGTTTTCAAGCTTGACCCCGCTATCGCTGTCCGTATGCGGAGGTTCAGACCCTCTTCAAATTTCAGCATTTTCATCCGATTATTTTCCAATAACAAGGGTGTGAATTTGCCCAAGGCATGGAACCTGTCAGCGTAATCGGAAACCGTCATCCTCCCTTGCTCAAACTTGTCAAACTGTCTCATCTTCTCCAAAATGGCAGTCTCAGGCACGTAGTATTCTTTGTAGGCCTTCACAAACTGACTCCACTAGATAGGAGGAGTCATCTTGGGCAGGATGCCGTTCCACCATGCATTAGCTCTGCCAATCAGTAGGGGTGTGACTACATCCACCTTCAGTTCTTCAGGCACTTGCACAAGCCTGAAGCGTTTCTCAATTTCATCCTTCCAAAATCCAGCCACATCTGGATCAGTGGTTCCCTCAAAGGTTGGGGCATGCATCTTGCGCATCTCCCCAATATAGTACCGAATGCCGTGCTGTGGCGGTGGTGGCGGAGGTTGCTGCGGTTGTTGCTGCTGTTGAGCAACCCCTTGTGCTATCACTGTGATAGCATCAATCAGCGCTTGAGGTACTAAGACTGGAGGTGGTGGTGGTGGAGGGTTATTGTTGTTCCCATTGCCGTCGTTTCCTTGATTGTCACGTCTAGGAGGCATTTTCTGCAAGATAACGCCTATTAGTATCGAGCAGTTCCAAAATAAATGCTTGGGGTCCATGATGTCGTACAAGCGGAATTC
The DNA here is from genome assembly GCA_036186865.1 of Eustoma russellianum. Classification (NCBI taxonomy): domain Eukaryota; kingdom Viridiplantae; phylum Streptophyta; class Magnoliopsida; order Gentianales; family Gentianaceae; genus Eustoma; species Eustoma russellianum. The sequence goes on from AP025066.1 coordinate 27,391,380, forward strand.
ATCAATTAAAATAAATAACATTGATTGATTACACTTTATCGCGCTCGAACACACACCCATCCCGATCAAACTTAAATCTAAGATTGCATACTTAGACCTAAAGATCAACTTAAGGTGAAGATCATAGATTAAGACTCTACATGTCATAACCTAGGTCTCCGAGGTAGATCTGAAGCCTAGGCTCTGATACCACCTGTAGCGCCCCGACCCGGACAGCTACACCCGTCGTAGCTTACTGAGAAGACTACAAGACGTCTCATCTCTCGAGTACACATCATCAATGACGTAGGAGAAATAAGTGCGGAAACATATATCTCGTGAATCTAAACCATCAATGCAGTACATCAAAGACAACGTGAATACCAAAAACTGTATATGGTCGCAGTCATCTAAACCTTCAAATGAACTAAGAAACAGAAATATCAGAAAACTATCCAATCAATTCGCTCCACAAGGTCTAAACATCCCATTCTGCCCACTCGCCGTCGTCCTCAATGAGAATCATGTCGTAACTAGGTTCATCTGCAAATACAAAGGCAGTACCCTTAGCGAAAAGGGCTAGCAAGTAACCCGCTTATAAGACATACGGGATCAACACATGGCAAGACATGAGTAATATATAATTCAAGGGAATTGTGGGGCAAATGTCTTATAAAACTTCCAAATAAATAAACGAATCACATAATAGCAAGTATAGCAATTTGAACGCAATTAACAAATCGATAACAATCAAATACACGCACATCCATACCACAACGACTCTCGTGATGCATGTCAAAATATGCACTACACTACACAATCACAAATGCATGAGCCATTTCTTTTCAAATAAGTGCGATGCATATCACAATGTCCGGTCTCGTAACTCGTTATCATGTAACGCGTCCCGGCTTATATTTCCATCCCGGTTTACGTTACAGGCTCGTATGCTCTGTGATACGCCTCGGCTTATATTTCCATCCCGATTTACATCACAGATCTCGTAAAACTCTGCAATGCACCTCGGCTTATATTTCCATCCCGATTAACATTGCAGAGGACTTTATACCCTGCAACGCGCCCCGGCTTATATTTCCATCCCGGTTTACGTTACAGCCTTTTGTGCCCTACAATGCGCCCCGGCTTATATTTCCATCCCGGTTTACATTACAGGTCACCTTTGCAAATATGTACCGAAGCACATGTCTTTTCAAAACCATATGCAATGCACGTGCCATGATGCAAGACTCCTCGTTTCAATCACATGTCTCATTCACGTATGCAGTTCATAATCACATGCGCAAGCACAAGTAACACACAAGAGTTCTCTAGCTTACACATCAACGCTTAGACTTCAACTAGATCGTCATCCCTTAATCTTGCTACCAAACCTCATACACGAATGTGAACACTCCCATCATTGAACTCCGACACACCTCGTACGTTCATTTCCTAACCCTCCTAAGTCATCCACATTGAAATTCGAGTCGAAAACCCATTGAAGTCACCAAGTTGATTCACCATCCTAAGTCATGTTCCCATGGCACTACCTTTAATCAGGTCTTAAGAAGTCTCTAAGGTCATCCAAAGATTCCCCGAGCTTCCCTCTTTCTTCCTCTATTTTCCCACAAAACTGATGGACATCATCCCCTCACTTCGATCGATCGATGTGACATCATACCCTCACATCGATCGATCGATGTCCATCAGAGAACATCGATCTCTCAGCCTCTTATACATCGATCGATCGATGCCCAACATAGGACATCGATCTCTCAGCCCTCACCTACATTGATCGATCGATGTCCAACAGAGGACATCGATCTCTCAGCTCACCCCATGTCGATCGATCGATGTCCATCAGGGGACATCGATCTCTGACATCGATCGATCGATGTCAGCGTTTCCTGTGAACTTTGTTCTGCGAATTTCTGCAGAAGATGCAATCTTCAAGCAACGTTTCCCCAATTTCCATCCCATCATTCCAAGCCTAACTACACTATCAATCCAAGCATAATTCATCAACGCAAAACCCTCTCGGAACCCATCATACGTTCAAGCCTAAACGCACATTGTTCCTCACATCGAACCCAAACCTCCTTTTCCCATTCCCAACCCTATCCAGCAATAAAGGCACATCCAAAGGGATTTCGGGGTAGGAATTTGCAGGATCTCAAGTAATCAACAACAACAAAACGGATTTCATCGTATACGGCCAAATCATGGACACAAACCACATAAATCGTATACAGGTAATCACAAAACGAAACTACTGCATGGTGATCCGATTTGATAATAAAATAGGCCATTTTCTTTCACAAAACGTAGAAACTTATAAGATGATTACTTGTCTGTGATTACTCGAAGAAGAAACGAAGATCGGGTGAGGATTGGATTGATTCCTGGAGAGAGTTTTCCCTCGGGTTGCAGAAGAGCCTCAAAAATCGCCTATGGGGGGAAGGATTGTGTTGTGGTCTGAGAATGGGGGAAAGAACTGACGTTGTCAGTTAAATAAGGATTTAGGGTAAGATTTGGAGTATCTAAATTATATATATTATTTTATTTATCTTAAAAGATAAACCTTTATTATTTAATTCTAAGATTAAATACTATTTAATTCTAATATTTAATCTCTCATTAATTTCTAATTAATCTCATACTTAATTCCTAATTTATTTCCGTTGACCGTCATTAATTTCCTTTTTGATTCCTTCATTGTCTTTTAATTATCCTACGGAGGGTGCGAGACATAACATTTAGCGTGGAACTTAAAACTTGGGTTTGCATTCGACCTGCTCAATATTCGAGACAAATATTCCATGTCTATAGAGGTGTCAAACATGTCGTGTATTGTGTTTCGTGTATCAAAATGTCATACCCATACCTTACCCTTTTGCTTCGCGTGTATGGATGTAGATACCCAAATCCGTACATGTCAAGTTTCGCGTCGTGTATCGGGTATACCCACGAACTTGACAAGTACAAATATTTCAAGTCGTGTACATCTTATTTCATGTATTTTTAGGTAATTTCAGTTTCGTGCATTTTTCAGGTTTTATGTACTTAAACAACTACTGATACAATGTATGAAACAACAATAAGTACATGACAAAAGGTTAAAGTTTAAAATGAGCGTGGTCATCTAAACTCAAATCACTTGACTATGCAATAATAGATTAAAGAAATGAGATTTGAGAATGGAGGAAGGGGGAACCGAATAGGGTTACTTAGTAACGCGGTAGTCTTTTTTTAGAAAATTTTTATGTTTTATTAATTATAAATTTTGTTTAAAATATATTTTTTAAATTTCGTGTATAAACGGGTATCCGCGGGTATACCCGGACACGACCCGCATTTGGTGGATATCTTTCAGGTCTTACCCGATTTGTATACGAAACCCGTTAAGGTCATACCTATACCCGCAAAAATTCGTGTCAGGTTCGGGTCATGTTTTCGTATCGTGTCTGAAATTGCCACCCCTACACGTCTAGTACAAAGAGAAAGGGAGAAACATTGTCCCCTGCCTTAGACCTATTTCACTTTTAGAATATCTTTCCAATGATCCATTAACTACAATAGAATAGGTAGTAGTGAAGATGCATTCCATTATCCAGCCAATGAATTTGGTTGGGAAGTTGAGGCGCTTTAGGATATCCTCCAAGAAAAACTCGCGATCGTTCTGTTTAAGCACAAGTTAAAAAAAAATTGTTCATTAATTAACTCCTATCCAATTCTGTCGCTATTCTATTAGTTTTATTTTCTATACCTCAGGTTAATCAATTTTATAAATACGTGAATTGACATGTAATAATTTCAGAAATTTTCTTTAGTTGGAAACAGTATAAAATAAATAATCAATAAACAACATCTGAACCTTGTCTTCTCTATATATCGTGATTCTTTTCTATGTACTTTATCGTACCGGTTAATTTCATATTGTTGTCTGTTTATAAACCAAAAGCAGGGCCAAACGGTATAACTGATACTATATGATAGTCCTTAATTTTATTTATCAAATGATCTATTAAATGCATCTCTTAAACAAGTTAATTATATAAAAATGACATACCCTGTTGTTTCAAAAATATTGTTTAAGTTTCTATGTTAAAATAAAAGTGAATCATTATCCAATGTTCCCTTGGGTGTGTATTTACCACTATAAATAATAAAGAAAGAAAAAACTAACTATTGTTATTGGATTGTTGACTTGTGAATAAGGATAGATATAAATATCATAATAAAATGTTTTGACATTTATTGTATTAAAGATTATGTATTAAATTATATTCAAATGTAATAATATATTTATGACTGAAGAGTATGACTTTTTTTTTTACAACAAGCAGATTTGAACATATACCTCTAAAGATGAGAGGGATGTTACTCACCAACTGCATGAAGGATCTTTCACAATTGAAGAATATTACTTTAAGAAGGAAATAAAAAACGAGTTTTTCCCTTTTAAGGATACATCAGTAAATAGAGAGTTGACAGCCCGGAGGTAGTGAAATTTTCTCACCATTTTTTATCTCGTCTTACATTCAATCATTTTCTTAAACTTAGATCAAAAGTTCATACCTTAGTTCTGAGAGTCTACACCGTCTCAGTTCAAAAAAACATTGTAGAAGATGCAAATCAAGAGCTCGCCTATGTTAGATGAAGACTTACACAAAGTGTCCCCTGCAAACCAGACCTTCAGCCTAACAACAGTGGAGTACATGTCATTGGAGTCGAACTTATAACTTCTTGTATCAAATCTCAATTCGAATATAAAATGAACTATGTCTAAGAGCAAATTACTTTTTATCTAATTTTACAGTTTTTGTTATTATATTTATCTAATTTCACAGTTTTTGTTGTCATATATGAACGGATCATTTCCTTTTTCTTTTTTACTTTTTATTTCACGTGAAAGGACTGAAACGAGGAGGTAGCAGTCATCTTCCAAAAGGAGAGAAAATAAGCAATGGGTCCCAGTGACGGAGGAGCTCTAGATATGGAGAATTTGCAATGGGTCCTACAAATCTAAGAGGTAAGGGGTTGCTTTCTTTCTCGTCAAGATTCCCCTACGTTTTGGTATTAATCTCGGGATGAGATATGAGGAGACTTCATAGGAGGCAAAATATAATGTCTCTAATCACGTGACGTCATGTGTACAAAAGAGTTTTTTTTTCTAAAAAAGAAAAAAAAAAGTAAACAGCGGACCCTGTTACACACGTGACGTCGCATGATTAGAGGACTATATTTTCCCTCATATGATGATCTCATCCGATTAATCTCCACTGTATCTCATCGAGCTTTATTATTTTTGTTAGTATGGGAGGATAGAGATTTGTCCGTTAAACTAAATTATTCTTTATACATATACTTTTGTAGTCACATGTGTTGTTGATGTATTTCTATTTTCGATGGAGTCAATGACACACCCTTGTTTGACTTTAGAATATGATGAAATAAGGCAAAATGACTCACTAAATTAACTGTGCTTCTTATATTTGAAGTAGTAGTTGATCGACATAGTTTGATTTCATTATGGGTCATCGCAAAACAACCTCTCTGTGTTTCTAATACATGGATATGTTTACGTAGATTCGACCTTCATACCCATCATAGACGAAAGTTTTAAGGCAATGAGTAATGTTGTTGTTGTTTTTGTTGTATGTAGTATATTAGAAAATAGCACCTCTTTTATTCAAGTGACTCGCATTCTATTTATGCTAGTACAAAATTCATTGTATAAGATATTTTCAATTGAAAATTTCAATGATTAGGATACAAGTGCAGCAGGAATATGATTTTAACACATTAAGTGTTGGAGACAATCAATCATGTACCAAGACGCAGTCGTTCAATGTGTGCACATGAAACAGTAAAATAACAAAAATACCCAAACCCGGGGCGAGTCGAAGACTCTGTCCTTAAGACGTATTGCTTCGGTATATTGTGTCTAACCGGCGTTAGCAACCGTCTCCCAGGATACAACGGGTACCTGTTTAGTTGAGCGGCACTGCTGAACTTGAACTACTTCGAACCTTCGAATGTCCTGACTTCTCCCGGACGTTATGCAAACCTCGAATGCTATGAATGCAGTATGCTATGAAAGCCAAAAATTAAATGTGTCTAGAATGCATCCCTAGCCCTGTTTGTATAGGGGAGTCGGTTGGAGAACAAGGTACCGTGACCGTTGGATCAAAACCGAAGTTTAATTTAGGCCGTTAGATGAAAATCTCCCATCTAGATTAGGAAGGTTTAATCTCAGCCTTTAGATTGAAGATTGATTTGCAGGTTTAAATTTGGAGCGTTAGATGGAAACCACATTCGGTTGGGTGGTTAAGATAGTTTAAATCTCGGCCGTTAGATTAAAGCTGCCTCTTCCACCACCGTTAGATCATACTAGATTGATCTTATCTTTCGTAGGAGGATAATGTTTGTTTCAAGTTTGAAACACAAATGCACAAACAGAAGGATTCTGCACGCTGTCTTACATCGATCGATCGATGTGATCGATCGATGTACGTCAAAATCATTTCTCACCTTTCTGTCCAACTTCGATCGATCACATCGATCGATCGAAGTGACATCGATCGATCGAAGTGATCGATCGGTGTAAGACAGAAACATCGAAGCTCTCTGATCAACTTCGGTCGATCACATCAATCGATCGAAGTGACATCGATCGATCGATGCCATCGATCGATGTCCGTCAGAAGCTCTTTACTCCACATGGACACATCCAATGTGGTATTCCTCCATAAGGGTGACACGTCACCCATCCACAACGTTTTCCATCTACTTTGAGCATTAATTTCTCATTCACCCGATATCGTAATTGAGTGATTCCACATCCTAAAATTAACTACTCATTACGTAGATAATTAAGGATTCTTTAGTTTTCGATTTTCATTATCAGAAACTCATTGAGCTCAAAGTACGTTGCTCAACCAAGTTTTGCAACATTCATTAATGGGCCAAAGCCCAAACTTTAAATTCTCCAACAATGGGCCAAGGCCCAAACCTTTCAATTCTCCAACAATCCCCAACATGAATAGAAATTAATGCAAATGGATATGCAGACTCTAAGGAAAAGTCAGACAAGAAAATATTGCATCAGAAGAGGTAGCTTCTGGCTTTGAACCTTTCATAGTGATGTACCATCAGATTTACTCGGCTAATTAGTGGCTTGACGCCTTGAACTAGTCAGCTTTTATTGTGAACCAAGACAATGATACTCACACAATATTTCCTTTAACACCCTTTCGGTTCTCATGGTTGTGTTCGTTTTGTCCATGAACAACCTGGTTTCAGAAAGTATTTTAGAGAAATCTTGCCTCCTAGACTTTCTCATAGAAGCGGCCCCACTTCACACTTACATAGGTGATTCCTATCAAGAGTATTCTGCCATACTCCACTTGACGCATCAAGATGTAGGACATCATTAAAAGCCTTAGCTTACCCTAAAATTCTCTGCAGACAACACTTTTATCAGACGGAATGAGTAAGTGCTAACTTAATCTTCATAACTTAGTTGTCCCATTGAACCAAGATTCTGGGATCTCCAGTCAACAAGGTTGAGTTACCATACAAAGACTCATGCATTATGGGATTTAGTCCCATTCCGTTTGTCAATCTTGACATCTGATCTCTAGGCAAGCCTTTTGTAAGCAGATCTGCAAGATTCTCCATTGATTTTACATAATCAATGGAAATCACGCCATTAGAGATCAACTGTTTAATGGTGTTATGTCTACGACGTATGTGTCGTGACTTACCATTGTAGATGCTGCTTTGAGCACGTCCTATAGCTGACTGACTATCACAGTGTACGCTAATAGAGCGATCGGCTTAGGCCAGCACGGAATATCTTCCAGGAAATTCCGAAGCCACTCAGCCTCTTCCCCAGCTTTGTCCAACGCTATGAACTCAGCTTCCATAGTGGACCGAGCTATGCATGTTTGTTTCGTGGATTTCCACGACACAGCAGCACCACCAACCGTGAACAAGTATCCACTGGTGGACTTCGAGTCCTTACTGTCTGATATCCAATTTGCATCGCAATATCCTTCTAATACTGCTGGATATCTCGTGTAATGTAATCCAAGATTCATTGTGTATTTCAGATACCTCATTACTCTGTTAAGAGCTTTCCAATGATCATCACTTGGATTACTAGTAAACCTACTCAACTTGTTTACTGAACAAGCTAAGTCTGGTCTTGTACAATTCGTTATGTACATCAGACTCCCGATTACCTGAGAGTATTTTAACTGAGCTACAGGTTCGCCTTGATTCTTCCTTAAGTGCATACTTAAGTCAAGCGGGGTCTTTACCCGGTTTCACATCAACCATATTAAACCGTTTTAGAACAGACTCAATATAATGAGTTTGTGACAGTACGAGTCCCTCGGTCATCCTAGAAATTTTAATTCCTAGAATAACATTGGCAACCCCCATATCCTTCATATCGAAGTTTCTCGTCAACATCTTCTTTGTGTTTAAGATTATGTCCTGAGTACTCTCCATGATTAGCATGTCATCTACATAGAGACACACTATCACATATGCATTCTGTGTACTCTTAATATAGACACACTTGTCACACTCATTGATCTTGAAACCATTAGCTAGCATAGCTTGATCAAACTTCAAGTGCCACTGTTTAGACGCTTGCTTAAGTCCGTACAACGATTTAACGAGTCTACAAAACCTTAGACTCTTGTCCTGGAACCACAAACCCTTCGGGTTGTTCCATATAGATTTCTTCATCCAACTCACTATTCAGAAAAGCAGTCTTCACATCCATCTGATGCATTTCCAAGTTATAGACTGTAGCAATTGCAACTAGCACCCTTATAGAAGTGATCCTAGTCACTGGTGAGTAGGTGTTAAAAAAAGTCAAAGCCTTCCTTCTGTCGATAGCCTTTAGCTACCAACCTGGCTTTATACTTTTCAATAGACCCATCCTCTTTCAGTTTCTTCTTAAAAACCCACTTGCAACCAAGTGGTTTACTTTCAGGTGGAAGGTCAACCAACTCCCAAGTGTGATTTTGAAGAATCGAGTCTATCTCACTGTCAACTGCCTCTTTCCAGAATGGAGCCTCTGGAGTTGACATAGCCTCAGAAAAGTTCCTCGGCTCATTTTCTACCATGTAGGTTAGAAAATCCGGTCCAAACGAGGTTGGCATTCTGGCACGCTTGCTTTGACGAAGCTCCTCATCTCCTTGAGGAGTCGCCTCACGCATTCGCTTACCAAATCTTGTTTCTTCTTGAATTTTGTCTTTCCTCGGAAAGACATCTTCACAGAACACTGCATTCCTTGACTCCATGACAACGTTTTCATGCATGACAGGAATATCCGACTGGTGCACCAAGAATCGATATGCACTACTGTTAGTTGCATAACCGATAAATATGCAATCAATTGTTTTAGGCCCAATTTTAACTTGTCTTGGTTTAGGTACATCAACCTTTACCAGACACCCCCACACTTTCAAGTATTTGTAACTAGGCTTGTGGCCTTTCTAAAGATCGTATGGGGTTACATCCATCTTCTTAGATGGAATTCTATTTAAAATGACGTTGGCTGAGAGAATTGCTTCCCCCCATAAGTTCTGAGGTAAACCTGAACTTATCAACATAGCCTTCATAATCTCTTTTAGAGTACGGTTTTTGCGTTCAGCAATACCATTCGATTGAGGTGAATATGGTGCAGTCGTTTGATGAAAAATGCCATGTTCTGAACAGAATTCATTAAACGGTGTATCATATTCGTCACCTCTATCACTACGAATTGCTTTAATTCGTTTGCTAAGTTGATTCTCAACTTCATTTTTATAATCCTTGAAAGCATCAAGGGCCTCGTCTTTGCTACTTAGCAAATATACATAACAGTATCGTGCGTAATCGTCGATAAAAGTTACAAAATACTTTTTACCACCTCTCGTTTGCACAAATTTTAAATCACACACATCGGTATGAATTAAATCCAAAGGTTCAGTGTTCCTTTCTATTGAAGGAAATGGCACCTTTGCCATCTTCGCTTCAACACATATTTGACATTTTTCTTTATTACTAAAGTCCAGTTTGAGCAATAAGTCAAGATTACTCATTCATTGTATTGACTTGTAATTAACATGTCCCAAACGAAAATGCCATAAACAAGAAGACTCAAGCATGTAAGCAGAAGAGGAAGCATTTTTATTAGCCTCTGCGGGCAAATCTCTTTTCGGTACAATAGTGATGACATTCAATTTAAACATCCTATTCGACAAGTACCCCTTCCCCAAATACATGCTATTTTTCGAAAGAATAACTTTATTAGACTCTAACACTAGTCTAAAACCATGCATGACTAGAAGAGATCCAGATACTAAATTCTTTCGAATGTCAGGGACGTGCAGCACATTCTGCAGAGTCAGATGCTTTCCTGATGTGAGCTTCAGAACAACTTTGCCCTCGCCTTCGATCTTCGAGGCGGCCGAGTTTCCCATGTAAAGTTGTTCATTGTTCCCGGGCTGGTACTCCGTGAACATCTCTCTGCTGGAGCAAACATGTCTAGTGGCGCCAGTATCAAGCCACCATTCGCGTATGTTCCCCACAGCTTTGCACTGAGACCACCGCACAGAGATTCAGATCATCCAATGCATCGACTATGTTGGCCTTTGCCTTGGACTGCTTCTTCTTGGGGCTTTCTGCATTCATTGCTGACATGCCCCTGAATGCCACAGTTGTAGCATTTTCCAGTGAACTTCTTGGCGATCTGCTTGCCTTTCTTGTTCACCCCGAGTTGGCATTTCTTTTTCTTGGCCTCCGCAACATGGGCCTTGGCCTGACCAGAGCTTGATTGTGGCGCTCTCTCAGACCTACGATTGTCCTCCTCAATGCGGAGTCGAACAATCAGATCTTCCAATGTCATCTCCTTTCTCTTGTGTTTGAGATAGCTTCTGAATTCCCTCCACGAAAGAGGTAGCTTCTCAATCACTGCAGCCACGACAAAAGATTCACTGAGCAACATGCCCTCCTCTTCCATCTCGGCAACCAATGTCTGAAGTTCCTCAACTTGAGAAACAACAGTGCGAGAATCAGACATTTTGAAATCCAAGAATTTGCCGACAATAAATTTCTTAGTGCCGGATTCTTCCGTACGGTATTTCTTTTCCAAAGCCTGCCACAATGACTTTGCGGTTTTATACGTGCAATACAAACCATACA
>AP025066.1:27413286-27480911 GCA_036186865.1 Eustoma russellianum
GGCCAAGGGGCCAGAGCATGGCGGGCCGCTACTGTTCAGCCTGCCAAAAGAAGGGCCCAAATCGCGGGTTAAGCAAAAAAAATGGGGATTAAGGCTGGCAGGCCTGAAGGCCTAGTGGGTGTAAACAGGCCGAGCCTGCAGAGAAAGAAAAAGGGGATGGACCGAATGAAAAAAAAATCCTAATAAGGGCCTGTTTTATAATAAGGACTAGTTTATTTAAATAAAGAATGTTATTATTTATTAATTAATTTAAAGTCTAATTAAAACTAAAGGAAAATAAAATAATGAAAAAAAGAAATATATAAAATATTTATATACGATTCAGACTGAGGGCCGAAACAAATAAAATGAAATTTATATATTTTATATAATTAATTAATCTAATATAATAATGTTTTATAATTAAGAAACTTAGAAACTCATTAAATAAATTAAAATAAAAGAAATAAAAAGTAGTAGGGGAAGATAAAAATAATTAAATAAAAGATTTAAGTGTTTGAAAGCCTAGGAAAAACAAAATAAAGTGTAGAAACCTAAAATAAAGTCTAGAAAGATAAAATAACGGTAGAACATAAAACACAGGAATGAACCCCACGCAACATAGGGTAACTACGTAATATAGGTAATACGCAACATAGAACGGAGCATGCAACATAGGACAAACAGAAGTGTGCAAGTGTGACGCATTCATGGCACGAGCATTGCATTTGGCCTAAGAGCCGTATGGCCTGACGAGGCGTGTGATGGATGTTGGTAATAATGGTTACCTTCACCTAATAGGACCTGGGACATGCATAGCATATCATGGAAAAGAAACAGCATAATGTGTGATATTAAATGACTACGTGTGACACGGAGATAGAAGTGCATGCATCATGAAGTTGCACATTGCATTTGTAATTGTTGAGATTATTGTTTATCTTGTTGTTAAGTTGTTTCAGTACTACGTTTTGGGATACGGATCGGGTCAGGTATGTGTTATTTCCTTGTTTATGTTTTATTTGCTTTATTATGTATACGTTTATGTTTTATTGCTGTATTTATCTGCTACTTGCTTTACGTGCTTTATGTGTTACCCGACTCAGTATGTGACAGTCCCTTTTCGGGAGACGGGTAACCTACGAGTGACTCCCATCACTCACCCCCCACCACCCCCCACAGGTGAGCAGGATTAAGAGTATATATATTTATCGAGTATGGGACAGATTACGCGAGCTGGGAAGAGTGAGCTGGGGTCGAGAAGGGATCTTGTTGACCGGGAGCTTGTTCTTTGGATAATCAGATAGACCTCCACCTAGGTTTATTGTTTGATTTTAGTATTTTATACTGGACTTAGCGGGTTTCATCAACCCTTGTACTTGATTTTATTCTGATGAATTTAATTTTAATCAAGATGTTTATTTCCTTACTTATTGTTTCCGCAAAAATTTCTACGTCAGATCTGACGTGCAAAGAAGTTTGAACGATGCTTTGTAGTCTTCGTAGTAGGCTACGATGGGTGCACTGTTCCCAATGCTAGGGCTCGGGAGTGGGGCGCTACAGAAGCTGTACTATATTCACCACCTCTATCAGTTCTAAGACTTTTGATCCTTAGGTCGAACTGATTTTCAACCTCATTCTTGTAGCTTATAAACTTAGACTCAGTCTCATCCTTATGACTTAGAAGATATACCTTCGCATATCTAGAATAATCATCAATAAAAGTGACATAATACATTTTTCCACCTTTACTCATACGTCTCTTGAAATCACCTAAGTCACTATGGATCAAACCAAGTTTTTAGAAATTCCATCCACTATGTTAAATAGTTTCTTATGATGCTTAGTCTCAATACAATACTCACATTTGTCAAAACTATCATTGTCCTAAGAAATAACATTCATGTTTTTAAGTTTCTTTATAACTCCTATGTTGGCATGTCCTAGTCTAGCATGCCGCATATCAAGAGACTTAACAAAGTAAACAGAACTAGATGCACCTTTATTATTAGAAAGAAAATAGCGTCAAGTACAAGCAGCCCTCCATTACAGAATCCCTTTCCAATGAACTCCCCATTTCTAGTCAAAACAAGTTTACACCTTCTAAAACAAGTTTGATATTGGCCTTGTTCAGTAGTATTCCAGAGATCAGGTTCCTATGCATGGCAGGAACGTGCAACACATTGCTTAATTCAAGTTTCTTCCCAGAAGTCAACTTGAGAAACACCATTCCCTTTCCGAGGACTTGGGTACTATGTGATCTCCCAAGAAGACTTGTTCATCACTGCCTATTTGTTTGTACTCAGAAAATAGGTCTTTACTGGTAGCAATATGCCTAGTAGCTCCTGTGTCTACCACCCATTCTGTAGTGCCACCGACAAGGTTTCCCTCTGTTAGTACGAATGCTGCAATGGTGTTGTCTGCTGCTCCTTTATCCTTCACAATATTTGCTCGGTTGCTGGTTAGACCCTTCTTCTTCCTGCAATTGACTGCTCGATGTCTTGGCTTCCCACATACCCAGCATACTCCTTTGATCTTGTTCTGGACCTGCACAACAAATTTCTTACCTTTATTTCCACCACTCTAGTTGCCGCTGTTGTTGGTATGGAACTTTAGTTTCTTTGCAGCATGCTCAACTACATTGGCCTTGACGACCTCTTCAGTATGAGACTGATCTTCTATTCTGTTGTTCTCTTCGATGTCTTTGTGTTTGATTACTGCATCTAGAGACAACTTGGCATCATCATGCTTTCCTCTTTTTCTTGTATTTGCTCCAAGAAAGGAAGCTTCTCCAGAAGTTCTGCTGTTTGGAATGTCTCATCGATTTTAATTCCTTCTTAGTCTAGATTATCCACCAGTTGTTAGAAATGATGAATTTGATCGTTGATTGGAGCATGACCAACCATCTGGAACTTCAGAAATTCACTCATCATATACTTGCATTTGACAACATCCTCAGCACCATATTTGTTTTCCAGTGCTGACCAAATCCTTTGCTGAAGTGAATTTGACATATATGTCAAACAAGGAGTTGGCCAAGAAGTGCAGAATATGGCCTCTGCAAGTAGTATTGTCTGTATCATATTTGCGTGCCTCGGTTTCATCGCTTGGTTTATCCATTTTGAGCACATATGATACCAAAAGCATTTTGAGGAAGAACAACACCTTGGCTGCCGACCTCTTGTAGAATTCGCCATCAAATGACTCCATCTTTGACATATCATGAAGTGCTTGTTTGGTTGCTATAGTAAATTGCTTTAAGATTGTTTGAAATAATGGCAAAGAAAACAAGAAAATGATCAAAACAAAAGCCGAGATGAGTTTCGAGATAACTCTATCCTTAAAGAAATTTAGTCTCTACCGATGAGCAAGGTAGACAACAAGACTAATCCTTCCCAAGATATAACAGCTTTCTTTATTTCCTTTGCTCTAGGAGAGAAAGATTGAACTTGCTTTAGAAGGGATTGATAGAGGAGAAAGTAGAAGGAGAGAAAATGCTGAAATACTCTTAGTTTTTGCAAAATTGTAGTAGTTCAATACCAAGGTCTACTATATATAGACCTTAGGTTGTGTTAAAGACACCTTTAGAAACTCATTTCAGCAGTTTTTAAACTCTTAATGTCAGTTGTTTACCACTCATAGGCGAAGCAAGATGAACCTTGGACCAAAAATGCAATTCACGTGAAAGGTTCTGTCCGTTGGCACATCGATCGATCGATGTCACTTCGATCAATCGATGTCGGACAGAAACATTTAACTTTGAATCCTGCCAACATAGATCGATCGATGTATGGATCAATGTCACATCGATCGATCGATGTAATCGATCTATGTTGGACATAAACTTTCAGTATTGCATCCACACCACATCGATCGATCGATGTGTGCATCGATGGATTGATGTCCCTTACATTGATCGATCGAGGTCCTCTAGAACACTTAACCTTATTCCAGTTTTCACTTGGTTTGATCCAGCCTAAACATGGATCGATCCAAGTGACCTATTTCAAGTTCAAAGTGTTCACAACATCATTTCAATCTCACAAACTACAACATATAAGTTTTATATAAGTTTCGAGCACATAGTAAAGTACTTTAACTTACTTTTCCAACATATGGGAGACCACTAAGGTACAGGTCAATAGGAATTATGGTTAGCACCTGGACGATTTTGCCTTCTAGTATTCCAAGTTGTATAGTGTTATAGACATGTTTTTGGTGTCCAAATTGTGGTTCCAAATGTATGGACATAGCCAAAAGTTCACGTTAAAGGTTTTCTGGCACTTCACAGATTCGTTTATGGATTTTTATGCCCAGATAAGGTGTTATCTCCAAATATCTTAGCAGAAGATTTGCCGATTATAAGTAGCAGACCTGCCGAAAAACTTTTGCTCCTCCGAGATCTAGTGCTTTGCGGTCACTTTTCGAATGTATGACTGGACCACATAAGCAGTATATTAAGCTTATTAGGATATGGCACGTGGGGTTTAGGTTTAACGCCTCGTCAAACGCCCATAGATTTGCTATTGCGAACATGCGAGGTTGTGTATTTCTGAGGTGTCGATGTATATGGCGTACAGTCACACACATTTTTTTTGTCACAGCTGTCTAATCTGCAAAAAAACACACACATGTTTCCCAAGATCCGCGCGAAAGTTTTCTTTGTAGTTATGTTTACCATAACTGCTATTTAACCGCCTTAAAATTCTGTCCCTCCAAGTATATATAAATATCAGAGAAACCCTTGTTCTCCTTCACTTTTATTTCCTTCTTACTTTCTCTCTTTTTCTTTTGCAAAACTTTTTTGATTTTCAGTTATGTGCCCCTGACTCTTTCGAGCTTTCGAAGAAATTCCTGTAACGCCAAATGACAGTTGCAACTTCAATGGAGTGTCTGTTCTTTTTCGTAATGAATTGCAATATTACAGTGGACTTAAGGGGAGAAACAGTTTACAACAGTCAAAAAGCGTCGCCATTTCGTCGCTACGGGCATATAGCGACGAAATAGCGTCGCAAAACGTAGGTCGTAATACGGCTTGTCGCAAAGCATTTTTCGTCGGTAACGCGTCGCTATATTGTGACGAAAAAAATTGTGTCGGTGTATCGTCGCACAATTGCGATGAAAATCTGTCAGGTATGCGACCTGTTTTTGCTGTCGCTTTTTCGTCGGTGAAGTTTTTCCGTTGCTATTTTATAATTTTTTATTTCCGTTCTGCGACATATTTTTGCGTCGCAGATTTTCGTCGGTATATCTTTTGTCGTTGCTATGTTTTATTTTTTTATTTTTTATTTCCGTTTTATTTCGTCGCAAAATGTCGTCGTTATATGTTTTTTCGTCGTAATTTTAAATTTTTGTTTTTTTATTTCCGGTCTGCGACAGTTTGGTTTCGTCGCAGGTTCGTCGCGATTTTTTATTTTAAAAAATATTAAATATATTATTAATTATTTTAAATATATTATTTAATTATTAATTTTATTTTTTAATTTATTAATAATATTAATACATTATTAAAAGTTTTTTTTTTTTTTTTTATAATATATTTTATTTTGTATATTAAATCATTTGTACGAATATTATACAGAAATACGGTATTTGCGCATTGAAGTTCGTATAATTACACAACACAAACGAAATGGAATCCGTAAAATTGTCAGATAGAATATAAAGTACAAAGAAAATGTCAATACAACAAATGAAATAGACTGTACAAACAATCAAAAAATAAAAAACTATGCAGAGAAGATGGAGGGGGATCATGCGGAGAAGAGTGACCATCAGGAGGGCGAGGCTGAGGCTGAGGCTGAGGCTGCGAGGAGCTGGAAATAAAGAGATGATGACCTGCGACAGCTGCGAGATTTGCTGGTTTGTTGCCTGCTGCACCTGCATCGTCTGCTGCTGCGCATGCTCAAACGCCTGCTGAAGCGCCTGCTGCAGCGCCTGCTGGGTCTCAGTCAGCTGCGACTGCAATGCCTGTACATTCTCCTCATGCCTCGTCATGATGGTCTCCATCTTACGTTGCAGCAACCGCATGATCTGATTCCAGGCGCGAAATATCCTCTGGCGTCGCAGAAGGCGCGGAGGTGCTGGCCTCAGAGGAAGCACCTGGATGTAGAACTTCGGGAAAGAATTGCGGCGCTGCTGATCCAACCCCGTACACCTCCCTCTCTTCTTATTCTGAGGGTCGACGGTCCGAACCGCATCCCAATAAGCATGGTTCTTGTCGGCCTCTTCGCCCCTATCTGCGAGTAATCTGTTGTACTCGTCCTGAAATGAGAATAAGAATTGTTATGGTTTAGCAATAAAACAAACTAAGGAAAAAAACAAATGATATCGTAGTCTACTTACACTGATGTCGCGGGCCCTCGTCGTGATCCAGTCCTCCGTCCTGTCGGAGGCTTTCTTCCGATGCGTCTTGTAGAAGAGATCGTAGGAGGCTGGCCACTCCCCCGTCTCCTCGTGCTGAAAGATGAAATAAAATATGTTAGTGAAATCTAGAATTTTAAAAATTTCGGCATGACCTATTCGTTTATCGGAGGTATCCCGGCCTTAAGGCCTCTCCCAAGTCAAATCAAAAATAAAAATAAAAGGCAAATGAACACATATACTATTTAAATTAACCATATACGAATACCAAAACAACAGTGCAACATAAGAAATCAATGAATATAAATAATCCACTTAACTCAATGAATGTAAATAATCCACTTAAGTCAATGAATGTAAATAATCCAATGAAATCAATGAATAAAATAATCCAATATTAAAATACTCACCATAGAACGCATCATGGTGGCGTGGAAACCGAACCACCTGAGTGTGTGGCAGGTGCTGGGCCCTGTACATTGCCGCTGCGCCGGTTCGCCGCGTTCCGGGCGCTGCGGACTTGGTTAGCAAGGTCCCTCCACCCTTCTATCCACCCCCCCAGACGGCCTCGGATAAGTAGGCAGGCCTGGCAGAAATGGGGTCACGCTCCCACTTGGTCTTGAGGGAGTTGACGAAGTCCCTGTAGCGTAGGGTCGCCAGGCCTGCTCCACGTCTTGGGCGATGTCGGCTGGCCAGCTGTACGCCTTCTGCAATTATCATACGGAGGAATAATAAAAGTGTGGTTAGAAAAGTAATGATCGATTACGCATCAAAAAGTGAAATTCATCAAATTTCAATACCTGAAACTCATCACAGTAGAACCTACGTGTCTGCGGGGTGACACGGGCCCAGGAATATCCAGCTGGGTCCAGCCTCAGTGGAAGGACCGAGTGATGCAACCGGAAAGTTGGCCATTGTCCGTGCAAACCTGAAAGAGGTGAAGTTGTTAGGAAAAAATAACGCGTGAAATATATATGAAAACGTGTTAAATAAATTAATCATTACTTACGTATGTGTATCATGTGACCAATGGAGGGCACGACGTTCTGGTATGACACCCTCGTCCGACGCTGCATCAGACGCCGGATGAGGTGCTGAACCGGTGGGTGTCGGTGGCGTCGTTATCTGGGGGTGCGGACCTGTCGGCAGACCCTAAAAGGTCTGCGTCTGCAGCCAGAGCGGCGGTCGAAACCAAGCCAAACATATCATGCTGAGTAAGGAACATATTGAACTCTCCCTTCAAGGGCATGTGTAGCTGGTGGGTATATGGATCTCGTCGGTAAACCCTCACTAGCCATCAGATCTGCTAGGGTGAAAAATTTAAAAGGCACATTCAACAAGTTTAGGGTTGGTTGGCCAGACAAATAAGATGTCCAAAAAATGACAAGTGTCTAAATACATTTAATGCAAGATATTAATAATTTTGAAAATTTCGGCATGACCTATTCGTTTATCGGAGGTTTTCCGGCCTTAATGGCCTCTCCAAAGACAAATCCAAATCCAACAGCATGACATGATTAACCAAACTACATAATCAAACTTCATCAACAATTACACATCAAAGTATACATCACTTGAACTTGATACTTAAAGCATAAATGCATCACTTCTAAACAAATTACACTTCAAATTATACATCACATATACATCCTTATGATAGATAACTTGTAACATGAACTACAAGCCCACCCTCGCCACAGCCATCCCCCGCTCGGCCAATAACCACTCCCCCGCCCACAGCCCGCCCCCGCCCACAACCACCCCGCGCCCCGCCAACAGCCACCCCTCGCCCCACCCACTCCTGCCAACAGCCCACCCTGCCCACAGCCCACCTCCCGCAACAGCCACACCCCCCGCCCCCCCCACCCGCCCACAGCCCAATCCCGCCAACAGCCACCCCCCTTCCCCACCCATTCCCTCCAACAGCCCACCCCTCCCACAGCCCCACCCCCGCGCACAGCATCCCCCATCCCCCCATCCCTCGCCCTCCCGCCCACCCACCCCGCCCACAGCCCACTCCCTCCACAGCCTCCCACCCCCGCCCCCTCCTCCCTCCCACCCTCCCATCCCTCCCACAACTCACTCCTTCCATCCCCTCCCCCACCTAGCCCCACACCGCCACCACCCAGCCCGAGTGTATACAACAAGAAAACAAAACAACAACGAAACGAAAACGAAAAATCCACAAGCTGCACAATCCATAATTTCTTGATGAAAAAATAGAATAGATCTTATAAAAAAAAAACGGAAAAACAGAATACCACCTACCAGAAAGTTGAAGCCTAAATGGGGAGGAGGGAGCTCGCTGTATTCGACGGAGAAGTGGGGAAGGAGGCAGCTCGCCGGAAAATGGGGAATGGGGAAAGAAGGGAAACGTTGAAATGGGGAAGAGAGGGGGATTTTCGCTGGTGGGGGAAGGTTTCGCGGGGGAGGGAAATGGGGAGAAGAAGGGGGATTTCAGCTTAAGATCGAATTTTTGGACGAAATAGCGACGGCACTTCGTCGCTATTTCTTGTGTCATCGCTATTCCATGTCGTCGGTATTTCAAATTTGCGAAGACCCTTTTCATCATCGGTAATTTGTCGATGCTCGTCAGTATTTGGAAAAAATAATACAAAATATAAAGTACTTACATAAAATTTTTGACTAACGTCAATCTTCATGGTCATCTGCATCCTCATACGCATCTTCATCTTCATCTTCATCTACATGCTCGTCGTCCTCTTCATCCTCGTATTCGTCTTCGACTACGTCTTCAATATTGTCAGGCGGTTGTATGTTGAGATGAATTTCGATGAAACCGCCGTTGGGGTCATTTAGAGGGAGGTTGCAGTTCAACATGTGTCGTATCTAGAACGGACGGGTTTTCTTCTTGAAATGCGGCGTCCATACCATCTGAACCTGTCTGTATACTACATCAAACTTGCTCGATTTCACTTTGCACACGGCTCGCCAGTCTTTTGAGCTCGCATTCATCCTCGTTGTTGGATACGATAGATAGTACACCTGGGACGCTTGACTAGCCAAAACGTATGGATCGTATTTTCTGTACCGTCGCCCTTGGTGTATGTCTACCAACTTATATTGGTCGTGACCTTTGTGCCAGCGATAACCTTCTCGAGTTGGATCGTACCAT
Organism: Eustoma russellianum; assembly: GCA_036186865.1. Classification (NCBI taxonomy): domain Eukaryota; kingdom Viridiplantae; phylum Streptophyta; class Magnoliopsida; order Gentianales; family Gentianaceae; genus Eustoma; species Eustoma russellianum. The sequence continues at coordinate 27,422,765 of AP025066.1, forward strand.
TCGCATTTGAATAGGACCACCCGCTTTATAGGCAATGCGGGATATTCGAGCTCAATGATGTCAGTAAGGTAGCCGTAGAAGTCATCCTCGTCCGGGCTATTGTCATAACGCTTGACACACACTCCGCTGTTCTCCGACGATTTTCGGCTGGCATGGGAGACTGTGTGGAATCTATACCGTTGACAAAACACATGTCGTGGCGCGTGACTCTGTTAATGGACCCTCGGCTACTGGTGTCAGAATGTAACCGTACTCATCGTCAGCCAGATGACCTTTGCTCGCCTGTAAAACGACAAGTAAGTATACATCAGCGGGGCAATAAATGCGTATCACATATCGTACACGTAACAGGCAAATATGTAAACTTACATGCCACCTGAACCAATCAGCAAACTTGGAATCTAACTCATTGTTTATTGCATCGCTCGATATACCCGGTGAACGGTGTTGCAATAAATCAACGAACAAGCTGAAGCAAATTACGAATGAGTACCCTGTATATCTTTGTAACATAATGGATAGAGTATCGCAAGGTATTTACAAAATAAAATGGATATCGTTTATACCTCTGGAAACGGTCGACTTGACGGCAGTTGCGCAGAACATAATGAGCAATCTTCAGCTCGCTGTCCCCCAATATCATTTCCTTTCCCTGTCCGTGAAATCTGATCGGATGTGTGAATATTGGGAGGACACCGGATCTGGAAATGCCGTCGTCGTTCCGGGGAACATCTCTGCACCTCGACGGGACATCTGGCTCGAAGTAATGAGACACGAAGGTCGATGCTTCCTCCGTCAGATAGGCATTGCACATCGAGGCCTCGACTTTCGCCTTGTTCTTGATGTTCAGCTTCAAATGCCTGAGATATCTGTTCATATAGTGAATATATGTTCAAATGCTTGCGCTTAGACACATAAGAACGTCATGCACATAAAAAAGAGTACCTCTCGAACATCCACCTGTACTGAACAGGACCACCAACACGTGCCTCGTATGGTAGATGAACTGGCAGGTTCCATTGAATCAAAGAAGGCCGGAGGGAATATAGTTTCCAGCTTGCATATGATCACTGGGATTTCGCCCTCCAGCCTTGACATATCATCCGCCCTGAGTCTCGTGGCTGTAAGACATCTGAAGAACAGACTCATCTCGGTAATTGCTTCCCATACATTGGTTGGAAGCAGCTCGCGGAATGCAATGGGCATCAACCGTTGCATGAAACGTGACAGTCGTGGCTCTTCATCCCGTGCAAACCGCGTTTATTCACGTCGATGTTCTTCGACAGGTTCGAAACATGGCCATCAGGAAATCTAGCCGTCCCCAGCCACGATAACAACGCACTGACCTGCTCCATTCAGCGTGTACGAGGACTTCGGCATGTATGATGTGCCAACGGGATGCAGCTCCGGTCGCATGTTGAGGTCGCGCATATCAAGTCGTGCCTTCAATTGTCTTTTGTTTTTCCTGGCACATTCAGCACTGTATTGAAAATGTTGTCAAACACGTTCTTCTCAATGTGCATGACATCCAGGTTGTCGGATCATATTGCTCTTCCAGTACGGAAGCTCCCAGAATATGCTTCTCTTCTTCCACCCGATACAGTAACGAGCCAGGTCTGCGTTGTGACTGCCGTCCGGATCATCAGCGACCCCACGAATCCACAACTGTCTATCTCCTGCAGCACCTCTGCACCCGTGAGGAGCTCGGGCTTTGTGTCCTTATCGACGATGCCAGGCATGAACGCCGTCACGTTCTTCTGTACAAATGACGTCTGGGCAACTTCCTATGGCTGTCGAACCAGCTTATCTTACGTCCATGTTTCAAGGACATCGTCTTCGCTTGCTTCATGCAGCAAGGGCAAGCGTATTTCCCCGCTGTGCTCCACCCCGACAACATAGAATAAGCCGGGAAGTCACTGATCGTCCACATCAGCGCGCGCGTAGCTGGAAGTTTTGTTTAGTCGATACATCGAACGTCTCCACGCCAAACTCCCACAACCACTTCAGCTCCTGTATCAACGGCTGCAGGTATAGGTCGATCTTCTGTTTCGGATTCCTAGGCCCCGGTGCGATCACAGTCAAGAACATGTAAGGCTTCTTCATGCACATCCAAGGCGGTAGATTGTACGGCGTCACGATTACAGGCCACGACGAATACTGCTCTCCCGACTGTCCAAACGGGTTGAACCCGTCGGTGCATAAACCCAACCTAACGTTCCTTGTCTCCGACGAAAAACCCGGATGCGTCGCATCGAACGTCCTCCAAGCTTCGCCGTCAGATGGATGGCACATCTCACCGTCTTTCGTGTAGTGCTCCGCGTGCCACCTCATCTGGCTAGCTGTGGCACCGGATGCGTATAGCCTCTGCAGTCTAGGGGCGAGAGGTAAATAGTAAAATTGTTTTCTTGGCACGTTCCGGTTTCTTTTGTTTTTCCACCTGCTTGTCCCACAGACCCTGCACATGTCTTTATCCTCGTTGATGCCCCAGTATATGATGCACCCCTCTGAACAACAATCGATTTTCTGAACCGGCAGTCCCAACGCCTGCAGCTGTTTCTTCGTCGAATAAAAACTGTCGACCATTGTGTTCCCTTCGGGAAGAGATTCCCTCATCAGCTGACACATCCCATCGTACAATCTCTCCGTCATGCGGTGTTCCGTCTTCATGCTCGTCATCCGACCGATCATGGACATCTGTGTGTGACTACCGCAACCAGGATACAGTGGCGTTCCTCGTACACCCTGCATCCCGTTGGCACATCATACATGCCGAAGTCCTCGTACACGCTGAATGCGGAGCAGGTCAGTGCGTTGTTATCGTGGCTAGGGACGGCTAGATTTCCTGATGGCCATGTTTCGAACCTGTCGAAGAACATCGACGTGAATAAACGCGGTTTGCACGGGATGAAGAGCCACGACTGTCACGTGTTCATGCAACGGTTGATGCCCATTGCATTCCGTGAGCTGCTTCCAACCAATGTATGGGAAGCAATTACCGAGATGAGTCTTTCTTCAGATGTCTTACAGCCACGAGACTCAGGGCGGATGATATGTCAAGGCTGGAGGGCGAAATCCCAGTGATCATATGCAAGCTGGAAACTATATTCCCTCCGGCCTTCTTTGATTCAATGGAACACCTGCCAGTTCATCTACCATACGAGGCACGTGTTGGTGGTCCTGTTCAGTACAGGTGGATGTATCCGTTCGAGAGGTACTCTTTTTTATGTGCATGACATTCTTATGTGTCTAAGCGATATGCATTTGAACATATATTCACTATATGAACAGATATCTCAGGCATTTGAAGCTGAACATCAAGAACAAGGCGAAAGTCGAGGCCTCTATGTGCAATGCCTATCTGACGGAGGAAGCATCGACCTTCGTGTCTCATTACTTCGAGCCAGATGTCCCGTCGAGGTGCAGAGATGTTCCCCGGAACGACGACGGCATTTCCAGATCCGGTGTCCTCCCAATATTCACACATCCGATCAGATTTCACGGACAGGGAAAGGAAATGATATTGGGGGACAGCGAGCTGAAGATTGCTCATTCTTATGTTCTGCGCAACTGCCGTCAAGTCGACCGTTTCCAGAGGTATAAACGATTTCCCATTTTATTTTGTAAATACCTTGCGATACTCTATCCATTATGTTACAAAGATATACAGGGTACTCATTCGTAATTTGCTTCAGCTTGTTCGTTGATTTATTGCAACACCGTTCACCGGGTATATCGAGCGATGCAATAAACAATGAGTTAGATTCCAAGTTTGCTGATTGGTTCAGGTGGCATGTAAGTTTAGTATTTGCCTGTTACGTGTACGATATGTGATACACATTTATTGCCCCGTTGATGTATACTTACTTGTCCTTTTACAGGCGAGCAAAGGTCATCTGGCTGACGATGAGTACGGTTACATTCTGACGCCAGTAGCCGAGGGTCCATTGAACAGAGTCACGCGACACGACATGTGTTTTGTCAACGGGTATAGATTCCACACAGTCTCCCATGCCAGCCGAAAATCGTCGGAGAACAGCGGAGTGTGTGTCAAGCGTTATGACAATAGCCCGGACGAGGATGACTTCTACGGCTACCTTACTGACATCATTGAGCTCGAATATCCCGCATTGCCTATAAAGCGGGTGGTCCTATTCAAGCGAATGGTACGATCCAACTCGAGAAGGTTATCGCGTTGGCACAAAGGTCCACGACCAATATAAGTTGGTAGACATACACCAAGGGCGACGGTACAGAAAATACGATCCATACGTTTTGGCTAGTCAAGCGTCCCAGGTGTACTATCTATCGTATCCAACAACGAGGATGAATGCGAGCTCAAAAGACTGGCGAGCCGTGTGCAAAGTGAAATCGAGCAAGTTTGATGTGAGTATACAGACAGTTTCAGATGGTATGGACGCCGCATTTCAAGAAGAAAACCCGTCCGTTCTAGATACGACACATGTTCAACTGCACGACCTCCCTCTAAATGACCCCAACGGCGGTTTTATCGAAATTCATCTCAACATACAACCGCCTGACAATATTGAAGACGTAGTCGAAGACGAATACGAGGATGAAGAGGACGACGAGCATGTAGATGAAGATGAAGACGAAGATGAAGATGCGTATGAGGATGCAGATGACCAGGAAGATTGACGTTAGCCAAAATTTTTTGTACCTCTTTATATGAAAGTGTGTATGTGTTGATGTACTTATATTCATGTATATACTACTTTATATTTTGTATTATTTTTTTTTCAAAATGATAACACCGACGAGTTACCGACGAAATGTTTCGTCGCCAAATTTGAAATAACGACGACCCATGAAAAATAGCGACGAAACTAAATAGCGACGGAAGTTCCGTCGCTATGTCGTCGCAAAATTTCGAAGATAAGCTGAAATCCCCTTCTTCTTCCCCATTTCCCTCCCCCGCGAAAACCTCCCCTCCCTCCGGCGAAAACCCCCCCTCGCGAAGAAATCCCCTCCGGCGAACCCCCCCCGACGAGCTTCCTCTCCGTTGACCTCCCCTCTCCGGTTAGTTTTTCTTCCTATTTCGTTTTTATTGCAATTACCGTATATATATGTATATGTATATGTATATTTCGTTTTTATGTATATGTATGTATGTACCGTATGTATGTATGTACCGTATGTATGTAAATGTATATGTATATTTCGTTTTTATGTATATGTATGTATGTACCGTATGTATGTATATGTATATGTATGTATACGTATGTATGTATATGTATATGTATGTATGTACCGTATGTATGTATATGTATATTATGTATTTAATTAGATATTGTAAATGTATGTATGTATATGTTTTCGTTTTTATTGCAATTACCGTATGTATGTATATGTATATGTATGTATATGTATGTATATGTATTTAATAGATTTGTAAATGTCTGTTATGTATATGTATTTTGTATGTATATGTTTTTAATACTATATACACGCACATATCATATATACGGTACACGCACATATACATATATACGGTATGTATGTATTGTTTTTAATAGATTTGTAAATGTTGTATATGTATGTACGGGTATATCTGTATGGTCTCTATTGTATATGGTATCTCTAGTATGTACGGGTATATACGGGTATATATGGTATATATGGTATATATGTATATACGGTATATATAAATGATTTATTTTTTTGTGCCCTTAGGCCTTTTATGAAAAATAACCTTATTATGTACTACACATGTATATACGTATACATATATGTAACATATGAAAATGAATAAGTTTTGGATATTACATTTTGCCTTGCATGTACCGAAAAACGCTGTTGGTGACTAGGGTGCGTATGCACCAATATTGTTGTTAAGGTTGAATTAGTAAATGTGGTGTGCTTGGCCAATGAATGATGCATGTACAAACTGTTTGTAAGAGGTTTGCATATGATTTTCGGTATGATTTGCATTTGTCTTTGGAGAGGCCATTAAGGCTGGGAAACCTCCGTTTAAAAATTATTAATATGTTCCTCTCAGATCTGATGGCTAGTGACGGTTTACCGACGAGATCCACATACCCACCATCTACACAGGACCTTCAAGGAGAGTTCGATGCGTTCATTTCTCAGCATGATACGTATGCCTCGGTTTCGACCGCCGCTCTGGCTGCGGACTCAGACCTTTTACGGTCTGCCGACATGTCCGCACCCCCCAGACATACGACGCCACCCACACCCAGCGTTTCAGCACCTCATCCGGCGTCTGATGCGGCATCGGACCAGGGTGTCATATCAGGGCGTCGTCCCCTCCCTTGGTCAAATGATACCCATACGTAAGTAATGATTAATTTATTTAACATGTTTTCAAATATATTTCACGCGTTATTTTTTCCTAACAACTTAAACTCTTTCAGGTTTGGATCGGACAATGGCGCGCTTTCCGGTTGCATCACCCGGTCCTTCCACCTGAGGCTTGACCCATCTGGATATACCTGGGGCCGTGTCACCCCGGAGACACGTAGGTTCTACTGGGATGAGTTTCAGGTATTCAAATTTGATGAATTTCACTTTTTGATGCGTAATCAATCATTACTTTTCTAACCACACTTTTATTATTCCTCCGTATGATAATTGCAGAAGTCTACAGCTGGCCAGCCGAGATCGCCCGCGACGTGGAGCAGGCCTGGCGGCATAGGGCCGCCAAACGCTACGGGGACTTCGTCAACTCCCTCAAGACCAAGTCGGAGCGTGACCCCCACGTGGATAAGGCCTGCCTACGTATCCGAGGCCGTCTGGGCGGCGTGGGTAGAAGGGGGGAGGGACCCTGCTTACCAAGCCCGCAGCGCCCGGACCGCGGCGAAACCGGCGCAAGCGGCACTACGTAGAGGGCCCAGCACTGCCCACACTCAGGTGGTTCGGTTTCCCACGCCACCCGATGCGTTCTATGGTGAGTATTTTAATATTGGATTATAACGACCTTCATTGATTTCATTGGATTATTTACATTCATTGACTAAGTGGATTATTTACATTCATTGAGTTAAGTGGATTATTTATATTCGTTGATTTCTATATGTTGCGCTGTTTGTTTTTTTGGTATTCGTATATGGTTACTTTAAGTGGTACATGTGATTTGACTTGGGAGAGGCCTTTAAGGCCGGGATACCTCCGATAAACGAATAGGTCATGCGAAATTTTTAAAAATTCTGCATATCACTACCTACTATTTATTTCATTCTTTCAGCACCAGGAGACGGGGGAGTGGCCAGCCTCCTACGATCTCTTCTACAGACGCATCGGAAGAGAGCCTCCGACGGAACGGAGGACTGGATCACGACGAAGGCCCGCGCAATCAGTGTAAGTAGACCTACAATATCATTTGTTTTTTTTCCTTAGTTGTTTTATTGCTAAACCATAACAATTCATATTCTCATTTCAGGACGAGTACAACAGATTACTCGCAGATAGGGGCGAACAGGCAGACAAGAACCGCGCTTATTGGGAGCGGTTCGGACCGTCGGCCCTCAGAATAAGAAGAAGAAGGAGGTGTACGGGGTTGAGTCAGCAAGCGCCGCGATTCTTTCCCAAAGTTCTGCATCCAGGTGCTTCCTCTGAGGCCAGCACCTCCGCACCTTCTGCGACGCCAGAGGATATTTCGCGCCTGGAATCAGATAATGCGGCGCTGCAGCGTGAGATAGAGTCCATCAGGACGAGGCAAGAGGAGAGTGTACAGGCACTGCAGTCGCAGCAGCAGGCGATGCAGCAGGCGCTTCAGCAGGCGCTTCAGCAGGCGTTTGAGCATGCGCAGCATCAGACGATGCAGGTGCAGCAGGCAACGAACCAGCAAATCTTCCAGCTGTCGCAGGTCGTCATGACTTTCATTTCCAACTCCTCGCAGCCTCAGCCTCAGCCTCAGCCTCAGCCCCGCCCTCCTGATGGTCACTCTTCTCCGCATGATCCCCCTCCATCTTCCTCTGCATAGTTTTTTATTTTTTTCATTGTTTGTACAGTCTATTTCATTTGTTGTATTGACATTTTCTTTGTACTTTTATATATTCTATCTGACAATTTTACGGATTCTATTTCGTTTGTGTTGGTTTAATTATACGAACTTGAATGCGCAAATACCGTATTACTGTATAATATTTGTACAAATGATTTAATATACAAAATAAAATATATTATAGAAATTAAATAATAATAAAAAAACTTTTTAATTAATAATGTATTAATATTATTAATAATCAAAAAAATTTAAAATTTAATATTAAATAATGTATTAAAATAATTATTAGTAAATTTAATATTTTTAAAAATAACAAATACGACGAACCGGCGACGAAATGGTCTGTCGCAGATCGGAAATAAAAAAACAAAAATTTAAAATTAGCGACGAAAAGACATATTAACGACGACATTTTGCGACGAAATAAAACGGAAACAAAAATAAAAAAATAATAAATAGCGACGGTAAAACTTATACCACGAAATTTTTGCGACGAAATTCTTTGTCGCAAGAACATTAATAAAAAAAATACGAAATAGCGACGAAATAATTTACCGACGAAACAGCGACAACAGAAAAAAGGTAGCAGGACCTGACAGTTTCTCGTCGCAGTTTTGCGACGATACACCGACGCAATTTTTTTCGTCACAATACAGCGACGCATTGCCGACGAAATTTGCTTTGCGACAAGCCGTATAACGACCTTCATTTTTCGTCGCTATTTCGTCGCTATATGCCTGTAGCGACGAAATAGCGACGTTTTTTGTCTGTCGCTATAGGCTTTTGTTTTTGTGGGTGACTCGAAAAGGGACCATTTAGCTTGCCATGTATATCTATTTAATAGATGTCTATTCAAAAGAAAATCAAATCACTTCTGTATAATACTGAAAAATAATAAGATCAACCGACATAACAGCTTAAGAGGATAAAGATAAGATCACTTGACACAACAGCTTAACAGAATTAGGATAAGATCAATCGACACAACACTTTGCATCATTAGTTGTTTGATTATATGGTGACACACAGCTGCTAATATCAGCTTCAACAACTTGCTACAACAGCATTTTTGTTCCTTTATAAATAAAAGGATCTTTCAGTTCATTTATTGTACTAATTTTAGAAATCTTCTATACTTAAATAAAATTCTCTTTTTATCTTTGATTAATCATGTTCTTCTTCTACTCATTCTGGTTACTTTATAGTGCGTTATCAGCATAAGACTCTGTCATTAAGATAACTTTGTCTCTCTCCTTTTCAATTATGGCTAATATCTTTAAGCTGGAATTCAAGGCCCTTGATATTGTGAGAAGAATTAACTTTCATTGGTGTTAGATGCAAAAGTGCTCCTTGAGGTTATGGTTCTTGAAGACACCATAAATAAAAATCATAAAGCATCTATCCAAGAACAGGTTAAAGCATTGTTATTCCTCCCTCAAGCATGAATATCTGATGGTGCATGATCCCTCTGTCTTGGAATTGTTTAAATAAAAGATATGATCACATGAAGATGATCATTCTTCCTCAAGTATGTTATGATTGGTTGCATATGAAGAAACAAGATTTTAAATCATTCATTGAATATAACTCTGCTATATTTAGAATTATTTCTTAGTTGAAATTACATGGAAAAGTCATCATTGATGAAAATATGTTAAAAAAACATTTTCCACTTTTATGTCGGGAATATGCTCATGTGGTGGCAACATCAAAAAAAAAAGTCTTTTATTTAATAACCACTAACTTTATTTATTTAATAATATTTCTTTTATGCAATAATTACTAACCCAATACCTGTTGTATGATGGATTATTTCCATATATCTATATGTCGTTGAAGATATGCATAATATTTGAAGGCTTCAGAAGAGCTAACATAATTCTTCTTGAAGAATCTGAATTAATAATATACCATGCACTATTATTATTATAGAATTCTAGTAATTATGTATATAGTAAACCTGGAATTTGATGTATTAGTGGCATTTCGCAAAGCGAGATCTCGAGAAGTTGTGTCTTGTAGCTTGTTGATTGGCTTTCTCCTATATGTTCTTCCGAACAGACCATGGAAATTACTTTATTTATATGATATTGACATCTACTTGATTAGATATTTTTGTACGCTAATGTAATCGGCTCTCGAATTGTCTACTTATCATATTCTAATAAAAATGTTCTATAAAAGACAATGTACAAAGGCTACATGCTACAAATAAATGCATGCCTCAGGCATTAAGATTTTCTCTAGGTTCATAAAGATACAATATCCAGGATATATGATAATTGAGTAGTTCTGTTGAAATATCTCAAAGTATTCGAGAACTCAAGAAGAGTTCTAATGGAAATCAACATGGCTGCTAACGAACTGAACTAAACCGAATACTAGGTTTTCGAATTCGGATTCGTTAAGCTAAAAGAATCGAGCCGCTCGGTTCGTGTAGCTAAATGAATTTCAAAATTGGTTCGAGTTCGGCTCGATAATGCTATAACTGTTTAAACGAGCCGAATAGTTCGGCTTATTATAGTAAACGAACCCAAACAGCTGTTCGAATTCGGTTCATTTACAGACAATTTACCGAACAAATATGAACTGAGCTCGAACAATTTACGAACTGTTCAGTTCTTTGAACCGTACTAAATATGAAGCACCCGAAGTGTACAAGGTACACAGTCGTTACAGAACTAATGAGTTCTTACGCTTGTTACGGCCTTGAATGCCCCCAAAAGCAAAATGTTTATGAACTTATAATTGCTACACGCCCTGAAGGTGTAAAGAATGAATTTATAATTGCTACATGAATATCATATGACTGGTTTATCCCTTGAATATGAGGAGCATGACATACTATTATGCATGAAGTATGCAATTGGAATCTTCAAGAAAGAATGTCTTGCCTAATTACATGGATAAGCTAAATCACAAAAGAATATGTAACATCGCTTGTGCGTATTATTGACCGACATTCTTCGTAAACGCTTCTAAAAAATTGAAGTCAAAACGAGAATATGTGTAATTTTATTTGTGTTTATAATAGTCTGTTTTGGAATTTTGTATATTTTGAAATGTTATACGTATTTAAAAAAGTGATATGGTATAATTTGAAACCAGTCAAATAGTCAACAATTGTTACTGTTCCACATATCTTGGAATTATTGGATATGGGACCTTCAAAGGGGATAGGATCCCCTCACTGCTCCTCCCTCACCGCATGCGTGACCGCGCGACACGTGGCAAAAAGTCGGGGTGGTGAGGCTAGGTGAGGGTAACCCTCATCCAGCCTCACCACCCCCTACTGCTGCCACGTGTCGCGTCCTGGGCCGCGCGGTGACTCACCGCGCGGTAAGGAGATCTCATCCCCCTTCAAAGACCGATAGTACTTCCTTCTATTTTTGTTATTTCCTCTGTCCAAATTTAATATATGATTTTTCTTTTTAGTTGATCTCTCAAAAAAAAAAAAAGACTTTTTTTTTACATTGAACTTATATGAATATAAGTTAACGTGCTATTGCCTAATGAAGACCTTTCACGTGTTCTCCTCCAAATCATATCTCAGTTGGTACTCGGGTCAGATTTTCCTCCAAAAGGTTCAAAGTCTGATTTTAAGGATACGCATCGTGTGATTGTTTCTCTTAGTTTGCTTGGGGACACCTTATTCGAGTCTTTATGTAAAGTTTTCATCAATCCATGAGATATCTACTACAATACTTTTTAAGACTAGAACGGTGGAGTCTCTCACGTGCAGGACGTGTCCTTTTGACACCAAGACATTTCACGTGTTCAACTTTTCCCATTATTACATTTTCATACATAACTTTGCGTGTTTGATTTGGCTTAAAACTGGGAAACAGGACTGATCTGCTACGGGCCACGCTGGATTTTGTAGGTTTAGCAAAAAAAGAAAAAGAAAAAAACCTTGTGAACTTTGTATTATTACGTAGATCTTAGCAGTTAAATCTGAAACTAGGGGTGTCAAACAGGTCGTGTATCGTATATCATGTTTCGTATTTTTCGGGTTTCGTGTATCAAAGTGTTAAACCCATACCTTACCCGTTTGCTTCGCGTGTATAGGTGTAGATACCCAAACCCGTACACGTCAGGTTTCGTGTCGTGTATCGGGTATACCCACGAACTTGACAAGTACAAATATTTCAAGTCGTGTATAGGTCATTTCATATATTTTTCAGGTATTTTTAGGTTTCGTGTATTTTTCAGGTTCATGTACTTAAATGACTACTGATATGATGTATGAAACAATAATAAGTACATAACCAAAGGTTAAAAATTAAAATAGGTGAGGTCCTCTAAACTCAAATCACTTGACTACGCAATAACAGATTAAAGAAATGAGATTTGGAAATGGAGGAAGGGAGAAACCGAATAGGGTTACTTAGTAGCACGGTAGTCTTTTTTTCTTGGAAATCTTTTTTATTTTATTACTTATAAATTTTATTTAAAATATATTTTTTATATTTCGTGTATAAACGGGTATCCGCGGATATACCCGGACACGATCTGCCGTTGACGAGTATCTTTTAGGTCTTACCCGATTTGTACACGAAACCCATCAAGGCATACCCATATCCGCAAAAATTCGTGTCAGGTTCGGGTTGTGTTTCATGTCGTGTCTGAAATTACCACCCCTATCTGAAACATTTTAATCAAACATAATAAGATGTCACATACCAGGTCCAATAGTTGCAAGGAGAAGCAACAATCCTTAAGGAAGTTGCCAACATAAACAATACGAGTGGACATTAAAGAAGATAACGAAATAAAGTTGCATTAAAAACGTATTTTAATTGATAGTCAGATAGTATATTGTAATAATAACTAACAAACAATACGAGTGAACATTAAAGAAGATAACGAAATAAAGTTGTATTAAAAACATATTTTAATTGATACTCAAATAGTACATAGTAATAATAACTAACAAGTAAAGGTTTGAAGTTTATGGTAAGTATTTTTATCGTTTATTAACGTGTGTTAAGCGAATCGAATAGTTTATGGACAGTTCTAGTTTGAATCGTATTTGATTTGAGTTTATTCGTAAATTTTACTTAAACGAGCCGAGTTCCAACATAATTAGATTCAACTGTTTGGCTCGTGTAACGAGTTATAGTGTTTTCGAGCCGTATTCGAACAAATTTTAAATTTCGTTACAGCAAATGAACCAAATCAAACGATTCGTTTAACTAAATGAATCTGAATTCAAAAACATAGTATTTGGCTCGACTCGATTGGTTAGGGTCCTAAATGTCTTCACGTACACCTACACATGTACGTTGCATTATTGAACTGAGACTTGGGCCCTACTGACTTTAACATTTTATCTCTATTCAGCAACGGCTAGTCCTTTGCTAGTCCTTTCCTTCCTTTCTCCACTTTAAATCATTAAGAGCTACGTGGTTGCCTTCCATTCTTTCAATATCCTCTCTTATCTCTTTCTTTATGCCACTTAATCAATTTGTTACAAATCATATGTAAACAATATTATCTCGTTATCTTAGAAGTTTCTATCTGTAGTGAGGTACGGAAGGTCGAATGTACACAAGTATATCTATGTGTTAAAAACACAGAGGTTGTTTCTCGATGACCCATGATAAAAATTATGTCAAGCTGTGTCGATCAATTGCTACTTCACAATATAAGAAGCGCAGCCAATTTATTGAGTCATTTTGCTTTATTTTATCATATTTCAAAGTCAAACAAGAATGTGTAATTGACTCGATTGAAAATGGAATCTTACAAATCATATGCCAATAAACTTCAATTCATAACACTACAAAATGATCAAGAAAATAGTAACTTCAGCATTATATGATAAATTATGATAAAGTTTAATAATAGTGGACAAAAATAGATTCAAAGGCGTGAGGAAAATTAGGAGAGTTGTACCATTATGTACGACCATACCTAAGAAGGAAAAAAATGGTTGATATACAAACATTGTACAGGCCTAATAAAAATAATTTTAGGTTGAGGGGCAATTTAGTATTTTACTGATTAAGTCAAAGAAATTTAATATTATTAAGCAAAAAAAAAGTAACCAATTTCATGATTTTAGTCGCACGATGTGAGGTATCGGGGAAAAGGTGAAAAAACTAAATCAGTCTTCAAAGCAATACAAAGGCAAGAATGAGAAGGTCTGAAGGCATATTCAAAATCAACGTTCAAAAATGATTCTTTTAATGGTAAGCTTCATAAAATATGTGAGGGCAAATATTGGAGCGACGGGTAAAGTTGTTGTTTTGTGATTTATAAGTCACAAGTTCGAGTCACGAAAATAGCCTTTTGTACAAAGCATAAGGTAAATATGCGTATATCAAATCGCAGGAGCCTAGTCCACAAAAACGGCCTTGATGAATTACGTAGTTAAGGAATTCATGATTTAGGGTTCTTGAAGACGAAATTGATAACTTGAGGCTAGATTGATGTGTGTTTGGATTCATTGATGTTAAGACTCGTCAATTGTGTTGCATGATTGAATTGTAAGCAAGGGAAAATAGATTTGAACTTTCGTGCTAAATTGCCACTGCCAAAATGTGAGGTAAGGAGATTTTACTAATACCCTAAGAGAATTCCAGATCTCTGTAAAGATATTGTCTTAACAATAGCAGTGTATTATACCTACTTATACTCGTAAGTTAGAGGGTCCTATGTTTCTACTGGAGCATCAGAAAATCTCAATCTATGCCCTCAACTTGTCACCAGCAACTCAATCGCTAGCCATAATTAAACTTAAATATACTTCATAAAAAATAATAATGATTAGATACGAATATAAATGCAATAATGACGCATTACGAACATACGTACGTTCATGCAATCAAAACAATTAAATATTATTGCATGTTCATGCAATCCTAGTAAAAGAAATACTGATATATTATTATAGGTACCTATCGAAACAACTAAATAATATTAATTAAGTATTAGTGTACATTGATGCAATCAAAAGAAGTAAATAACAATGTTTAAGTACTATTTCACATGCATAAATAACAATAAATAAATTACAATAACTGAATTATGCAAGAGAATAATCGATACTCGGATTAGGAGAGAAACTCAGGTTACGGTGAACCAATTTGGTTTTATGCCAGGAAGGTCAACTACAGAAGCAATACACATTCTCAGGAGATTAATGGAGAAGTATAGGGAGAAGAAGCGCGGTTTACATATGGTTTTCATTGATCTTGAAAAAGCATATGATAGTGTCCCGCGTAGCCTGATATGGGATAGTCTGGAGGCAAGAGGGATCCCTATCAAGTATATAGACATAATTAGAGATATGTATGCTAGGACAAAAACAACCGTTCGTACGGCTGTGGGGAATACAGACTTCTTTCCAGTAGAGGTCGATCTCCATCAAGGGTCTGCGTTGAGTCTATTTCTTTTTGCCATTGTCCTTGACGAGTTGTCAAAGCAGATACAGGAGGCGGTTCCGTGGTGTATGCTTTTTGCTGACGATATTGCATTAGTCGCAGAAAGTAGACATACCCTGAGTATGAGAGTAGAGCAGTGGAGAGATGTTTTAGAGATAAAAGGCTTAAAGATTAGCCGTTCTAAGACCGAGTATCTGCACTGCGACTTCAGCGGCGTAGTAGACAATGAAGATAGCCAGCTCACCATCGATGGTCAAGTGGTACCACAGGTAAGTAAGTTTAAGTACCTAGGATCATTTGTGCAGCAGAATGGCGACATAGATAATGATGTAGCACATCGAGTTCAAGCAGGCTGGTGTAGATTGAGGGCGGCCTCAGGGATGCTGTGTGATAAAAACTTCCCAACGAAATTAAAGGGAAAATTTTATAGGATGGCAGTGCGACCGGCAATGCTATATGGGACAGACTGCTGGGCCATCAAGAAGTCACAACTATAGAAGATGGAAGTGGCAGAGATGAAAATGTTAAGATGGATGTGTGGGCATACAAGGCTAGATCGGATCAGAAACGAGGTGTTTCGAGAAAGGTTAGGCTTGGCTAGTATAGCCGATAAGTTAAGAGAGGGAAGATTGAGATGGTTTGGACATGTCAAGCGGAGACAAACAACGGCGTCGGTCAGAGCAATTGAAAGCCTAATTGTAGAGGGAAACAGGAGTAAAGGCAGACCCAAACTGACTTGGGATGAGCAGATAAGACACGACTTACTAGATTTGCTCCTCTCTGAGGACATGGTCCAGGATAGGAGTTCATGGAGACATAAGATTAAGGTGAACGAGGTATAAGGCATATATAGGGACACTTTAGAGTATATGTAGGGACATAGAAAGGCGTAGACACTATCTACGCTTTAGGTTAACTTCCCACTTAGTGGCGTATGTTTTACCGTTGTTTTACATTACATGTACATATATACGTGATGTGTATTTTAATATCGAAAGCCCTTTATTGGTATTTCTTGAATTTACTCACTAACACACTAGCACAACATATTCCTATTATCATGTCATTTATGCAGGTAGAGCCGGGGGTCTCACTGGAAGCAGACTCTCTATCCTTTGGGATAGAGGTATTGTCTGCCTACCACTTACCCTCCCCAGACCCTGACGATAGCTTTTGTTGTCGTTGGGATATACTGGGTACGGATGATGATGATGATGATGATGATGATGATGATGATGATGAAATAAATAACTCAGAAGATAAAAGAGAAAGCTCGGGGAGATCTTTAGGTGTGTTGTGAGTTGTATATAAATTATGGCATAACTTCATTGTATTGTGGAATTATGAAAAAAAAAAGTTAAACTGAAAAAATGAAGCCTATCTATAGTCAATCGACGTATGAATATGGTGGTTCTATATGAAAACTGTCATGCGCTCAGAACCGCCAAAAATCATTTTGGCACATGATGTTTCTATCAAAACCATCATGTATATTACTAGATGATTCTGTCAAAACCGCGTGATATACTTATGTTTTACTTCAAAACCCATTATAAAAATGAAATTCCTAAATAAAACTACTATATTTATCTTTACACAAAAACTTGTTTATGTTAGAGAGACGGACCACGAGTTTTATTCATAAAGCTATATGATCTTCCGTCATAGGCCATCAGTAGCAGCTTATTTATTCTTCCATTGTTTTGTAGCATATGTAACTTATGTTATCATTACTTTTCCAAATTAATGGAGATAGTGGTGTATTAGTATGCACTTAATAAGATATGTTACAATATTCCTTCAAATTATATATATATAGACACACACACACATACTATATATATATACATATATATATATATGTCACAATATTTCGTGTTAATCTTTTCGCTTCAAATCCTTATGACTTATATGAGATTATAAGTAGCTCAACCCATTTATAACTTTCATACGATAGTGATCAGTAGAACATCTTAAGTTACAGGTTAATGATCACGAAAATCACTCGTTTCCAATATATTCATATTCGTCTTCAGTTTCTTACCTCTGAAGAATATGTACATAAAAAATTTTAGAATTTAAAATTGTAAGTATATCTGCTCAGCAAATTAATGGACAGTAACTTTGTGATACTTCCTCCCTCCTAACTTTTCAACATAGAGTAATTTACACTATATAAAAAAATCAACTGTCGTAATATTTTTAAAATAAAAGAAATAATAACGTTGGAGATAAATTTTGTTCCAAGAGTTTATCAAGTATGCATAACAACCACCTTCTGAGTTGGGATCACATTACCCCATTTCCTTCATTCTCTTCTCACTGCACGCCACGTAGCAATAGAGATGGTGATGTTACATAGAAGGGTGAGCAGCAATGTGTTTATAAGAAGGGTGGAAGACACGTGTCACGCGGTAGGAAGAGAGGTTAGGGAAAATTAAGTGATGTGATCCCACCCGCCACCTCCTCCCTCCCCCCGCCTCTCCGTACCTACACCCCACCACCAAAAAAAAGATTACACACTCAATCCGCTTACCTCGGGGATTCGTTTCCAAGCGTAAAGTTCTAGGTCTAGATATTTTCACAACGCGATGTATGGTTTGTAAAAGACTATAAGATTAGATGAAAGATAACCTACAAAAGGTTATTAGATTAGATAAAAGATGGACATGAGATGAGTTTAATGCTAGAATGAGAGACATAATATTAGGGGAGTGAGGTGATCCCTCCTCCAAAGTTGTGTGCTCTGTCTTTTTCAAATTTGATATGATATTGAAAGAATTCGATTTCTAGAGAGGGGCCGACAAAATTTCTAGGTCTATCTATCAACCACTCTTGTAGTGAGATATTTTATTTGGTAGTCATTAGTGGGGATGAGATCTTCTTACCCCACTTTTCCTCACCCCACTCATGACCGCGCGACACGTGGCAGTAAGATGGGGTGGTGAGGCTAGATGCGGGTGACACTCATCTAGCCTCACCACCCCCTTTGCTACCACGTGTCGTGCGGTGACGCATGCGGTGAAGAAAAGTGGGTGACGGATCTTATCCTTCACTAGTGGATGTTAAGGCATTCTCCTCATTAAAATGTCGAGATGACTGACCGGAATATCTCACTTATCAATCTCTATCCACCTCTTCAAACTCGGACTAACGGAACAAGTCTTTCGAACTTTATTAAAAAAATAGTGTTCTTAATGCATTAGACTTCTGCGTTTGCACATTGTCTGTAGAATACATAACCTTACCTACACTTTGTGCGACGGGCTGTTTCTACAGCTTGTACTCGTGAATTAGGTTTAAACACTTCTTTTATTATACTGGCAAGATTAGATAACTTGGATTAAACACTTCTTTAACTATCATTAAGATCTGTGCTATGACTCATTTTATGAAATCGAACTATTGATTTAGCGCATGATAAAGTAAGCTGGTTAGAAAATGTTGGACACTATCATCGTAAAAACCGAGTATAGACATCATATAAATACGTGCATCAAAAGTTAACGTGAGTTGGCTATTTCAAGATAGATGAAGATAAAATCCGAAAAACTAAATTTTCATGCTATTAGTCAACTATAAAGTCATTATGTTCAAGGTCTACAACGTTACCAAATGATATCTGCTATGCATGTTGAACAAAATGTATAACATGCATAGGGGTCACTTCTTGCTTTCATGTCAGAAATGTTGGAAAAGTACGTTAAAAGTACTTTACGATATGCTCCAAACTTATATAAAACTTGTATGATGTTGTTTTAGAGATTGAAATGGTAGTGTTATGAACACTTTGAACTTGAAAAAGGTTACTTGGATCGATCCAATGTGTAGGCTGGATCGATCCAAGTGAAAGCTGTAATAAAGTTGAGTGTTATGTTGGACATAGATCGATCACATCGATTGATCGATGTGAATGACATCGATCAATCGATGCGGTGCAGATGCAATGCTGGAAACTTTCTGTCCAACATAGATCGATCACATTGATCGATCAATGTAACATCGATCGATCCATCGATAGATCTATGTTGGCAGGACGCAAAGTTGAAAGTTTTTGTCTGACATCGATCGTGACATTAATCGATTGAAGTGACATCGATCGATCGATGTACCAACAGTCAGAACTTTTCATTTTGAAAATTGCATCTTTTGGTCCAAGGTTCATCTCCCTTCACCTTTGAACGGCTAGCAACTGAATTGGAGGTGTCAAAAACTGCTAAAATGAATTTCTAAAGGAGTCTTTAACACAACCCAAGGTCTATATATAGTATGCCTTGGTATTTTACAAAATATACAACAAGTCTTGCAAAACTTTCAGATTTTCAGTTATTTTGTCTTCTCCGTCTATTCTCCTCCATTATCAATCTTTTCTACAGCAAGTTCAACATTTCTCTAGTAGAACAAACTAAAGAGAGCAAGCCATTATATCTTGGAAAGCATTAGTCTTGTTGTCTATGTTGCTCATTAGTAGAGACTGAATTGCTTTAAGGACAAAGTTATCTTGAAACTTGTCTCGACTTCATTTTGATCGTTTTCTTGTTTGGTTTGCTTCTGTTCTACCATATTTTCTAACAATATTAAAGCAATTTACTATAGCCACCAAGCAAGCTCTTCCAGATATGTCAAAGTTAGAGCCATTTGATGGCAAGTTCTACAAAAGGTGGGCGGCCAAGGTGTTGTTTTTCCTCGAGATGCTTACGGTTTCGTACGTGCTTAAGACGGACAAACCTAGTGATGAAACAGAGGCACGTAAGTATGATTCAGAAAATACCACTTGCAGAGGCCATATTCTGCATTTTATGTCCAACTCATTGTTTGACATTTATGTCAAATTCACCTCGGCAAAGGATATTTGGTCAGCACTGGAAAGTAAGTATAGTGCTGAGGATGTTCGCAAACGCAAGTACGTGGTGAGTGAGTGTTTGAAGTTCCAGATGGTGGATCATGCTCCTATCAACGATCAAATCCATCACTTTCAACAACTGGTAGATAATCTGGAACAAGAAGGGATTAAAATTGATTAGACCTTCCAGGCTGTAGCACTACTGGAGAAACTCCCTCCCTCCCTCTTGGAGCAAATATAAAAAGAGAGGGAAACATGACGATGTCAAGTTGTTTCTTGATGCGGTTATCAAACACATACGCATCGAAGAGAACAACATATTGGAGGATGAGTCTCACAATCAAGAAGGTGTCAAAACCAACGTTGTTGAGCACGCTGTGAAGAAACAGAAGTTTCAAACCAATAACGTGGAAACAACAGTGGAGAAAACAAAGGTAAGAAAACTGTTGCGTAGATTCAGAGGAAGATCAAAGGAGTTTGCTGGGTGTGTGGAAAACCAGGACACCGAGCAGTCAATTGCAGGAAAAGGAATGGCCAAAACAGCAATCAAGCTAACCTTGTGGAGGATACAGGCGCATCAGAATAATGTCATTGCAGCAGTCGTCCTAACGGAGGTAAACCTTGTCACTCATGTGACAGAATAAGTGGTAGATACAGGGGCTACCAGACATATTGCTACCAATAAGGACCTATTTTTCGATTATCAAGAAATAGGTAACGGTGAACAAGTCTTCTTGGGAGATGCACATGGTACCCAAGTTCTTAGAAAGGATAGGGTGCTTCTCAAGTTGACCTCTGGAAAGAAACTGGAGTTAAGCAATGTGTTACATGTTCCTGCTATGCGTAGGAACTTGATATCCAGCGTACTATTGAATAAGGCCAACATTAAACTTGTTTTTGAGTTTGACAAACTTGTCTTATCTAGAAATGGGGAGTTTGTTGGTAAGGGATTTTGTAATAGGGGGCTGCTTGTTCTTGACACCATTTGTTTGTCTAATAATAAAGAAGCATCCATCTCTGTTTACTTTGTTGAGTCTCTTGATATGTGCCATGCTAGACTAGGACATGTAAACATAAGAATCATAAAGAAACTTAAAAACATGAATATGATTTCATATGATGGTGAGAGTTTTTATAAACGTGAACGCTGTGTTGTGGCTAAACATCATAAGAAGCCATTTAAGAAAGTTGATAGAGTTTCACAAAAACTTGGTCTAATGCACGGTGACTTAGGTGATTTTAAGAATCATAGGAGTAAAGGTGGTAAAAGGTATTGTGTTACCTTTATTGATAATTACTCGAGATATGCGAAATATATTTATTGAGTCATAAGGATGAAACCGAGTCTATGTTTATGAATTACAAAAATTAAGTTGAAAATCAATTAGATTTAAGGATCAAAAAACTTTGAACTGATAGAGGTTGTGAATATAGTACAGATTCTTTACAAAGGTTTTGTGAAGAAAATGGAATTATTCATGAAGTGACACCTCAGTACACACTTCAATCAAACAGAGTAGCCAAAAGAAAGAATGGAACGCTTAAAAATATGATGAATGCGATGTTAGTTAGTTTAGGATTGCCAGACAATATGTGGGGTGAGGCAATCTTGACTGCGTGTCATATTTTGAATAGAATTCCTCATAAGAAATTAAATAAACGCCTTGTAAGTTGTGGAAAGGCTACGCACCCAACCTGAATTGTCTGAAAGCGTGGGGGTGTTTAGCCAAAGTTGATATTCCTGATTTTAAAAGAAGTAAAATCAGATCAAAGATAAGGGATTGTGTGTTCATCGGTTATGCTCAGAATAGTGCAGCATATAGATTCATGGCTATAGATAATAGTTCTATATTGGAATATAAGGATGCTGAATTGTTTGAGCATATCTTCCCTATGAAGAGACAATTCGAAGTTGTTTCTAAATCTGAGATAGGTGAATCAAGTAAATCCGTAGTTAATAAAGAAGTTGATTTACCTAGGAGAAGTAAGAGACAAAGAGTTGAGAAATCATTTGAGAATGATTTAAAACGGCGTTCATTTTAGAATATGATCCCAAACCTTATGGAGATGCCATTAAATAATAGATTCTAAGTTTTGGAAAGAAGCCATTAATAGCGAGCTTGAGTAGTAACTAAGTAATAACACTTGGGAATTAGTAGATTTGCCTAGAGGTTGTAAACCTATCAGTTGTAAGTGGGTCTTTATAAAGAAGTTAAAGGCGGATGGAACAATTAAAAAGTTTAAAGCTAGGCTTATTGCTAAAGGATTTACGCAACAAGAGCGTATAGACTTCTTTGATACTTACTCTTCGGTTGCTAGAATCACTACCATTATAGTGTTAGTAGCACTTGCCATCATTTATAAACTTGTTATCCATCCAATGGATGTAAAAACAGCGTTTTTAAATGGAGATTTGGAAGTAAAGTTATATATGAAACAACCGGAGGGTATGATAGTTAGAGGCCAAGAATATAAAGTGTGTAGACTTAAGAAATCATTATGGTATTAAGCAAGCACTAAATAATGGTACGAAAAATTTGATAACACAATGGTCTCAAATGGTTATGTAGTAAATAAAAGCGACCTTTGTGTGTATAGCAAATTTGTTGGTTGTGATGGTGTCATTATTTGTCTTTATGTTGATGATATGTTGATTTTTGGTAGCAGCATAAATGTTGTGAATGATACAAAATCATTTCTATCTTCTGTTTTTGACATGAAAGATATGAGGAAGGCATATTTGATTCTTGGACTTAAGTTAGTGAAGAAATGTGGGGGTTACTTACTTTCTCAAGAACATTATATTGAGAAGATGTTGAAAAAGTTTAATCATTTTAATGTAAAACCAGTTAATTCTCCTTATGATTCACATGTGACGTTAAGAAATAATAAGTTTGAGAGTGTGTCTCAATGTGAAAATGCTAGAATAGTTGGTAGTGTAATGTACTTGATGAATTGCACTAGGCCCGATATTGCATAATGTCGTAAATAGACTTGCAAGATATACTCATAATCCTAATGAGAAACAATGGTGTGCATTAAGACGATTATTGAGACATCTTAAGGGAACAATGAATTTAGAACTCGTGTTTAGTGGTTCACCCGCTATTTTAGAAGGCTATTGTAATGCTAATTGGGTGACTGATAATGACGAGATAAACTCTACTAGTGGATATGTGTTTACATTGGGTGGTGGAGCTATCTCTTGGAAGTCTTGTAAACAAAATTGTAGAGCAAAATCTACAATGGAGTCTGAATTTATTGCATTAGAACTTGCTAGTACAAAAGCTGGGTGGTTAAGGAATGTGCTTGTTGATATTCCTTTGTGGTTTAAGCATATGACTTCTGTACTTATTCATTGTGATTCTCAGGCTGCGATCGCACGTGCAAAGAACAAGATTTATAATGGGAAGAATTGGCAAATCCGTTTGAGGCACAATATTGTGTGTAAGTTGATAAGTTCAGGGGTGGTAAACTTGGAGTTTGTAAGAACCAAGTTTAATCTTGCTGACCCCTTAACTAAAAGACTAAATAAGAAATTAGTCTATGAAACATCGAGGGAGATGGTACTTATTCCATCTGTAGAGAATTCTTCGTGATGAAAACCCAACCCACTATTAGTAAAGATCCTACGAACGGGGTTCAATGTGGTAAAAGCAAGTCATGAAAGAGTTCTATGTTGCACTATCAAAGTGTTCCTTCCTAAGGTGTTGTTGTCGACAGTGCTCACTGTAAAGAATCGAAGGTGTGATTTCAAGATATCTCTTAATGAAAATTCATAGCCATGATTGCATGGTGTTGTGAGCAGTGCACACTTGATGAATTTCACCTATATAAGCTTGGAAGTGGTGCCGCTTCCTGTGAGAGCCTGAAAAACTCTCTAGAGAGCTTATGAATCCTGAGATAGGTGCATGACCGATATCGCACCAAACTGCGAACTTGAAGAAGTAGATAATGATATGTCTTGTTGTTGTCATATAAACAATAGTGGAGTAAGATTCAAGACGAAGTTCATCTTACTTCCTTTTATATAAGTCAAGTTGTACTACCGGCGATTCAAGACCATAAGTCATCGTATTCGTTATATGTCATTATCTTCGATTGATAGTGGAGAGATTAGTTTGTTAACGTTTTGAAATGTTTGTCTATAAGTTTGGATCATGTGGGGGATTGTTGGAAAAGTACGTTAAAAGTACTTTACAATGTGCTCCAAACTTATATAAAAACTTGTCTGGTGTTGTTTAGGAGATTGAAATGATGTTATGAACACTTTGAACTTGAAAAAGGTCACTTGGATCGATTCATGTGTAGGCTAGATCAAACCAACTGAAAGCTGGAATAAAGTTGAGTGTTCTGTTGGACATAGATCGATCACATCGATCGATCGATGTGGTGCAGATGCAATTCTGGAAACTTTCTGTCCAACATAGATCGATCACATCGAACGGTCGATGTGACCTCGATCGATCTATGTTGGCAGGATGCAAAGTTGAAAGTTTATGTCCGACATCGATCGATGACATCGATCGGTCATATCGATCGATGACATCGATCGGTCATATCGATCGATGTACCAACAATCAGAACTTTTCATTTTGAAATTGCATCTTTTGATGCAAGGTTTATCTCCCTTCACCTTTGAAGGGCTAGCAACTGACTTGGAGGTGTCAAAAAATGCTGAAATGAATTTCTAAAAGAGTCTTTAACACAACCCAAGGTCTATATATAGTATGCCTTGGTATTTTACAAAATACACAACAAGTCTTGCAAAACTTTCAGATTTTCAGCAATTTTGTCTTCTCCATCTATTCTCCTCCATTATCAATCTCTTCTACAACAAGTTCAACCTCTCTCTAGTAGAGCAAACTAAAGAGAGCAAGCCGTTATATCTTGGGAAGCATTAGTCTTGTTGTCTACCTTGCTCATTGGTAGAGACTGAATTGCTTGAAGGACAGAGTTATCTTGAAACTCGTTTCGGCTTCATTTTGATCGTTTTCTTGTTTGGTTTGCTTCTATTCTACCATATTTTCTAACAAGAAAATGTTACACTATATGTGTTATCTTTAATATCTGTTACTAAGATATCATACGAGCGTTTTAACCAAAAAAAATTGACGGTAGGACATTCTCGATGCACTTGGTTTCCGCGTTTGCGCAGGGTTCGGAGAGAAGCCTTACCTATACTTTGTGCTAGACGATTTTTTTGCTATTAGAACGAAATTAACATGAGCAAATATTCAGTTTTTCGTTTTTGCCTCCATCAATGTCGGTTAAAATATAAGATAAGACTGCGTACATCAGATTGTGAAACGATCCAGTCTTTCTTCAGATTCTATATAAATGCAGGAGTCTAGTGCATTAGGAACGTAATTTACTTATTCAAACGCTGATTCTCAGGCTATGAATCCGCACAATTAACAAAGAGATAAAAGATTTTAAGAAAAACATTTTACTTATACTTGTTCAGTTTTACAGACTGTAACTCTATGATCTAACGTGATTTTCCTTTAAAATTTAAAATCTTCTTGATGCTTAAACATAAAATATATATTCTTAAAGTGCAGTTTGAAACGGAAAAAATTGGACAATGTTACGCGCGTCAAAAGCCTGTCTTAGACTCTTTACCTTACAAGGTGAGTGTTCGTATTTCTCCAAACATTTTCTTTACGCTAAATCTCTTTCGGTCCTCTGAACGATGGACACCTAATAATATGTAGGATCCTTATCACAAAAACCCCTTCCTAACATCAGAAATAAAATAGCCCGCCCAGGACATAATTATGAACATAGTTCAGTTAGTATTCAAGTTGAGATTTACTCTAAGAGATAAAAAGTTCGAATCTAAGGGCACGCACATTGGGTGTTCCACTGGTGCTAGGCCGAATGCCTGATTTACGGGAGAACACCTTGTGTGAGTCACTGTATAAGTACTCACTCGATCTAGGAAACTGCTAATCTCTTGATTTTCATCCTCCATAATGTTCTTCCCCAGACATAGTCATGGGCATAGTTCAGTTAGTATTCAGGTTGAGATTTACTCTAAGACATAAAAAGTTCGAATCTAAGGACACGCACATTGGGTGTTCCACTGCTGCTAGGCCGAATGCTTAACCTTGTGTGAGTCAATGTATAAGTACTCACTCGATCTAGGAAACTGCTAAGCTCTTGATTTTCATCCTTCATAATGTTCTTTAAAGCTGAGAGAGTATAAATTCTTAGTACTAGAGAATGACCTTAATAAAAATAGCCCTCTAACACATACTCGAGTGGTCATGAGTAGACTATTTAAAAGATCGGATTTTTCTGGTATTATCGGTAGTTCAAATTTGATGTGCTTTGTCTATTTGCTTACAGATCTTCTATTCTTAACAAAATTCCGTTTGTAGATTTGTTTATCTAGATCAACTTTCATCTTCTTCATCTTAAACATATGTATCTTGATATTGATTCAGCAGATTCAGTTGAAACATTCTTTTTTTGTCTAGCACTTTCTGTGTATCGTAACGTTGATTCAGTAGATTCTGATAAAACTTTATTTCTCTTGGTTTCGGTATGTCTATATAACTGTATGTCATTTGTTCTCTGTAGTCGTCCTTATTTTCTTCAAGAACTTTCATTTTCTTATGGAAAATGGCTCAACAAGATAAACGAACAAACAATTGGGTAATGCTAATTAACTGATCGAGAGCATAAATGTTGTTGCACGTAATGTTGATGAGCAATTATTTGGTCTCTCCAAGAGATATGAAAAGTTTCTTTATGTGTAGGCTTGATAAATGTTATTCAGTTTTGCCAATATCGTCTGAGTTATCTAGCTTTTTTAGTGTGTGATAAGCCAAAAATATCCAGTTAGTCAACAAACAGTCAACATAGTTCAGGTTCAGCTACTTAACTTAATAGTCTCGGCTAGAAGGCTTCAGCCTCGGCCAGAAAACCTCGGCCTCGGCCACTATTATTTACAGTTGAAGTGACTAAGGCAAGTTCAAATACAACTCTTGATCAGCTCGGCCGTCCACCTGAGTCAGGTCGGCCGTTATGATCTGAGGTGTATAAAGATTATAACAAGTCTTCAGAGATCAACTCACCCATGACATATATCCAATTGCTCATGAAGAATCTCAGATCGGCATATTGCACATCGGCTCAGTTATGCTTTAGTCAAAGCATCTGCCTCTAGTCAACCTCAGCAAATAAGAGCAATCAGCCGTGCACAATTTCTATAAAAGCATATTCAGCTCGGCCTCGGCACAGCTCCGGCCTCGACCTCACATTAGCATCGAGCTCTAGCCTCGGCCTTGCTCTCATAAAGGCTGTTGCTCAGAGTATCTCGGATAAAACCAAAGAAGATATTATCAACAGTCTTCTGGGACCCATCAAGACCTTTCTACGAAGTACTTTCCAGTTGTCAATCATCGCTTGACTAAGTACAAAGTCATCATTGCTAGCCGGCCTAAACCGCAGTCTCAGGCACTTGTCCCATCAGACTGCGTCTCTACAGCAGACAAGATAGTCATCTGACATAAGCAACAATCACGTCATCGGGCAGAGCACCGCTTTTTACTCAACCGTGTGTATAAATATACCTCTTTCTAAATGGGGAAAGGGGTCCAACTTTCAAAACTCTCAAGGAGATATCCTCGAAAAAGGCTTCTCGGCTAACATTCAAAAAGATATACACTCAGTGAGATCTTATTACAGGTTTCATCTAAAACTTTATTCCAGCATAAAATGCCTACAAATACACCCATAACTGACTAGAGCGTCGGAGGGTTTTCCCGGGGCAACGCCCTGGGCCTCTAACGTTTCTCTTCCTTTTCAGGTTCTATTGACGGATTTAGACGGAAGATTAACGACATACAACAATGATCACCTCTGATCCACCCGGTAAGGATCTGATCCTCATCATTTGGCACTAGAAAGAGGGCGTTTACCTCCGTACTCCTTAAAAACAGCCTTTCAAAGGCTTTCTTGGCATTCATCCCACTCATCCATCGTTGGAAGGATGGATAAAAAAGATGGGAAAAGGTCCAAGTGACGTATGACCCCAGAAGACGTCAACGACTTCTTCAACAACGATTACGACATTGTTCCCCAATACCAGCAGAATCTTCAACCCCTGCTGCTGGCTTCACCCATGAGGAACCCTTGCGAGCCATCCGCTACGTGGCATAAAATCCTTACGTGTTCCAAATGGTAGTGAGGGAAATGAAGGGAAAGGCTCCAGTTGCAGGATCCAGTGGGTCTCATCCCAACAACTTTCCTCAACAAAGGGAACTTTTGGAGTACTCTCCAACTCGGTCTGAATGCTATCCTGAACTTAAGAGTGGCTTCATGGCCGAGGCGAGACGCTCAGAGCAGCGGTCCAACCGCCAACACTTTGCATCCGAGCCGCTGAAGGCTCTGAAATATCATTTAAAATGCGCACGAAGAGCGCTACTGCCATTTAAGCATGGCAGAGAAGTTGACAATAAAAGTGGAGCACAGCCATCAGAAAGGCGCTCTGCCAACATTCGATTGAGAGGCCGAGGCAAAGCGAGGACGTCTCTGTTGGCCTCCAAGGCTCATGTTCTCTCCTACATGAGGAAAAAAATTTGACGGCAGATCCCCAACCATTAACGGGGCCTATCTACAAGAGAGATCCTCAATTGTATTGCCTCTACCATCATGATATCGGGCATGATACTGAGGACTGCAGACAGCTCACTCAGGAGATTGTGCATTTGATCGATCTCGGCCACTTACAACGGTTTTACAATCCGAGGGTCGAGGCTGCACAATAGGCTGGATTTCGGTCGGCCTCCTCCTGACGAGAGTTGCCGACCTGGATATCGGCACAGATCGTCAAATGACAAAGACCCAGACACGGCTAGGCAAGGGTTGAGGGTTGCTGAGTTTATAAGGCTGACTTGAAGGCAAAACTCCATGACTCTGGGTTTTTTCTTGACAAATAGGATCTGGAATCCCCATTATATCATGTTCAAGTTTATAAGCCCATTCCAACAGGATAAATCTTTCGTCCAGGCTATGGCTCGTCATGCCTGAGTCAGCCGAGCAGGACTCGGCATATTCTTGGGACAGGTTTTCCTACAAGTCTTTTCACTTAGCAGATTTGAGCCAACCGAGTAGGACTCGGCGTATTCTTGGGACAGGATTTCCCTACAAGTTTTTTTACCTCAGCAGGACTAAGTTAGCCGAGCAGGTCTCGACAGAGAAAGATCTCAGCAGGTCTGAGGTAGATGCCCATTGAGGGTCAAGTTTTGTGAAAACTCCAAATGTGACAAGTTTCACATCTCAGCCAAATGCGACAGGTTTTGCGCTGCTTGAATGGCCCAAGTGGTCATCTTTGTTCTATGCCTTATAGTTTTAAGGGAACTCCGAGTATGACAGATTTCACACTTCAGCATATTCTTGGGACATGTTTCCCTATGAGTATTTTACCTCAGCAGGACTGAATTAGCCGAACAAGTCTCAGCGGAAAAAGACCTCAGCAGGTCTGAGGCAGATGCCCATTGAGGGTCAAGTTTTGTGAACAGGATTTCACAATCATCTTGATAGAAGGATGCCGAGGTAAATCATGACAGAGTACATGAACCTCATTAACTACTAGCAGGTCTAGAAAAAGTGAAAAGCATTTGTATAAGATGTCAGCAGTACTGAAGTTTGAATAAAAACAGTGTTTTTATGGCAGTGTTAGTATTAAGATTTCACAAAGTGGTATCTTTCAACTTTCTTATTTTCATCTTGTGTTATGAAAAAACTCAACAGGACTGGGGCCTAATAAGGACGGTATAAAAACCTTGGCAGAGCCGAGGTCAAGCACTTGCGCTGTAAAGAGATCCTTCTTTAATCAGAAGCTGAAGAACAGATTACTCATTAATTGATATCATTGGCAGACCTGAGGTCAATTACGTGCAAAAATCTTGAAGAACAGATTACTCATTAATTGATATCCTTGGCAGAGCTGAGGTCAATTACGTGCAAAAAATCTTGAACAACAGATTACTCATTAATTGATATCCTTGGCAGAGGTCAATTACATGCAAAAATCTTGAAAAGCAGATTGCTGAATAGCCGAACAGGGTTGGATACCATTATCAACCTTATGGCAATGGCAAACTTAGAAATATTCTATGTAATTATTTCAAGGCATCACAAAGAATGATTTCGGCTAAAGAAGATCAAGTCTATTAGGTCGGACAAGTTTT
This sequence comes from Eustoma russellianum, assembly GCA_036186865.1. NCBI lineage: Eukaryota > Viridiplantae > Streptophyta > Magnoliopsida > Gentianales > Gentianaceae > Eustoma > Eustoma russellianum. The sequence continues at coordinate 27,453,185 of AP025066.1, forward strand.
ATTCTTAGCCAATTCTCGGCTCAGCTCGGCAGAATAACAGGTATTATAAAAACTTGACTTAGTTTATTTCCATTTAAACTGAGTTGAGATTATCATGAAAAGGCTGACATCCATTCTCAGCCAGAAGTTTGAGATATAAACTTGACAAAAATGCTAAAGTAAAAAAGCAGTACAGAAGAAAGATCAACAAGTTGCAAAATACTTAGAAAGTTTTTCATTGATAAAGATTTTAGAGTACAGAGTACAATTGATGTCTACTCAGCCAAATTACAAAGAAAAATCATAAGTCTAGTCCTCGGCCTCTCTCAAGTCAGCTCCATAAAGAAATTGCTTGAATTGGGTATTGAATTCTTGGATAGCTGTTGAACTGTAAAGCTCAGTCATCCGAGGATCTTCTTTGTTCAGCTCAGGGTAAATTTCTGAGTAGACATCTATGGCCTTAGTCTGGCCAACCTCCATAGCAGAGCTCTGCAGCAGTATCATATTCTCTTCGAACAATTGGGATCTCCTGAAATCAGCAACTGCTTTCACCTCAACCTCGGCTAATTGTTGACGCAGTTGAGCCAACTGCTCTTCAAACGTATTTCTTTGCTGCAACAGCTCATCTTTGTCCTTCTTCAAGGACTCATTCTCAGCCAAAGATTGGGTGGAAGCCATCTCCAGGTCGGCCACTTTGTGTTCCAACTCATCTATCTTAGAGTTGGAAGTGGTCAATCTCATATCATCATTCTCCACCCTTTGCTAGAAGTGGGAGGCCTCGGCTTGCAGAGTATTATTTCGCTGGATCAGCCCGGCTCTCTGTTGATTAGCCTCTTCAAGCTCCCTTGACTTAGCTTGAAGAGCTTCATAGAATTGTTCTCCTCGGGCCAGCACCTCCAACTCTTGAGCTCGGATATGCAAGTGCAACTAAGTTAAAAAATGACTAAGTGTTACTACAAACAAACACTTAGAAGAATTTTACTTACCAAGGCTATGTTGGAGTGGAAGACCTCTTTCAGATTCTCCCAGGGGGCAGTGTCAAACTTCTGTTGGTCCCGAGGTAAAACTGTCACTTTATTTAATCTTCTGGCTGTGGCCGGGTCCACAACAGAATCACCTTCAGAAAAACCAATGAGGATTGGTTCTGGAACCCCAGCTGGCTAAGACAGGGCTTCCTCAGCTGGCTGAGGTGGAGTCACTTCCAATGGCAGCGGACCTGCATCTCAGCCACTGGAAGATCCTTTGCCCCTTTGCCTTTTTCTTCGGTGAAGGTTTGAGCCTTCACCAACTTCTGCTACCAGTTCATGCTCAGCCGATACCTGAGGTTGAGAGGTCTCAGTCTCATCATTTCGGATTTCAACTATTGGCGAAGCTACAGAAAACATATCAAATGTCAGAACCAGATCTCAACCCTTATGAAAATTTTGAGTTGAAGGAAAGTCAATTACCTGGCTCAGGCTCTTCTTACACGGGCTCGGCCGCAGAAATAGCTGGGGGCAAGGCTGAAGCAGAGGTCCCCCAGCAGAAGAAAGTGCTGCAATCCGTCTGGCTTGGCGGGCTCTTGTCCTTGCAGCCAGCTCGGCCACTCTGCTGGCATAGTCGTCATTGCCAGAAGCCATTGAGCCTGCATCAAGTACAAAACAGTTATCAACTGAAAGTAAGAAAAACACAAAAGTGAAGATGTATTAAGACCAACCTCTGACAATGGTCAAATTATCAGGAGAAATGGGCAGATAGTTCTGGCCCACAGCCAGATGGCTCAGGTCAGCCGCCACTAAAATGTCGTAGTCCACCTTCTGCCAGTTAATTATAATGGACAGACTCCAAAGTCTGGCTGCTTCATCGCAGTAGCCTGAGCCCGACCTCAAGTTGTCCGCCTTGCCAGACTTCCAGATATTCTCTTTCGGCAGCTCAGCCTTCTTAACATAGAAAAATTTACCTTTCCAGTTCTTGGTAAAGGTAGGAATGTTAACAGCGAGATGGAAGTCGCTATTAGGAGCTCGCTTGCTGAAATAATACCAGCTATGTGAAGCCCGACAAGAAAAAAGGCTCTAAAAACGTTTGTGTTAAAAGGAGAATCAGCTATTCTAAGAAAGAGAAGATAACAAAGGATGAGTTTCAAGCCATTTGGCTGAATTTGAGGAATTCTGAGACCATAAGCACGCAAAATTCGGACAATGGGTTCAGGAATGGGAAGGTTGAACCCCGACTTAAAGTATTCTTTGTAGACTGCCTCATAATCCTTTGGAGGATCATAAGCAGTCTGACCCAGTATAGGCAGAATTGTGCTGATCGATCCCGGTCAATTTTATACGTCTTACAGATCTGGTTCAGATCAGCCTCGAACAAAGAACAAAAAGACTCTTGAACAAAAGAAGAGGACGAACCTCTTTAAGTATCCCCGTAAACAGGGATAGGGCCCTCTGCAGAAATGGGGAGGCTTACATATGCCGGAACAAGAGCAATCCCTGCTTGCTCTGGCGAAGAGTCATCCACCGTGATGGCTCTGTTGGACTGAGCAGCTTCACCAGTGGTCCTGTGCAGACTACTTATAGGACGGTCATTATTAGAAACTGTCCTACCAGACGGAGATGGGGAATTAGAGCTTCCTCCACCACCGCCGGCATAAGAAGCGCCTTCGGAGAAGTTTTGGGAATAGCGAGAAGAAGAAGCAGACATAATGAAGAACTAGAAGGGAAGACTTACAGTAAAGCTGAGGAAAAGAGGGAAGAAGACCGGAGGAGACTCAGAACGGCCGGAGAAGACAGGAATTGCCGGAGGAAATTTGGGGAAGACGCCGGAGAAAGCAGAGCGCAGGTGCCAAAGGGCAGAGAAAATAAAAGGTTCAGGAAACCATCAGAAAGCATTATGTATAGACCTTCATCTCGGCATCCCAAAGGTCACCTCGAATGATTCGTCCTCGATTCCTGCAACCGCCGGATACAAAAAGGTGTGTAACTGGTGCCTTGTGTTCTGTGCAAACAGTAAATGCATAGTACGACCCAATCAGAGGCAGACACATCATACTTGAAAGGACAGCGCATTAAAAGATCTAAAACGATTAGCCTGCCCGTCCTGCTCGGCTCGACCAAACTAATCTGGGGGAAAATGATAAGCCAAAAATATTCAGTTAGTCAACAAACAGTCAACGTAGTTCAGGTTCAGCTACTTGACTTAATAGTCTCGGCTAGAAGGCCTCAGCCTCGGCCAGAAAACCTCGGCCACGACCACTATTACTTACAGTTGAAGTGACTAAGGAAAGTTCAAGTATAACTCTTGATCATCTCGGCCGCCCACCTGAGTCAGGTCGGCCGTTATGATCAGAGGTGTATAAAGATTATAACAATTCTTCAGAGATCAACTCAACCACGACATATATCCAATTGCTCATGAAGCATCTCAGATCGGCATATTGCACCTCGGCTCAGTTATGCTTTAGTCAAAGCATCTGCCTGAAGTCAACCTCAGCAAATAAAAGGAATCAGCAGTGCACAATTTCTATAAAAGCATATTCAGCTTGGCCTCGGCACAGCTCCGGCCTCGACCTCATATTAGCACCGAGCTCTAGCCTCGGCCTTGCTCTCATAAAGGCTATTGCTCATAGTATCTTGGATAAGACCAAAGAAGACATTATCAACAGTTTTCTGGGACTCATCAAGACCTTTCTGCAAAGTACTTTCCAGATGTCAATCATCGCTTGGCTAAGTACAAAGTCATCATTGCTGGCCGACCTACAGGACGTAGAGTCAGCCACTGACGCAGCCGCAGTCTTAGGCACTTGTCCCATCAGACTGCGTGTCTGCAGCATACAACATAGCCATCTGACATAAGCAACAATCATGTCATCGGGCAGAGCATCGCTTTTTCCTCAACCTTGTGCATAAATACACCTCTTTCTAGACGGGAAAAGGGATCCAAATTTCAAAACTCTCAAGGAGAGATCCTCGAAAAAGGCTTCTCGGCCAACATTCAAAAAGATATACACTCAGTGAGATCTTATTACAGGTTTCATCTAAACCTTTATTCCAGCATAAAATGCCTACAAATACACCCATAACTGACTAGAGCGTCGGAGGGTTTTTCCGGGGCAACGCCCTGGGCTTCTAACGTTTCTCTTCCTTCTCAGGTTCTAATGACGGATTTAAACGGAAGATTAACGACATACAACAAGGATCACCTCTGATCCACCCGGTGAGGATCTGAGCCTCATCAGTGTGTATGTTGTGAATACTATGTAGATTTTTTTTTCAAAGATGTCCGGCCATATAATTATTCACTATTAAGAGTACGCTCCCTCCAAACCTAAAATAGTACATGTCCACTCAAGGTCATGGTAGCTTAACGTGTCCATACATGGAATGCCTACTATTTGGAATGCCTGATAATTTAGGCAGTGATCTTCCCCGTCTATATCCTTCTTTCTTGGACTAAAATAAGTAATTGTAACATCGCTCTTTTGGCTGAATCGATTTTGTCAGGAAGCCACTATTTATGGGAATGGATCTTCTGACTCGAAAAGAGTAGATGAGAGAATAACCGAACGATAATACCAAAGGAAGGTTCTGAGGGTATGAGAGGGATGACCAGCAGAGTGTATAAGGTTGGGTGAGAGACACGTATTGGCGAGTGATGAGTTGGGTGAGAGGGGAAGCAGTGAGGAGATATAATTTGCTGTATGTGAGTAATTTGGATTGATTTCATTTTTAATGGAGTCAAAGACACACTCTTTCTTGACTTTAAAATATGATAAAATAAAGAAAATGACTCACTTAATTGGTTGCGCTTCTTATATTGTGAAGTAGCAGTTGATCGGCACAGTTTGACGCAATTTTCATTATGTGTTATCGGAAAACAACAACACTGGATATAGTTGCGTACATCTGACCCTTCCATACCTCGATATAGACGAAAGCCTCTATGATAATGGGGTAATGTTGTTGTGAGTCATTTGGCTCACTCTTAGTAGACAAGTGATCTCTAGTTGATTGGTATCGTATGGTGGGAGCAAAAACTGACTTTATATATCCAATATTTTACATTTGATGTTTCCGTTTCAATATCAACCAAATGAGGCGAAACATAGCCAAAAGTATGTATAATTTAGAGAATGGTGTAGTTCAATTGTGAGCAAATAATAAAAAACTTTATAAAATGTAGACATCACTATGTTTATGAGGGAAGCATCGACGTACAAAAATGTACAAGTAGCTCTTTACTCTGGAGGTGATATCTGGTTGACCGAATTTAATAACATTGTATTGTTATATAGTTCGAGAGCGGTTCTTGGCGTAACCGGTAAGATTGGTTTGAACTGCAGAAACAACTTATTGCACAAAGAATAGAGTAATGATGTATACATCAGATCTCTGAGTGAGCCGGTCTCTCTCCAGACACTGCACAAACATGGTAGACTAGTTGATGAAGCCGGATCTTCACCAAGGGGTCAGATGACCTCAATTAGACTTCGTCAGTTAACACAAAGAATTTGTCAACTGGAATTGATAATGCGTAGCTGGAATAGCGTCAAATATCCTGCACAAAGTAGCACAGGTCAGAGGTCCCGGGGGGTTGGCCCCGGGAAAAACCCTCCGACGATCAAGTCAGTTTTCGCCATATCTTAGTGAGAATATATTGTTAAGGGATTAGATCGAGTTTTTTCTCACCTCCTCCCCTCTGCTTTTGAGTATGGGTCTTTTTATATTTGATCCCCTCCTTTGTCTTGGGCGGTTTCCCATAGTAGATAGTGGATTGGATGTTTGCTTGGGGCAGAATGCCTAGGACGTTGTAGGTCTAATGAAGTGATCAGTAGTCTGACTGATGTGACTAATAAGCCGGTCTGGCTGACATAGCTTAGTAGGTCGGCCGTTGTGGCCTTAGCGTGTTCAGGAAGAATAACCAGCTGAAATCGCTATATTCAAATTGCACCTCGGTTCGAGGGTCCCACAAGGCGATATCGTACTCGGTTCATTTGCTGTGATATGTGGCTAAACCCTGCCGAAGTGCATGAGAGAGCCTAATCCCGCTAAAGTAGTCTGAAATGCGGCATTTGAACATGAAATGAGGCTGATGCCGATGTGCGAACCTTGGCATACTCTCTGATGTTATAAAGGCGTCATGTTGCCCCGCTGAAGTGCAGGCGAGGCTGAACGACCGTGCTTGGGTACTGAAACGCTGAACTGAGGTTCTTACTGAACCGCAGTACTTTGAGTGCTGAGCCACTGACACCCCACCGTTGACTGTTGCTGACTAATAGACGGTTCGGTTATGGTTCATCATTTGCCCCCAGATTTTGTGTGGTTGATCTGAGCTGTGAAGGCGGACAAATCTTTGCTTTAATAGACCCATGACGTCCACCCTTTATCAACCACGGTAATTTTCATTTTCAGGGTGAGCGCCAATTCCGACACCTCATTATTACTTTCTCGGCGGTTCCGTTCTCCAAGAGAGGGAAATTCGTGAACTCCTGCCTCTTCGTATTTCAAATGAAAAACTGCGGCTTCCTGTTTTTCCTTACTAATAACTAGCAACAATTTTCCTGCTTCAATTTTTCTTCTTCCCTTATCTCGCTCAGCCAGTTATTCTGCTGTTTTGTTGAACTGCTTCTTCTTCCTCTCTGAAGCTTCCTCCTTTCAATTCGTCTCCTCATTTTTCTGTAAGCTCAAATTTGCTCATGGCTTCTGTTGTTACCACTCCATCTTCTTCAGACTCCTAGAACAAATATACCCCTTCTTATCCGGAGGACATGGAGGATCACCATGAGGTCCAATCCTCCCATGAGATATCTGACTCTGACAGGGACAACCGTCCTTTACGGAGGTTACGCCTTACTGGCGGACCTTCTCCAGTGGGCTCCTTATCCTCTGCCCTTGTACCCCTACCCTCCCTTGATAGGGGTTCCCCTTCACCTCTGGTGCAGTCTTCACTCTGCACTTTAACTGTTGAAGACATCCCTATTCTCTGCAACAAATTTAACATCGACATAGACACTTTTTCCCAATTCTGCCTCTTCCTCTCCAATCTGCGTACGACCCACCTGTCGGGTATGAGGCAGTTTACGATGAATATTTTAGGACAGGATTCGACCTCCCTGTTCCCGGCCCCCTTTTCGAAATTTTTAGCTTTTTCCAGCTTAGACTTCCACAGATCATGCCCAACGGACTGAAATTCATTGCTAGTTACTTACTCTACTTGAGAGCAGCCGAAGTCGATTTTGACTTAGATGTTTTTAGGGGGATGTTCGTATGCAAACACAAAAAGAGCTGGTATTACTTTAGCAGGAGACATCCTAATAAGGTAATAAACCATGCCATAAACATCCCTTCCTCTGTTAAGAGCTGGAAATGGAGGTTCTTTTTCATCAAGGCCAAGTGGGAAGTTCTGCAAGGAAGCCAATAAGTTGTTGCGTCTTCCTCAGGCCGTAGATTGGAAAAGAGCAAACAGGTCAGTCGTGACGGCGGCTGATCCATACCACATGGGGTCCCTTCATTAGTATGAGAATCTGGGCTCCATGGCCTTGGCCTCAATCTTGGGTATGCTTACAGTTTCGTTCGCGTACTGACTGTATTTGATGTTGTGGATATTTTCTGAATAGTTTCTTGTCTGCGTTTTTCAGGAACCATGGTATCTGAGAGTCCCAAGAAATCAGATCCCAAGAAGAGGAAGAGAGGTGAAGAATCAACTTCTTCCTCTGATCAGCCTTCTTCCAAGGCTCTGCATGCCCCCTCCGCTGTTTCTTCCCCAAAACAAGGTGAGGAGAAAAAAACATTTCTTCGGGGTTACTGTCATTCAGCTTATTTGATTTCCATGCTTCTAAATCAAGTTGTTTTACTGCAGCCAAATCTTCCGTGGACGCTTCCACCTCCTCCCAACTGTCTCTTCCACATGAAACTCAGCCTTCGAAGAAAAAAACTCTTGGGGTTCTAGCCCTACCTCCCAAATCTGGGGCAAAGGCTGGGGGAATTACCAAAAAGACTACCCCTAGTCCAAAGGTCACCATCAAGGCTCCTCAGGCCAAAGGGGCTCCATCCACAGTATCAAACAAAGATGACCCCACTCCTCAGACACCTATTCTGGATCTAACCGCGGCTACTCAGGCTAATGATCCATCCCCTGCAGCGCCACGTATTATAAAGACTGCCTCAGCCCCCATCTCCCCCCCAAGGGAGGTGTTAATCTGGGACCTTAAGGATGTTCCTACTGGGGGAGTGGAGGTCACTTCAGGTGAGGCCTCTCCCCGTAATCCTTTTGGGAAAATGCCCTACGAGGGAGATCCTTCACATCAGTTCCACCGGAGGTGGAAAAATTTGGTGTTTGGGATCACAGACTCTGCTGGTAACCCTGGCGTGGCAAGGAAGTTGGCAGATTTACCTGTTCTGCCTGCAGATGGGGACCTTTTTGCTCGGTAGGACTTGGATACTTCTCTCAACACCTTTTACACAAACATGTCCTTGGTATGTTCCCTTGTTTCACACATTTGAGCTTTATAATCCTTTTCCACTGATTACTTGGATGGTAAACTGATAACAACGATTGTTGTAGTATCGCGCTCAAGAATGCGATATATTGCATAGGGCTGAGGAGCTGCGGAGGTCGGTGGTGAGACTTTCGGAGGATAATGCCAGGCTGAAGAGGGCTAATGATACGTTTGCTGAATCAGAGAAGCTCAATGATTCTGAACTGACTGAGATGGAAGTTGAACTGAAGTCACTGAGGTCGGCCATGGACTTAACGCAAACGGAGTTGGACTCCCTAAAGTCTGAAAATTCAGATTTGAAGAAAGGAAAAGAAGAGTCCGACGCTCAGCTGGCAGCAGTCAGTTCGCAGGTGGATGTCTTGAAGAGAACGATTTCTGATTTAGAGCTGGGATTTGCAAAAACCCAGGCTGAGTTGGTGTCCTCTCAAGAGGGACTCCACACTGCTAAGTAAGAGATGTCCCAGCTGAGGAGCCAAGCAGAATTAGATCAGAAGATAAAAAAGGATCTGGCCGAGCAGCTTGCAGCAGAGAAACAAACCAAAGATGTCCTGACTCATCAACTTGAGGCGGAGAAGAAAAACAAGACTGAGCTCATCTCTCAACTTGAAGCCCGTGCCGAAGAAATCAAGACGTCCGCAGTAGCTGAGTTCAGGAAATCGGAATATTTTGAAGAGAATATGATGAGGATGCAAGCTGCAGTTTTAGCCCTGGGACAGACTTCTGCAATTGACTTCTGCCGCAAGTTTTATCCGGACTTAGATAAAATTCATCCTGAGCTTGCTGCACTTCATAACCCTGAAGCAGAAGCTATATTCGAAAGGCTCTTTGACTAGTTTCAAGAAGGTATTGACCTCAGAGGAGTTAATCAGGGAGAGAAACAGTAGTATAGGATCCTTCTTGTACTTTTTATGATCGTAACAGTACACGTTTAATGATAATCTGTTTGTTTTGATGGTGAATACGGGTATTTATCTTCGACCTGCTCTATGTTAGTAGTTTGCTACTTAATAGTTGCGCAAGTATTTGTCTTCGACTTGCTCTATGTCAGTAGTTTGCTACTTAATAGTCGCGCAAGTATTTGGCTTCGACTTGCTCTGTGTCAGTAGTTCGCTACTTAATAGTTGCGCAAGTATTTGGCTTCGACTTGCTCTATGTCAGTAGTTTGCTACTTAATAGTTGCGCAAGTATTTGTCTCCGACTTGCTCTATGTCAGTAGTTTGCTACCTAATAGTTGCGCAAGTATTTGTCTTCGACTTGCTCTATGTCAGTAGTTTGCTACTTAATAGTTGCGCAAGTATTTGGCTTCGACTTGCTCTATGTCAGTAGTTTGCTACTTAATAGTTGCGCAAGTGTTTGTCTTCGACTTGCTCTATGTCAGTAGTTTGCTACTTAATAGTTGCGCAAGTATTTGGCTTCGACTTTTGGCTTCGCCCAGATACTTTCATGATTTGAATATAGATTACCCCTGCTTTGGTTTGCTGATGACAATGAATACTTAATCCGTTTAAAAGAATCGAATGAGCCGCGAACTAGCTCTGCTATGATTATTGCTTTACTCGATATTAAGCACCGTAGGCAATAATTTACATTTTCCTGTCGTCGATGAAGAAGATTTCCACTAAGGGCTTTCTGGGAAAAACACTCAGGCCTGTTGAGGTGGATATTTTCACTGATGTAGGAGCCTCAAGTGGGTGGAATGCCAAGTCCTCGGCAGAGTCTTGCCCTCCAAGGTCTGCAACTTATAAGCCCCGTTGGAGCGCGCCTCTTCTATTTGATAAGGCCCCTCCCATCTAGGGTGGAGAGCCCCCATGGGTGCCACACGGCTTGCCTCGTTGTTACGTAACACCAAGTCCCCCACCTGGTAGGACCTTGGTCGTACTCGGGAGTTGTAATATTGCGCAATTAAATTTTTGTACTGAGCCATTCGGATGCGGTCATGATCCCTTTTTCTTCCAGTTCATCCAAATTTATTCGTAATTCTTGGTCGTTGATTCTGGCAGAATAGCAATCAGTTCGGGTAGAGCTGGAGCCAATGTCAGCTAGGATAACTACCTCAGTGCCATATACCAAGAAAAATGGCGTTTCCTTGGTGGAGGTGGATGGGGTAGTCCGATATGCCCATAATATACTAGGAAGTTCTTCTACCCAACTCGCCCCAATCTGATATAAGCGTCTGCGCAGCCCATCCTTAATCGTTCTGTTGGCTAACTCTACATGTCCATTAGCTTAGGGATGCGCTACCGAAGTGAATCGTTGTTCAATCTTGAGCTCGACACACCAGCTCTTAACAGGGTCATCGGCGAACTGCTTCCCGTTATCTGATATAAGGATCCTTGGAAGGCCAAAGCGACAAATGATGTTCTTCCATAAGAACTTTTTAATCTGATTTCCTGTCACCGTAGCTAAGAGTTCCGCTTCCACCCATTTGGTGAAGTAATCAATGGCGACGACCAAGAATTTGACTGATCCTGGAGCTTGGGACGAAGGGCCAACAAGGTATATTCCCCACTGTACGAACGACCAGGGACTTGAAATAGAAGAGAGCTCTTGACTTGGCAAATGTGTCATAGTTGCATTGACTTGGTATGCTGGGCATTTTTTGACTAATTCCTCTGCGTCTCGCCGCAGAGTGGGCCAGTAATATCCAGCCAGATAGCATTTCTTTGCCAACGACCGAGAACCGGAATGATTTCCACAGATTCCTTGGTGTATCTCTTGGAGGATATAATCTCCTTCCTCAGTGGGCACACATTTTAACCAAGGATGTGAAAATGATTTTTTATATAAGTGGTTATTGAAAAGGGCGTACCCGGTGGCCTGCAGTCGAAGGCGTCGGGCCGCACGCTTGTCTTCGGGTTGGACTCCATGTTGTAAGAAATTGACAAGATCGTCCATCCAGGTGCTACGGTAATCTATCCGCACTACTTCATTTGCATCATAAGCGCGGTGCTTTACCAGCTCCACAACTATCTTCTTCCCCAAAGTGGTTGAACTGGATGACGCTAGTCGAGACAACGCGTCGGCCCTCTTGTTGACAGATCTAGGGATATGCTCTATGCTAAAGTGTTCGAATGCCTGTCCGAGCTGCAGCACTTTAGCCAGATATTTTTTCATATTTTCCTTTTTGGCTTCGTAGTCCCCATTGACTTTTGAAACAAGTAGCTGAGAATCACTTAGGGATATGACTCGTTCTGCCCCCAACTTTCTCCCTAGGCCTAGCCCTTCTATAAGGGCTTTGTATTCCGCCTCGTTGTTGGTTGATTCAAAGTCAAACCGCAAGGCGTACTCGAATTGTTCTTGGTTGGGGTTGATGATCAGGAGTCCTGCTCCACTACCATCTTTGGAGGAAGAACCATCTACGTACAATGTCCATTCGCCAACTGGCTTGATTTCTTCCTCCACGGATATCCCTTCAGCCAGGAAATCCGCCAGTGCCTGGGCTTTGATGGAAGTCCTTGATTTGCATTGGATGTCATATTCTGCGAGCTCCACAACCCATTTAGCGGCTCGGCCAGATGTGTCCGGTCTTGACAAGATTTGTTTCAAAGGCTGGTCAGTGACCACTATGATGGGATGAGCCTACAAGTAGGGCCTGAACTTCCTTGCCGCCACCACGAGCGCCAAAACTATCTTTTCAGCGTTGGGATACCTTACTTCGGGCCCATGTAAAATTTGACTGGCAAAATATATGGGCCTTTGTACACTATCCTGCTCTCTGAGCAGCACTGCACTAACTGCTTATTTGCACGTCGATAGATAGATATATAACTCTTCTCCGGGCACAGGCGAGGTAAGCATTGGCACTTCAGCCAAGTGGGATTTCAAATCGTCAAAGGCTTTCTGACATTGCTCATCCCACTGGAAAGCCGTCTTTTTCTTTAGGACCTGGAAGAAGGTAAGGGATCTTTCGGCATATTTGGACAGGAATCTGCTCAGTGCAGCTATTCGACCAGTTAACCTTTGCACCTCCTTCACGTTCCTGGGTGGATGCATGTTTTGTAAGGCCTCAATTTTAGCAGGGTTTGCCTGCACCCCATCTTTGGAGACCATATATCCTAAGAATTTCCCAGTGCGTACCCCAAAAGTGCATTTTTTAGGTTTAATCTCATGCGTGACTCTCTCAACACAGTAAAGACTTCCCTTAAATTTTTGACATATTGATCAAGTGTCCTAGTCTTGATCAGCATATCGTCGATATAAACTTCCATTATCCGGCCAATTTGCTCACTGAACAGGGAATTGACCAGACGTTGATGTGTGGCCCCTGCGTTCTTCAACCCAAAAGGCATAGTTACATAACAATAAGTTCCTGACTCGGTTATAAAAGCAGTCTTTTCTTGATCCACCAATGCCATGAGGATCTGATGATAGCCTTTGAAGGCGTCCAAGAAATCAAAGATTTCATGCCCAAGTGTTGAAACAACTAGCCTGTCAATTTTTGGGAGTGGATAACAATCCTTTGGACATGTTTTGTTGAGGTCAGTGTAATCTATGCACATTCTCCAGGACTCATCTTTCTTGGGGACTACCACTGGGTTAGCCAACCAGATTGGAAAAAAAGCACTTTCATAATGAACTTTATGGCCGGCAACTTCTTAACTTCCCCTTCAACGACTTTGTTCCGTTCTGGCGCGAAATGCCTCTTCTTTTGCTTTACTGGCTTTGCCAGAGGATCAACATTTAGCTTATGCTCAGCCAAATGTCGAGGTATCCCCGACATATTTTCTGCAGTCCATGCAAAGATAATTGCAAATTCTCTCAACAGATCCTGTAGCTGAGCTAGCAACTCGGATGGCATCCAAGTCCCAATTTTTATGACGTTTTCAGGCCTACTTGGATCAAGGATGAAGTCCTGCACTACATCATCCGATTGTAAACGTTCCTCTTCTGAGGGTATCAGCTCATCAAGATTGACCTGCTGAACCGATTCATCTCCCTTAGTGGCTATGGCGTAGCAACTCTGTGCTACTTGTGTGTCTCCTTGGATCGTAGCCACTCCCCCCGGGGTGGGAAACTTCATTCTAACGTGCAAGGGCGAAACAACGGCTTCTAATGCCACCACGGCGGGGTGACCCAATATGATGTTGTATAGGAATACGTCTTTGACAACCGGAAAGTCTATCCATATGCATCGATAAGTGGGAGGTTTGCCAAAACTGCAGCTGAGCATGAACAAACCTGCTGACCGTACTGCAGCTCTAGTGAAACCATACAACGACGAGGTAACCGACTTCATTAAGGAGTCGGGTAGCCCCAGCTGCTGATAGACACGATAAAACATTATGTTTACAGCACTGCCAGTGTCCGCATAAACGCGTCGGACCTGCACCGCTCTATCCGGAGGAAGGTGCACACATAACTCCACCACCAAACCTGTGTTGTTGGAGTCCAAGGGAATGGGGTCTTCTGGACCATAAGTCAGCTCTTTCGCCATCTTGGCTCTTTTGGCTGGTGGCTCTGATGAGGTTCCCGAGGAACTAGGTGCTCCCTGGCCAGAATGTCGTGGGCCTCCAGAAATTGTATATATAATAGCGTTGACCTGGGGCTGGCTTGCAGCCACACGCCTCCCTTGTTCTCCATCATCCTCATTTCTGCGATGCCGGGGTGGAGACTCGGGACGGTATTTGTCTTTCTGGGGATCCCTGTGATAATTCTGTCGGTTGTTCAGGCGTAATCGGGGGTCATAAAATTGTTTTAAATGCCCTTGTTCGATAGGTCGTTGGATAGCCTGAGCCAGCTTCCTGCATTCATCCGTATCATGCCCGATATCTCTATGATAGTGGCAATAATATTTAGGATTCCTCTTCACCTTGGGCCCGTTCATAGGTTCTGGCTCTGTTTTCAGATCTTTTTTTTCCATGACGGTCAAAATGTGTTGTTGTGAAGCCAGCAGTGGCAAGCCTTCCCTACCGCCTTTATCTTTACCACCCATGCGATCATATGTGCTGCGTCGATCACGATTTTTTCCCTCATGGCGCCGATCTTCCTTCTTCGAGCTGAGTCGGCTTTCTTGCCAGGCTGAATGCTCGGCATCTCTTTTTAACCTGTTTGCCTCTTCCCCTCGGGCAAACTGATGAGCCTTCTCCAGGCACTCTCTTAAGGTGGTAGGTCCCTCTTCAGCTAACTGTGAGAAGAGGCGACTAGCCCGTAACCCATTAATAAAAGCCGCAGCTTTAACGCCTTCATTTCTGTCACTAACCTGTAACGACTCGTCCGAGAAGCGTTACATGTATTGTAACACAGATTCACCTGGTCCTTGCCTCAGGGTCATTAGATAGGATGAATTCTTTACGAATGGGGTGTTGGACACAAACTGCGACTTAAACTTTTGTGCCAGCTGTTTGAAAGACTTTACGAACTTTGATGGAAGCTCCTGGAACCATCTCCTAGCCTTTCCCCTCAAATACAAAGGGAAAGTCTTGCAACGCAACGGGTCTGGGATATTTTTTAGAATAATTGCAGTTTGAAACTGAAAGAGATGGTCTGTTGGGTCCGTGTTTCCATCATAGGTGTCCATCTTTGGCACCTTAAAACTATCGGGTGCCAGATATTCAGCTATATCCCAGGAAAAGGGACTGTCTTGGACTGCCTGCACGAATTCCTGCATGTGCTCTTCATAGTAAACCCTCAGCCTGTGAGGAATCTCCTCGTCCCTAGGAACGCTTTTCAACGATTTTGACCTCACACTTAAGTGGGGCCTGGACGTATGCTCTGACTCCCCAGCCAGAGCCTTGAAACTGTGTCTTCTAGCATCCGCCATGAATCCTTTATGTGGCCTAGAAGAGTGACCTTGTGATACTTCTCTCTGAGGAGGGGGTGGGTCCACCTCCATGTTTTGCACCTCCGGCTGCTTGCCTTTGAGATGTCGTACTATGGCTTCAAACATTTCCATGTTCTCAGCCACGCATTTCATCGCTTTCTCCCTGATTTCCTTGGATGCTTCAGGGACAGGATCAGGGTTGGGCATAGGCGATTCAGGTACCCGAGAAACCTATTTTGCGGCGGCCAAACACGTAACCATACGTCGTGGTGGGTTGGATGATTCACCCTAACCCTCTCGTCAGCCTTTTGTCATAAGTGAGTGCTGGCTGTTTTGTGTTTGCTTAAGGGACTAAAGGGGCCCTCCTTCTAGCGCCAAATGATGAAGCCGGATCTTCACCAAGGGCCCAGATGACCTCAATTAGACTTCTTCAGTTAACACAAAGAATTTGTCAACTGGAATTGATAATGCGTAGCTGGAATAGCACCAAATATCCTGCACAAAGCAGCACAGGTCAGAGGTCCCGGGGGGTTGGCTTCGGGAAAAACCCTCCGACGATCAAGTCAGTTTTCGCCATATCTTAGTGAGAATATATTGTTAAGGGATTAGATCGAGTTTTTTCTCACCTCCTCCCCTCTGCTTTTGAGTATGGGTCTTTTTATATTTGATCCCCTCCTTTGTCTTGGGCGGTTTCCCATAGTAGATAGTGGATTGGATGTTTGCTTGGGGCAGAATGCTTAGGACGTTGTAGGTCTGCTGAAGTGATCAGTAGTCTGACTGATGTGACTAATAAGCCGGTCTGGCTGACATAGCTTAGTAGGTCGGCCGTTGTGGCCTTAGCGTGTTCAGGAAGAATAACCAGCTGTAATCGCTATATTCAAATTGCACCTCGATTCGAGGGTCCCACAAGGCGATATCGTACGGTTCATTTCCTGTGATATGCGGCTAAACCCTGCCGAAGTGCATGACAGAGCCTAATCCCGCTGAAGTAGTCTGAAATGCGGCATTTGGACATGAAATGAGGCTGATGCCGAGGTGCGAACCTTGGCATACTCTCCGATGTTATAAAGGCATCATGTTGCCCCGCTGAAGTGAAGGCGAGGCTGAACGACCGTGCTTGGGTACTGAAACGCTGAACCGAGGTTCTTACTGAATCGCAGTGCTTTGAATGCTGAGCTACTGAAACTCCGCCGTTGACTGTTGCTGACTAATAGACGGTTCGGTTATGGTTCATCACTAGTGTACATGGAACATCCAAAAAAAATATGCATTGTTATATAGTTGGAAGAATATTATCCTCATCAACTTAAGGTAACTCTAGGATGGAACCCGGTTTGATCTACATGTGGTGTGCTCGGATAGAACATTATTATGGTTCCTTTTTCCCCTACTTTTAGTATTTTGTGAAACAATTACCATCAAACATCATGAGATATTTTTAGAGGGATTCTATTATTTCAAAGTTCTTTGTATTTTATTTAGCCACTAATGTAAAAGTTTTGAGTAATCAATCTCGTCTTTTTGTCTCGATTCTTTTGCGACCAATCTTACCTTGTATATGTCTCTCTTCTGAGAGACTGGTGTATAAATTGATCGATCGATGTCTCATTTTTGATCGATTGATATCTTTCAGTAAAGTTTTAATTTTGAACTTTCACTACATCGATCGATGTCTCTATCTTTAGAGACTGATGTCACACCGACCAATCGATGTCTCCCAAAGTGAGAGATCGAGTTGGACAGTAACAAATTGAAA
This sequence comes from Eustoma russellianum, assembly GCA_036186865.1. Taxonomy (NCBI): domain Eukaryota; kingdom Viridiplantae; phylum Streptophyta; class Magnoliopsida; order Gentianales; family Gentianaceae; genus Eustoma; species Eustoma russellianum. The sequence continues at coordinate 27,470,153 of AP025066.1, forward strand.
AAGGCATCAGGCGGACTGTATGATGAATAGAAAGTTTATTTTTGAGAGTTTGGAACTGATTGCCCAAAGAACTGCCATTGGTTGATAAGCAAACTACATTAAATATTTCAAACATATTAGGCTACTAGCATTTCAATTTAATCTAGGATTTTTTAAAACCACCTCTTCTTGGTTTAAGCCTTCATGGAATTTCTCAATGACGTTTATTTTCCTTTCTCCAGAATACCAGAGAAATGATCAATTATTTAGGGATAATTACCTTTTATCTTTCTGTAATTTGATTTAATACACAATAAACCTCATATAATAGACATTTACCTTTTTTTGGGTTTAGGTGTAAAAGGGTGGCAACCTTTTCAGTCTAAAAGACAAATGGTAGTAACCTACACCTTAAAAAGAATCCCCATTTATCTTTCATGTGATTTAGCGTTTGTATTTTAAAAAAAATAGTCAACACTTTTACGTCCAAACTGCAGAAGAGATAAATATCTATTATCAAACTATAAAGATTTGACGTGCATTAAATCATATCATAGGAGAAGTAAATGTAGTTATCTTAATTTTTCTATTGAATGCTCTCAATGCTGACAACTTGCTAATAAAAAAGTATCTTGCTAGAGGTGCTAGAAATTACTACTCGTTAGTCCTTAAACATAAAATGTTGAAATATTGTTATCGGCCGTATGCTATATAGCCTGTTTACTAGACCCGATCTCTCCAAAAGTGCACGTATAATGTGTCTGTTAGATTCAGTGTTGTCAATTTCAATATATATATATATATATATATATATATATATATATATATATATTATACAAGAAAATTTTATTCAAATTATAGACTCCCTATAGCAAAGTGACATTTTTTTTCCCCTTGCTTTTTACCTTAACAATTTTCTTTAAGTCCTCCCAATGTTATTTAGCCAAGAATCTCATTCAAGGTGTAGCAGGATGATGCTTCGTTTCTGACTTGTCCTCATACTGAATACTTTACTGTTTACTGTTAACCATTTTATCCCAATTGCTGGTTTCACTGTAGTAAATGTCTAGTAAATGTTCGAGAAACAAGCACAGCACTCAGAGCATAGCTCAGTTCGTACTTGGGACATTGCTTCAGAAAGAAGCAAGTTCAAACCAGGACACATGCAGCGTGAGTGCTTTACTGCTTTCTGGGCCAGTAATAGCTATGCCATTGTATCCGGCTCAATTGTGTTAGAGGATTGCTGGCCCAGTTTACAGTAAGCACCTTGTGTGGATTTCTAGCAATGACTTACCAATCCAGAAAACCGCTGAACTATTGATTTGCATCGTACATGAACCTTCTTAGGGATGAGATGGTGGAAGCCCACGGAACAAGAAGTATTGGCCTTTGCTCCATAGAAACAAGCACAGATCCATTCATCTTCATAAAATTCGGTCCGTCAGTGTCAAAATATGAATAAAGCACTATTGCTAGGATACTTATGAAACATGTTAAGCTAAGCACAACTGAGAAAACAATTCTTTTTCTTATTATTCACAGCTCATTATACAACCCTATTTATGCTTTATATTTTGTCTCTGAGTATGGAATAGAAATCTACACTAATGATGATTGCTAATTCTCCCCTTACAATATCGGATATACAAGGTAAATGAATAATCCTAGCTTTTATGGTATGATTTGTACAAATATGGTATGTTTACAATTATGGTATGATTTGTACAAATATGGTATGTTTACAATTATGGTATGATTATAATCTTCAACACTCCTCCTCAAGTTGAATGGTGGGAGCGACAACGTTCAACTTGCGGAGTACACTTTCAAAAACTCGGTCGTTCACTGTCTTGGTAAGAATGTCAGCAAGTTGGTCTTCGGAGTGCACATGCGGAAGTGTTATGATCCATTTATCCAATTTTTCTCTGATGAAATGTATGTCTATCTAAACGTGTTTGGTATGATCATGTTGTACCAGATTTTCTGACATACTGATAGCCGCTTTGTTGTCACACTTTAAACATGTCGGACCGGATATCTGAATACCGAGTTCATCAAGCAACTTGCGAACACAAAGGACTTCCATGACGCCTTTCACCATTCCCCGAAATTCCGACTCTGCACTTGATAGCGCCACCATCTTTTGTTCTTTGTTTTTCCAAGTGACAATGTTGCCTCCTATGAAGGTGACTTAACCTGACGTAGATCGACGATCAGTCTGGCTCCCTGCCCAATCAGCATTAGTGTAAGCTTCCACATTGAGATGTCCATTATTTCTGAAAACAAGTCCAACGCCTGTAGTTCCCTTCAAATATCGTAATATCCTGGTCAACACATTAAAATGATGTTTTTTGTGGATTATGCATAAATTGACTGACTACCCCAACATCATAACCAATGTCTGGTCGTGTATGGGATAAATATATCAGCTTTCCTACCAAGCGTTGGTACTCTTCTTGGTTTGTTGGACGAGCGCCTTGTAAAAATTCCAACTTGTGGTTCTGGATCATTCGAGTATCTATAGGTTTTGCATCGAGCATCCCGACTTCGGTCAGCAGGTCCAGTATATACTTCCTTTGGCAGATGTAGTGTCATACCTCGTGATTTTCAAGTCCGACGTGGAATAAATTAAAACAACTTAAAATACAACTATAGTACTTGTATAGGTTTGTGAGGTTTAGTGAAATAAAATGTAAGTGGATAAATAGTCAAAAGGTGGAATTAAGAAAATTAGGCCCAAATTACCAAAATTGCCCTCCCCCAATTAAATGTTGAGGAAGTTGCACAAATCATGCACAACTCCCCATTAAGACCATGAAACCGCCGGTTACAGGGAAGAAAGGAGAGGGGAAAACGGTTGGAAGGAGAAAAGAAAGGGAAAAGAGAAAGAAGAAGAAAGAAAGAAGAAGAAGAAGAAGAAAGAGCGGCCAACCTAGGTCTAATCCTTCTCGAAAATCTACCATACACTCGTATGATTATCTAGAAACAAAGGCAAGTAATCTTTCTATAAGCTTTACGCAAATTTTGATTCAACAGGCCCAATGTTCTTATAAAGAGAAAAGTGGATCACACATTGGTAATCTTGATGCGTTTGTGTTAAATTCTCTACTATATGTATTTGTTGTTGTTGATTGAGTAAAGTCATGTTCTTGGGCCAATTGATGGAAATAGTTATGTTGTGATTTGTTGTTGTTAAATATGCCCATAAAAGTGTCATTCGTGATGTGTTTATTGTCTTGTTATAAGTTCTTAAGTTTATTAACTGTACCTTAGAAGTTTTGAGAGGATTTGTAGGAAGTTGAAGGGTGAATGACGGGTTGTTGTAGATTTGTTGTGTTGGAAAGTTTGAGGATGCATTGAAGTTGTGGGTGATAGAAGGCTTAGAGTGTATACGATTTGACATGTTTAAGAATCAATCCATGTTAGTGATGTTAAGCATGATGGATTTAGGTGGTAGGATGGAATTTGAAGTGTTGAATATGAAAGGGGTGAAGGAGGAAGATGATGAGGAGAAGTTACTGCAGAATTTGTAGTTTCTGGAACCGCTAGAACACTTTGAACGCGTACTTTAGACGCTCAATGTCACATTAGGTGCCTAAAGTAGGTGTTCAATGTGTCCTAGTGCATTCTAGAACACTTCGAACACCTCATAAGGCGCTTCATGTCACATAAGGCGCCTTATGTAGGCGTTCGATGTGTCACAGCACATTCCAGAACATTTCGAACGCCTAGTATAGGTGCTTCATGTCACTTTAGGCGCCTCCTGAAGGCGTTCCAAGTGTACTGGAATTTTCTTTTGACACATTAAGCGCTCCATGAGTGTGAGATACCTTTATTCTCTTGTTTTACTCATAAAATACAAGGGTACTTGAGGTGTGCTTGAGTTGTAAACATTAAGTGTGAATGAGTAAGGTTAAGTATGAATTTGAAGTGAACTTGTAATACGAAAAGGCATAAAATGGCACGAATGGGGTGTGCTTGAGTTGTAAACATTAAGTATGAATGAGTAAGGTTAGGTATGAATTCGAAGTGAATTAGCAATACGAAAGGGAATGAAATGGTACGAATAAAGTGTGTTTGAGGAAGTATAAATGAGTAAGGCTAAGTGTAAACTCGAGATGATTTCTGTAACACAAAAGGGCACGAAATGGTACGAGCAGGGTGTGTTCGAGGTTCATGACTTTGTGCTTGATACGTAAATTGTGCATGCATGTTTACACGTTTGATATGATGTTACATAAGTATTCGGCATCACGACAGGAACACTTTGCATTTCGACATGATTGTGAAAGAACACGTGCTTGCAAAAGAAGATTAAAGTTTTCAAAAGACAAGTTATGGATGTTGTTAATCGTAAGGTATAAAAGTCACGCCTGCTTTGGCAGAGTATAAAAGCGTGACATATGCATCAACAACAGGGTATAAAGTTTATTTTGTGGGGCCTTGGACCTTTCAGCACAGGGGATAAAATCTGTTTTGCTGCTGGTTGATCGCGGGGTATAAAAGTCACGCCTGCAGCGGCAGGGTATAAAAGCATGACATGTGCATCAACAGCAGGGTATAAAGTTTATGATATAGGGTCGTGGACCTTTCAACACGGGGTATAAAGTTCTGTTTGCTGTGGATTGATCACCCACATGGTATAAAGTTCTGCTACGCGAAGAATATGATAAGAAGAATTCTGAAAAGTTTAGTGAAATGACATGGTTACGAAAGAAGACATATGCATAGGTTTTGTTTAGTTCAGTGTGTGGTTTTAAAGAAGTACATGCATCATGTGACACGAAGCATAAGATTTGACATGCAAGAAATGACATTCGCATATGATATATTTATGTATTACGTTCTGCTCGATATATGTTTATTTTGTGTTCGTGTGCCATTTATGTGACTTAGTTGGCTCCGATGAATTGTTATAAAGAGGTTATTTGCTAACCTGAGCACCTTATTTTGGGCACTGATTTATAAACTGGTGACTTGTCGTGTGTGGTCTGGTAAGGTGTATAGACGGATTACTTGCTAGTATGTTTTCGCTAAGAATAGATACTCCATCTTCTTTCAGGTGAACCAGAGTATGAAATGATTTTTGTAGAAGACAACAGCGAATGGACTCATTGGGATGATGGTCATTGAAGTGGACAGAGTTACGTTCATTCTCATTTTAGATGAAAGGCTTACTGTTTAATATTTTGTATTGGAGGATATGTTATACGATTCCCCAGACATGTTTCATTTCTGATGTGTCTCATTTGGTTATGTTAATTGTTATTGAACTTTTAAATTCTACGACATTTCCGCTGATTTATCTTACGTCATTGATGACGTGTACTTGATATGCTTTGATGCTTCGTAGTTCTCGTAGCAGACTAGGCGAGTGCACTGGTACCAATGTCCAGTATCGGGTCAGGGCGCTACATGTAGATGCCAGCTTGTGACTGCAATACTTCAATCCTTAGGAAGTACTTAAGTCCAGCAAGATCCTTCATCTCAAATTGGGTAAACAAATGTTTCATGAGATGAGAGATTTCATTAGAGTCATTTCCAGTAATGATCATATCATCAACATATATAATAAGACAAGTAACACAACTTTCCTGTTTCTGAATGAATAATGTATGGTCGGCGTTGCTTTGTCGGTATCCATCCTTCTTCATTACGGACGTAAATCTTCCGAACCATGCTCGTGGAGATTGCTTGAGCCCGTATAATGCCTTTTTTAACTTGCACACTTGTTCGGGTGTGAAGTCGTCAGAGAAGCCCGGGTGGTTCCATGTAAACTTCTTCCTTCAGATCACCGTGTAGAAAGGCGTTCTTAACATCAAATTGTAGCAGTGGCCAATTTCTTGTCGCAACAACGGAGAACAACACTCTAATAGTATCAATCCTTGCAACCGGAGAGAAAGTCTCTGAATAATCCACTCCATAGGTCTGTGTGAATCCTTTTGCTATGAGTCTCGCTTTATGTCCTTTGATGCTGCCATAAGCTTTATATTTGATTGTGAAGACTCACTTACATCCCACGGGTTTTTTCCCTGATGGTAGTACACACTGTTCCCACGTGTCATTTTTCTTGAGCGCACTCATTTCGATCATCATAGCCTCCCTCCATCTTTCCTTGTTACATGCCTCTTCCACAGTTCGGGGAATCTCTTCTGAACACACTGTGGTTAGGAAGCTCTTTGTTGTACCACTCAAGTTTCTCCTTTTTGTGGGTATCGGATATTTGGAAGCTCGAGCGATTTTTGTCGGGGAGTATCGTTCAGGTGGTAACCCTCTATTTCTCCTAGGTGGTAGAACACGCCCCTGATCTCCTTTCAAAGTTTTAGTATGTTCTAATTCAAGTTGCCCTGGATTTGTCAAAACATTAGTCGGGAGATCATTGAGTACTTCAGAGTTGCTTTCACAGGGTGGTATTATATTAGCATGCTCACTAGGAAGGGAACTATTAGAATTATGTATACCTTCGTTTACCTGTTGTGGTGCATTCATCTGAGGAATTTCATTGTCGGATATTGGAGCAGCGGTCAAAACATTAGTCGGGAGATCATTGAGTACTTCAGAGTTGCTTTCACAGGGTGGTATTATTTTAGCATGCTCACTAGGAAGGGAACTATTAGAATTATGTATACCTTCATTTACCTGTTGTGGTGCATTCATTTGAGGAATTTCATTGCCAGATATTGGAGCAGCGGTCAAAACATTAGTCGGGAGATCATTGAGTACTTCATAGTTGCTTTCACAGGGTGGTATTATATTAGCATGCTCACTAGGAAGGGAACTATTAGAATTATGTATACCTTCGTTTACCTGTTGTGTTGCATTCATCTGAGGAATTTCATTGTCGGATATTGGAGCAGCGGTCGGATTATCGCAGAGAGCTATAGCGCAATCAGATCCATCTACTTGCTATGTTCGTCCAGTCGATGACCAGTTTACGTTAGGCAACCAATCGAGAGGGTCAACATCATCATTATCTCCCCTTAAGACCGAGATAGGGTGGCAAAGGAAAATTCTGTTTCAACAAAGACACAGTTTATGGTAGTATGGATACGGCGAGTGCGAGGATTATAGCACCTATATCCTTTTTGGGTGGAGGCATAGCCAATAAAGACACATTTCCCAGCGCATGGGTCTAATTTATTGCGGTGGGGTTTAAGAACATGAATGAACACTGTGCATCCAAACAGTTTAGGAGGTATGGTGAATAAGGAAAGAATCTCAATTTGGGAAGAGAGAATGTCTAAGGGGTTTTATAGTGGAAGATAGCAGCGGGTAGTCGGTGTAGGACCTGTATAGCACCACTAGAAGGGAGGGTTGAATAGCGGGTGCAAAAAATTTGGTATTAAAAACTTTTGAACAAAAACCTTACTTCTTAAAACATTTTCTGTTTTCATATCCTGATTTATAATAATTAAAAGACATAGTTATAGACCTCCAAAAATTATTAAATTTAGAGTAAATGAACTCTCATATGTTATAAGTGACTCACGAAAATTTCCAATTAAAACTATGCTCCTAACCCTTGAAAATACGTTTTTGGTCAGATTGCATGAATCTGCTAGAAACCGTACTCCAGCTTGAGAAATTTATTCCTATTAATTGGTGACTCCAAATTGTCTGAAATGTCTATGACAAGACCCTTAAAATATGTATTTTAGTATGTTAGTTTTTAAAAATTCCTTTGGGAAGTATGTCAACCACGTTGATGTTCTCAACCTTTGCAAATCTGAAAATCAGATTGCACTAGTCTCAGAAATAATCACGTTTGACTAACTTATACTTATCCAAATGAGTTGAAACTTGCGCTGAATGAAAGCTGGCATATGTGGCTATGTTTCTGCAAAGTATTATAATTGTTGAAAATCGTTTATTATTTTTACCGTTGCAACAAACTCAATGCATAAAACTGAAAACTGAAAGTAAAGTGCAGTTAAGTAAGAACACCAAGGATTTTATACTGGTTCGGTTAAATCAACCTACTCTAGTCTTTAAGGGCACCTTCCTCGATTATCACTAAACGCAATAAATACTTTACCACAAGGGTGACTGGAGTCAAACACTAACTCCACCCTTTTACAATCAACACAATTAAGCAAACGAATCACGGACACAACCACCGATCGAATGAAGGTTTGATCACACTTTGATCAACCTTTTACAACAATGGATGAGTGTGGGTGGTATATTCAAAGCCTATACAATATTTAGAATATATGAACAATAGGCTTGAAAGAAGAAGAAGAAGAAGAAAGAAAACGAGAAGAAGAAAATAGTATAGCTTCTTGCACTTGAGAGAATGTGAGTTGTGGCTTAGCCTTGTTTGCACTATCTTCAACCTTTTTAACACATGTTGGACTCTCCCTTTAGGGTTTATCCCTTCTTGAGAATTGTCTTCAATGTCCTTGGTAGATTGCCTTGTAGAGATTACACCATCTTGCTTACTTGGTGCAACATGATTGGAAGGATGACTTGACCTTGCTTATATGTAACTTGTTGATTGGTCCACCTTGGTATCCTTTAATGAGCTGTAAATTCTACAAAAAACTCATAAAACATGTGCTCAAATATAGTCAAAATATTACCACACTATCACATTTCAATCCCTTGAATTTGGGAGACAAATTTGAGGTGCATTAAAGACCAAAAAATGCCAACTATAATAGCATGTGCTGAATTTTCATCATGTGTTGCATTTTGAAATCTTTCCTTGTGTGGTGTCCTCTTCAATGTCACCAATCTTGTGTGGAATATTCTTCACCAATTGAAATGCCAAATAAGCTTCACCTAGACTCCACCATGGCTGAAAATGGCGTGTGGAATGAATGAACATGTGCTGAAATTTCATTTTAGTAAGTTTTGTGAAATAATGCACAATATTTAGACATATATGGTAAATAAAAATCAGTCCTATTTTGTATTTTATAGAAAACTTTAACATGTCTTGAATATGTAAAAAGTGTCTAGATGCATGTTACATCTATGCCTCAAAAACGTTTCATGTTGTATGCTCGTAGAAAATCGAATTTTCGAATTTCGTTAATTACGCGATTTTTCTCCGATTAAATTCAAACTTCTTGCACATGTAATATATATTATGTCACACATGATATACATATAATAAAACATGTAATCAGCTCATTTTGGTTGATGTAAAACGCCTATGTGCCCAATTTAAGTTGAGTTTGAATTCTCTACAAGTTTATCCTAAATTATGGGTGATTTGTGTGTGCCAACATGGAATGATTTAGTGGCTAATATTAACATGTGAGCCACGAAATTTTTGGCTATTTTTGATGTATATGGGATGGCTATCTTTATATGAAAAGTACATGACATGTCGGTGAAGTTTCGGTAGTCACCCTATACGACAATTTTCGGTTTATTACCTTGTAACATATCGTTATAATTTTGATGTCACCATGACTTATATCAAATGATATAAGACCTGAATATATATATATATATATATATATATATATATATATATATATATATATATATATATATATATAATATGGCGTGTAATGTTGAATGTGGAGGAGACCGATTCTCAAATTTGTTGCCATAAAGCTTTCTCCAAATATGTCTCCACTTAATGAACTAGATTAATTCATTAATTGCGGCACCTGAAAATAGTACAAAGACAAAAAATGTTTGGCATATGATGTAAACTTTAACGCTTCATGGCTTGTTGGTACAACAACAATATATATAAGCATATAAAGCATGTTTATCACATAAACGTGTCAATTAATATTTTTGCCATGCATTTCGTAAACACGTAGCATTTAAATCATGCATTTGTAAATCACTCAAACTCTTTTTCTTAACAGTCGGTTGCTGAGATAGGTAGCAGTGGACACAGCCTCCAGCCTAAAACCCCGAGGGACCGATGACTCAAGCATGATAGCTCGGATGATTTCAAGAAGGGGAAAATTACAAAAACCTCCCCTGTGTTTTTCAATAATTACAAAAACCTCCCCGCTTGTTTGTTATTATCCAAAAACCTCCCCTGTGTTGTGGGTTAATTACAAAAACCTCCCCGCTTTGAGATGCACGCGCAGTAAATCTGAATTTTCCGGTGAAAGGCCATGCGCGTGTAAGACAGGGGCTTTTTAAACATTATGAATTGACTATTGTACCCCTGTCTTCACCTGCTATTCTACCTCCTTCCTCCTCTTCCTTTCCTGCGTCTCCCTGCACATCAGCCGAAGGAAAGTGAAGTAGTGGCAACAATGTGGCAATCCAAACAGCAGGGAGTTTCTGTAGAGATTGCAATCTAGATTAGTGAAACAAAATTGCGTATGGTTCCCAACCTTTTTCCGGTGGCCGCATACAACTCTAATGTCGCCGGAGACTATCATCTCCGGTGGAATCCCTTTCTGCTTCCAGTTCCAACTAGGACTAGCGTGAACTAAAGGACTCAAACAGAATCCAAACCTGGAAATATTCCGGCAATTACTCGAACTCCCATTTCCTCTTCTCCCCGGAGCAACCCACGCCGGCGTTCTCCTTGGCGTCTCATTCCACGGCCTCAAACACTCCGACGAGGATCCACTTCCCATTTCTCTTCTTCCGGTAAGACAAATCTCCCCCGTTGATGACAAATAACTTCCCGTTGGGCCCCACTTGAGGGGTGCTAAAGAACCGTTGATCTGAGAACCCCCGGCGATCAGGCTTAACTCCGATGCCGCAGTCGGACTTCCGGCGAGAAGCATAAGGAGAAGAAACTGAAGGGGGTGGGGTGGGGGTTATGGGTAACGGAAATCTTGAAGTCCCA
>AP025066.1:27480921-27507958 GCA_036186865.1 Eustoma russellianum
GGGGTGGGGTGGGGGTTATGGGTAACGGAAATCTTGAAGTCCCAGGGACATTTCGGTCAGTTTGCATTTCTCACCGGTGTTACTGCCAGAAAGTCACCGTTGCGTTTTTAACCCACAACACAGGGGAGGTTTTTGGATAATAACAAACAAGCGGGGAGGTTTTTGTAATTATTGAAAAACACAGGGGAGGTTTTTGTAATTTTCCCTTTCAAGAAGGGTGCAGTTTTTCTGTTCGGCCACGCCGTTTTGTTCTGGAGTATCGGGGAAAGAAGTTTGGTGAATAATGTCGTGGTTATGGAAAAAATCTTTTAGTGCCCTATCGTAGTATTTCCCACATTATCAGATCGTAGTATTTGAATGGTCGACTTGTACTGTGTTGACCATATTACAAAATTCAACAAATTTATTTGTGATATCAGATTTATTTTTGAGAATATAAAGCCATGTCATACGAGAATGATCATCAACAAAAATAACAAAATAGTGAAAGCCCAATGAGGTAGGATGTGGAGAGGGTCCTCACACATCTAAGTGTATTATTGAAAATCTTGACCCGCACGGGTATTATTTGAGCGATAAGTTGCTCGAGGATGTTTGTCCCGGAGGCAAATGTCACATGTCAAGGTGTTAAAAGTACCAAAAAAATAAGCTAGGAAAAAGTTTCTGAAGATAACCGAATGATGGATGCACTAATCGATGGTGCCATAGCCACAACTAGCGAGAGACTGTCCCAGTGGCGAGATTAGACTTACCCTGTTGCACCACTGCATCTACGTAACAGATACCACCTCGTTCAGTACCACGTCCAATGATCTCCTGAGTATGAATGTCTTGCAATACGCAAAACAAGGGATACATAAGAACAACACCGTCCAATTCTTTAGTGAGTTGACTAACAGAAAGTAATTTGGTAGAAAATGATAGAACAAAGAGTCAATGTTTAATTGTAATGTCTAGAGTAATAGAAATAGAACCCCCGTTGCATACGGGGATGGTTTCTCCGCTCGCAGTCTCAACATGGGTTTTATTAGGGGATGAGCGGTGCGTAAAATCTTTTGGATCGAATGTCATCGTATCAGTGGTAATGGGGTTGTGTTTGGTTATCCAGATCTAGACTCTGATCGTTTGATTTCAAAAAAAGCTGCCTCCACTCTTGGTAATGGGGTTCGCTTGAGTAGTTCTTTCTTCTTTGTCTCGTATTTGTCACTTAGGGAAGTCAAAAATCGGTAGAGATGGAACTCCTGCATTTTTCGGTTGTATTGACTGATATCCTTAGAACACCTCATGAGGTTAGTGTCTAGGGTATCAACTGCCACCCACAAGTCCTGGAGGCTGTTCCAGCACACCTCCAGTGACTGCCCCCTGTCTGATGTCGTTGGCCTTTCTATGCAAGCCAAAAACTTGCAAAGAGTCTCCTCCGGAGCCATAAGTTAATGCTAGTCTGTCCCATAGGGCTTTTTCTGTAGGATACCTTGATACATTGTTGATCATACTCGGGTCAACATTCTGCACTATCCAGGTGAATACAGAGTTATCATCCTGTTCCCACCTGGTAAATTGTGGATCTGTGGGTGCTGGAGGGGGTGGTACCCCCGTGAGATGGGAACTTCTTCTCCTGCCCATACTAGCTCGATAAATAACACGAGACCATAGTGCAAAATTACTACCGGTTAATTTGACAGCAATGTTCAGATTTTCTGGTAATGGTGTACTGGTCGGTGATGGCGTATTGAGGCTATCCCTGAGTATCTGGGCTACTTGAATAGCCAGATCCCAATGACTGGGTATGTCTGGAGTTTCGGTTTTGAGACTTCTGATGGTCCAGGTGTGTCTGACATAGTGGTTTAATTGTTTGCAGGTGAACGGATATGGTTTAGTGGGATAGAGCAATGAAGACAAGTTTTTATCTGAGCAAGGTTGGTAATCTGCAATATGGACTGCTGCAGAACTGGTAGCAATCGATGGTTGGATATGCCAGAATTGGCTGAGGAAGGTAAGATTTTTGGTTGGTCAGAATACCTGGCCGCCGGAGTATTTTATGGCGATGATGAGTTTGCTTCTGAGTCTATGCCCAAACAACACTCTCACATCCGTAAGGATTGTGCCCGCTCTGATACCATGTTAAGTTAAGCACAACTGAGAAACCAATCCTTTTTCTCATTATTCACAGCTCAATATAGAACCCTATTTATGCTTTACATTTTGTCTCTAAGTATGGAATAGAAATCTGCTCTAATGATGATTGCTAATTCTCCTCTTACAATATCGGGTTTACAAGGTAAATGAATAATCCTAGCTTTTATGGTTTGATTTGTATAAATATGGTAATTTTACAATTATGGTATGATTATAATCTTCAACAAAACATTCCATCATAAAGATTACATAAATGATATTCAGTCATTAAGTCAATTTACGATTTATCAAAAATAGGTGATTTCTAATTGATCAGATACACGGTGGAGGATCACATCTTCTGGTCCAAAATATTGGTAGAACATTTATGATACACCAATCATAAAATATCACCTTAGTTTTCATAATCTCAATTGATTATCCTCCTACTTATTCTCCTAAGACATTAAGCCTCCCATTAGAATAGCTTATTTTTAAAACTGGAAATCTGGTTTAAATGTTAAAAGTAAAAAAAAGAGAGAGAGAGAGAGAATCATGCCCAGCTTGGTTAAGGTTTTTCAGGATGATATAGTGTTTATAAAACTAGTTGATTTAAAACATGTTTGATGTCAGAAGTTTTAAAATATATGACTGAATGATGTTTGTACAATATATATGATGGTACAACTTTAGGACTAGAATGGTTGAGATGTATTTGATAACCCCTTCAATTATATGAAATACCATTTAATTATATTGGCTGACATGTTTTGCTAATTCCTTAATATGAAATACCCTTGATTAATTTATAAAATTTATTTCGGTATAACAGTTTCTACATTTTGTTTGAGTCTATACAACAACAACAAATGCAAAAATATTAGTATATAAGTCATACCGTGATCTCGGTATTCACATGACTTGATCACCAGAACTCTAATAACTATCATATTTAGTCTCGTTAGACTAATAAGTCTACAAAAATTAATATATATGTTTTATACTGCGATCTGGACTTTGAATAAAATTACGACCCATGATTTCAATACTTCTCACTGAGATACAATAAAAGATGTAGAAAAAAATCAATTCAAAAAAAAATGTAAGAACAATATCCAAAATAACAAAATGAAAGAAAAAGAAACAAAGAGAAACAAAAACAAGAAGACGACTGCAGATTATTTTTTTTTTTGAAAAGGCGACCGGTGTAGTTGGATGCTATTTAACGTAAGATTTAACGTAAGAGTATTTTAGGGGAAAAAGCGTGTAAATAATGCAGTCGTTACTCCGGGGCAATAAAGGAAAAAAGGCTAGACTAAAAGTAATTGTTGAGAATAATTTAAATCAGACAAAATTGACTTTTGTACAGCAGTGACTGAGCTGTCAAGTTCAGAGTAGTCTGGATTGATCTGCAAAGTCAGAACAGAAGTTTTGTGCTATCAACCTTCCAGCCGAGCTGAACTAAAGTCAAACAGATCAGATCAGTCCAGTCAGCGCAATTGTATTTGCGTTCTGGGCTGATCATCGACCCACCCACCTCGGCACCTTAGCATAACAAACAATAATTGTGCTTTCAGATGCTCCAGCCAAGCTCAACACAAAGCAAAGCTCAGCAGTACTTCAGAACAACGAATGTTCTCAGCCAAACAGCAGAGCTCAGCTCGACAACATTGTACAACAACAGCACCGCGCTATCCCACGATCAGCTGGGCTCAGCACAAAGCAGAGCTCAGCTCGACAATAACCTTCACAACTCTACTGAGCAAGGATCCGAGGTGAGGCGTATTGCTCCGGTATACTGTGTCTAACCGGATGGGGCAATCGTCTCCCAGGATACAACAGAAGTCACTTCAGAACTTGATGAAAAATGTAGAAAGAGAAGAGAGAAGAAAAGCACGTGTATGCAGAGGAGGAGAGGAGGAGAAAATCGGATTGATCACAGAAGTTTGTGTTAGGCTGGTATTTATGGGGAAAAATCGATTAGGGTGGTTAATTGTTAGTTTAACCATAGCCGTCGGATCAGTTTGCCACCGTTAGATCAGATAACCGCTTTTCAAATTTGAATTTGAAATAAGATTAAGTAACCAATTTTCAAATTTGAATTACGGTTAAGTAACCGATTTTCAAATTTGAATTACGGTTAAGTAACCGACTTTCAAATTATTTTACCGCTACTTTAAGCATTAATTTCTCATTCACATGGTATCGTAATTGAGTGATTCTGAATCCTAAACTCATCTACTCTTTACTTAGATAATTAAGAGTTTATTAGTTTTTACTTGTCATTAATGAAAACTAATTATAACTCAGCTCAAAATACGTTGCTAACCATAATTTGCAACTTGACCCCTCTATTTATTTCCAATTTCTCCAACAACCTCCCACATGAATGGAAATCAATGCAAGTGTTTATGCAGACTTTACCAAAAATTCAAACAAGAAAATGTTGCATCAGAAGAGGTAGCTTCTGGCTTTGAACCTTTCTTAGTGATATACTATCGAATCCACTCAGCTAATTAGTGAACTTAATGTCTTGAACTAACCGGTCTTTAGTGTGAACCTAGGCAATAGTACTCACACAACATTTCCTTTAACACCTTTTTTTTGGTTCTCATGATTGTGTTCATTTTGGCCATGAACCGTCTAGTTTCAGAAAGTGTATTAAAGAACTTTGGCCTTACAAAATTCTTATAGAAGCGGCCACACTTCACACTTACATATGTGTTTCCTATCAAGAGTATTCTGTCATATCCCTCTTGACATATCCAGATATATAAACCATTAAAACCCTCAATGTACCCTCATTCCTCTGCAAACAATACTTTTATTTAACAGAATGTGTAAGTGCTCACTGAACTCCATAATTTAGTTGTCCCATCGAACCAAGATTCTGAGATCTCCAGTCAACAAGGTTGAGTTACCGTTATAAAGATTCATGCATTATTGGTTTTAGTCTCATTCCATTTGTCAAGTTTGACATCCGATCTCTGTGCAACTATTTTGTAAGCGGCAATATTCTCCTTTGATTTTATATAATCAATGACAATCACGCCATTAGAAATCAAATGCTTAATGGTATTGTGTCCCTGACGCATGTGTCGAGACTTACCATATAGATGCTGCTTTGAGCTCGTCCTATAGCTGACTGACTATCATAATGTATGCTGATAGGAGCGATCGGCTTAGGCCAACATGGCACATCTTCCAGGAAATTCTAAATCCATTCAGCTTCTTCTCCGGCTTTATCTAGTGTTGTAAACTCTGCTTCCACAGTGGAACGAGCTGTGCACGTTTTGCTTCATGGATTTCCACGACACAGCACCTCCACCAATATTGAATAAATATCCACTCAAGGACTTAGAATCTTTACTATCAGATATCCAGTTGGCATCACAATAGCCTTCCAACACTACTGGATACATTGAGTAATGTAGTTCAAGATTCATCGTATACTTCAAGTATCTAATTACTCTATTCAGAGCATTCCAATGTTCATCACTTGGATTACTTGTAAACCTGCTCAATTTGTTTACTAAGCATGCTGAGTCTCGCCTTGTACAGGTCATTATGTACATCAGACTTCTAATTACTTGCGAGTATTTCAATTGAGCTACTGGCTCGCCTCTGTTCTTCCTTAAGTGTATATTTAAGTCCAGTGGAGTCTTCACTGGTTTCATATCAAGCATATTGAAAAGTTTTAGAACTGATTCAATATAATGAGTTTGTGACAACACGAGTCCCTCGGCTATCTTAGAACTTTTAATTCCTAGAATAACGTTGGCAATTTCCATATCCTTCACATTGAAGTTCTCTTCAACATCTTCTTTGTATTTAAGATGATATCCCAAGTACTACACATGATTAGCATGTCGTCTACATAGAGACATACTATCACATATACATTCCATGTGTTCCTAATGTAGACACAATTGTCACACTCATTGATCTTGAAACCATTAGCTAGCGTAGCTTGATAAAATCAAGTGCCACTGTTTAGGCGCTTGCTTAAGTCCGTACAGTGACTTAACAAGTCTACAGACTTTCGACTCCTGTCCTGGACCACAAAGCCTTTGGGTTGTTCCATATAAATTTCTTCATCCAACTCATCATTCATAAAGCCTTTGGATTTCCAAGATATAGACTGCAGGAACAGCAACTAGCACCCTTATAAAATTGATCGTGCTTACTGATGAGTAGGTGTCGAAAAAGTCTAAGCCTTCCTTTTGTTGATAGTCTTTAGCTACCAATCTGACTTTATACTTTTTGATAGACTCATCCTCTTTCATTTTTTTCTTGAAAATTCACTTGCATCCGAGTGGTTTACTTCCTGGTTGAAGGTCACCAACTCCCAAGTGTGATTCTAAATGATCGAGTTTATCCCACTGTCAATTGCCTCTTTCCAGAAAGGAGCTTCTGGAATTGACATTGCCTCGAAAAAGATCCTTGGCTCATTTTCTACCATATAGGTTAGAAAATACGGCCCAAACGAAGTTGGCATTCTGTCACGCTTGCTTTGTCGAAGCTCCTCATTTTCTTGAGGAGTCGTCTCACGCATCCGCTTACCAGTATTCATTTCTTCTTGATTTCTGTCTTTCCTCAGAAAGACATCTTCGAAGAACACTACATTTCTTGACTCTATGACAATGTTTTCATGTATTTCAGAAATGACCGATTTGTGCACCAAGAACCGATATGCACTACTATTAGTCGCATATCCTATAAATACAGTCAACCGTTTTAGGCCCAATTTTGACTTGTCTTGGTTTAGGTACAACAACCTTTGCCAGATATCCCCACACTTTCAACTATTTGTAACTAGGTTTGTGGCCTTTCCAAAGCTCCTATGGGGTTTTATCCATTTTCTTAGATGGAGTTCTATTTAAAATAACGTTAGCTGAGAGAACGGCTTTCCCTACACGTTGTGAGTAAGCTCGAACTTATCAACATACCATTCATCATCTCTTTTAGAGTTTGTTTTTACATTCAGCTATACCGTTTGATTGAGGTGAATATGGTGCAATCGTTTGATGAATAATACCATGTTCTGAACAGAATTCATTAAATGGTTCATCATATTCGCCACCTCTATCACTACGAATTGCTTTAATTCGTTTGCTAAGTTGATTTTCATCTTCACTTTTACAGTTTTTGAAAGCATCAATTGCCTCATCTTTGCTACTTAGCAAATAGACAAAACAGTATCGTGTGCAATCGTCGATAGAAGTTACAAAATACTTTTTACCACCTCTTGTTTGTACAAACTTTAGATCACACACATTGGCATGAATTAAATTTAAAGGTTCAGTTTTCTTTTCTATTGAAGGAAATGACGCTTTTGTCATATTCGCTTCAACATATGTTTGACATTTTTCATTATCAAAATTTAATTTGGGCAACAAGTCACGATTAAACATGTGTTGTATTGACTTGTAATTAACATGTCCCAAACAAAAATAACATAAACAAGAAGACTCAAGCATGTAAGCAGAAGAATCATTATTTTAACCTCTGCGAGCATTTTTTTTGGTACAATAGTGATGACATTCAATTTAAACATCGTATTCAACAAGTATCCCTTCCCCAAATACATGCCATTTTCCAAAAGAATAACTTTATTGGATTCTAACACTAGTCTAAAACGACGCATGACTAGAAGAGATCCAGATACTAAATTTTGCAGAGTCAGATGCTTCCCTGAGGTGAGCTTCAGAACAACTTTGCCCTCGCCATCGATCTTCGATAAGGCCGAGTTCCCATGTAAAGTTGTTCATTATTCCCGGGCTGGTATTCTGTGAACATCTCTATGTTGGAGCAGACATGTCTCATGACACCAGTATCGAGCCACCATTCGCGCATGTTTCCCATAGCGTTGCACTTTAAGACAACCGCATAGAGGTTCAGATCGTCCATGGCATCAATGATGTTTGTCTTTGCCTTGATCTGTTTCTTCTTGGGCTTTCTGCACTCATTGCTGACATGTCCCTGAATGCCACATTTGTAGTATTTCTCGATGAACTTCTTGGCTATCTGTTTGCCTTTCTTGTTCACCCCAACTTGGCCCTTCTTTTTCTTGGCCTACGAAACATGGGCCTCGGCTTGACCATAGCTTGATTGTGGCTTTCTCTCAGATCTGCGATTGTCTTCCTCTATGCGGAGTCAGACAAATTAGATCTTCCAATGTCATCTCCTTTCACTTGTATTCGAGATAGCTTCTGAATTCCCTCTACGAAAGAGGTAGCTTCTCAATCACTGCAGCCACCACGAAAGATTCACTGACCAATATGCCCTCCTCTTCCATCTCGGCTACCAACATATGAAGTTCCTCAACTTGAGAAATAACAGTGCAAGAATCAGACATTTTGAAATCCAGAAATTTGCCAACAATAAATTTTTTTAGTGCCAGCATCTTTCGTACGATACTTCTTTTCCAAAAATTGGCACAAAGACTTTGCGGTTTTGTATGTGCAGTATAAACCATGCAAGGAGTTGTCCAAACAACTCAGAATATGACTCAAACAAACATAATTGTTGAAGTTCCATGCTTCAACAGAAAGTTTGTTTTGCATATTCTGAGTTTTGTCCTCCACTAGATCCACCACAGGTGGGTCCTCGGTCAGAAAGGTAGCCAACCCTATGGCAATCAAGAAGAACATCATCTTCTGCTGCCATCCTTTGAAAAAGCTCCCACTGAACTTCTCTGGTTTCTCTACTTGGACCACTGTAAGACCCTGGACAAGAGGAGCAAGCATCAGCACCCCAGCATTTGGTGCCATTGGAGCAGCACTATGAACATCAGCTTCTTGAACAGAGCTAGAGCTTTTGTTCTCCATTGAGTTTATGTAAGACGTCAGAAACAAACGAGAATCAATATAAAATCAATAACAATACGTCTTAAGAATTGTTGAGAATAATTCAAATCATACAAAATTGACTTCTGCACAGCATTGGCCAATCTATCGAGCTCAGGGTAGGCTGGATTGATCTGTTAAGTCAAGACAGTTCAGATAGCGCAATTGAGTTTGCGTTCTGAACAGTCAACCGACCTACCGACCTGAACTAAACAGCACTTCAGAGCAGAAGTTCTGTACTATTAGCCTTCCAACCGAGCTGAATTAAAGTTAGACTGATCAGACATATCAAATCAGTCTGGTCAGTGCAATTGTATTTGCGTTCTGGGCTGATCACCGACCTGCCGACCTCAGCACCTCAGCACAACAAACAACAGTTGTGCTTTCAACTGCTTCAACCGAGCTTAACGCAAAGCAAAGCTCAGTACGACAGTGCTACAGAACAACGAATTTTCTCAGCCAAACAACAGAGCTCAGCTTGACAACATTATACAACAAAAGTGTTGCACTATTCCATGATCAACTGGGCTCAGCACAAAGCAGAGCTTAGCTCGGTAATAACCTTCACAACTCTACTGAGTAGAGATCCGAGGTGAGTCCAGGACTCTGTCCTTAAGACGTATTGCTCTAGTATACTGTGCCTAACCGGATGGAGCAATCGTCTCCCAGGATACAACAAAAGTCAGTTCATACGAGCGGCACTGCAGCGTATGCACTCTTACGAATCTGTAAGATGCCCTGAACTTCTCGGACTTGATGCAAAATGTAGAAGAAGAAGAGAGGAGAAGAGCACGTGCCTGCATAGGAGGAGAGAGGAGAAAATCGGATTGATCACAGAAGTTTGTGTTAGGCTGGTATTTATAGGGAAAAAATCGATTAGGGTGGTTAATTGTCAGTTTAACCACAGCCGTCGGATCAGATTGCTACTGTTAGATCAGATAACCACTTTTCAAATTTGAATTTGAATTACGGTTAAGTAACTGATTTTCAAGTTTGAATTGCGTTTAAGCAACCGACTTTCAAATTATTTTACCCCTACTCTAAAAATTAATTTTTCATTCACCCGACATCGTAATTGAGTGATTCTGGACCCTAAAATCATCTACTCGTTACGTAGATAATTAAGAATTTATTATTTTCACTTGTCATTAATGAAAATTAATTATAACTCAACTCAAAGTAAGTTGCTAACTACAGTTGGCAACTTGACCCATTTTAATTTATTTCCAATTTCTCTAACAGTAATTTCATGCATATAATGTATAATTGGATTTTTTCCCCTAAATTATATTCAGCAAAAATGACCTATAGTGGAGCCCAGCTTGATCAACACAAGTTTTTCTTTTTTCCTTTCTAAAAATAAAATCAAGACCAGAAGTAGATTATGACCGGCGAATTCTAAATCAATAGTTCTTTTAAAAAATCAGTAGATAATTTAAGGTATCTGCAGAGGAGGAGGAAAAAGTGAGAAAAGACAGCAGTCTGCAGCTGCACCAATACCTAAACACACAGAGAGAGAAAGAGAGAGAGAGAGCGAGCGAGCTCCAGTGTCATCTCAGTTGCTTCTTTGATGTTTCTACAACTTGGGTTTTTCTTCCAGCTTTTGCATTTTCCATTTTGGGCAGTTCAAAGTAAAAGGGGAAGTTTTCCATGTGAAAAAGATGGACATTAAGTGTTTTCTGCAGGTATTCAGGATTGTAAGTTGAAACCTGAGCTTAGCATTTGAACCATGAAGTTGTAGCTTGTCAGGGGTACAATGAATAGGGTTGTTTTTCAGTTCAGTTTTCTCCATTTTGGGAAGGAAGATGTGGGTTTTCCTTCTGGAGTGCCGCTGGAGTTAAATTTTGCGATTTGAGGCTTCAAGCTTATGCCTTCTGTTAATTCTTCATATTGTATTTTAGTAAGTGAGCTGAGATCTGAAGGATTGTGCAAAGGAGCTTGATTTCTGGGTTCTTAAGTTTTGGTTTTCTTTTGTTGTTTTGGAGCATGAATAAGTGAGCACCAGAATGTTGTGCTGGGAAATAAAAATTGGAGGGTTCTGTTTTGAACTTTTTGGGGGTGCTGAGCTTGTTATACAGATCAAGAGCTGATGAAACTGAAATCTTCAATGTTTTGTAGTGGAACAGGTCTTGGCTGATAGTGAATTTGAGAATTATTTATGTTATGTACTGTGTCACTATGATATTTTTTCTGCAAAAAGTGTGTCGAGAATTCAGCTGGTGGATAAGTTCTGCTGGATGAGGGGTCAAGTCTTCACTACATGGGATATTCTGACGTTTTGGAAGGAGAAAAGTTGAGAATTTTTGGTGGTTTTGTTGTATAAAGGGGAAACTAAAAGATCTTTCTATACTGAGGTTTTCCTGGTTTTGGATTTAGTTGTTGAATCTGTTGAAATGAGGCTATCTTCTGCAGGTCTTGATCAACAGTCCCCGGAAGGTTATTTGTTCCCCTCTTCATTTGATCTTTTCTTCTACTTGCTCCCCCCCCCCCCCCCCCCCCCCCCGTTGAAGTAGTTTTTTTCTCTCTCCAGATTTTTTTCTCATGTATTGGTGGGTGCCTTTTGGTGTCATTATTGTGTTTCATCTGCTGGTCCCAGTGATTAAATGTTTCTACAGGGGAAAAGAGATGCTTGAATTCTGAACTATGGCATGCATGTGCTGGTCCTCTTGTTTCTTTGCCTGCTGTTGGCAGCCGTGTAGTTTACTTCCCTCAAGGTCATAGCGAGCAGGTATGCTTTTTTGCTTTCACATTTTCATCTTCTTTAGGTCCTACAATTTCCTAACTCTCTCTATCTGTTGCCAGAAATATTGCTCTCTGTTCAAACGTATACCTGTCCTTTTTGTATGTTTCTGTGGAAAAGAGCATTTCTGTCTAGAACAATGATTTTTTTTAGACTTAGAACAACGATGTTAGAATGACAATTGCATTGGGGGGTTTTCTTTTTTCTTGGATTTTGTGTGCTCTGTTTAATGAAATTTATGCTATCTTGTAGTACTTAGACCGTTTACCAGATTTGGTGGTGTTCTTCTTTGTATCTGGTCACCTGGGATTGTCATTGTTAGTTGTACCATTGATGAAGAGTGTCGTTTTCGTCTGATAAAGCTTCAAATCAAGTTGACATGGTGAATGGCCGTGTAAGTTTTTGAAATGTTATGCAGGTCGCTGCATCGACCAACAGGGAAGTTGATGCTCATATACCTAATTATCCAACTCTACCTCCACAATTGATTTGTCAGCTTCACAATGTCACCATGCATGTAAGGTCTATTGTTCATTTCAATTTGCCATTGGTGTGTTAATAGTAGGATCTAATTATAATTCTATTTCAGGCAGATTTGGATACAGATGAGGTGTATGCTCAGATGACCTTACAACCATTGACCACGGTAAGCGATATCAGGCTTAACAGGTTTTGGTCCTCTACTCTTTATGTTGGTTTCCTCCTGCATCATGTGAATCACGATTGTCCTTCCATGCAGCAAGAGCAAAAGGAGGTCTCTTTTCTCCCTGCAGATTTGGGTTGTCCAAGCAAGCAGCCAACGAATTATTTTTGCAAAACTTTGACAGCAAGCGATACCAGCACTCATGGTGGCTTTTCTGTCCCCCGTCGTGCTGCTGAAAAAGTTTTCCCTCCGCTGGTGCGTACCCTAATCTGTCATGAAGCAATCTTACTCTCAAATACATTTCTGGAAGTGTTGAATGCTTAACAAAAAATGTGACTTGCAGGACTTCTCCCAGCAACCTCCTGCTCAAGAGTTGATAGCTAGGGATCTTCATGATAATGAGTGGAAATTTAGGCATATTTTCCGAGGCAAGTTTTATAACTTGAAATTTCATCTACAGCACACTAGGGTGACGTTGCTATCAGTGAACTATATAGAGATGATTTTGACTTGTCTTTAATGAACTTGATGCTGCCGAACTTGCTTTATTTCTTTTACTCCAATGACCGATGCAAACATTGACATTCATGCTCTGCTGAAGTTTTTGGGTCCATTATTCTTCCTTAGTTTCTGTTTAGCCTTTTTGGTAGCACTTAGGGCCTAACTAGGTCGATTAAGATCATAAAAATGCTTCTGTTATTATACTAAGAAAATGCGGCTTGAAGTCTGGAAACTGTCAGCCATTTCTAGATATGATGCGTGAGTTCGCTATAAATGCTAGCTGTCTTGGTGATGGGAACGTGATGCTTCTCTTGTCCAATTTAATAGCCATAAGGGGTGTTACTGAACAGAGTCACACATTCTTCAGATGTTTTTGAATGTAGGGTGAAACAAGATCCAACTAGACAACAAATATTTATAGTGAATGGTACTGTGAGTCCCAGATTTTGTTTTTCTTTTTTCTTTTCTTTTGTTTTTTGTTTTTACAAAGGTCGTTAGTATTCTGTGGCTCAGGTTGTCTTTGTAAGTTTTTGCTCTACAATGATATAACCTCGTAAGAGATATAGATTTATCGAACTAGGCGTGTTTTCAGTTTCCCGATTTCTAACTGATTGTTGTGTGATTACAGGCCAGCCAAAAAGACACCTTCTTACAACGGGTTGGAGTGTTTTTGTTAGTGCAAAACGACTTGTTGCTGGTGATTCAGTTATTTTCATATGGTAGTCAATAGACCTTCAAGTTGTTTATTTTGTTCTGTAGAACTGGTAGCTAAAATTGTTCTGATACATTTTGTGGTTAGGAAATGTCAGGGATTACTCTCATGTAGATTGATTAAATTTAGTACACTTATGGCTCTTCCCTGTTGGTTCATAACCTTGGTTGTGCCTTTTTATCTTTTTTTTTTTGTAATTATGTGCCTTTTTATCTTGTTTGTTAGTTTCTTGAAACTTTTGGTTGTTGTTTGATACACGATACATACATACATACACATACACATATATACATGCATATATATATATATATATATATATGTGTGTGTGTGTGTGTGAGTGTATATACATGTATCATCATCATCATTATCCGGGTCCAGTATATCCCAACGACAGCAAACGCTATCGTTAGGGTCTGGGGAGGGTAAGTGGTGGGCAAACAATACCTCTATCCCAAGGGATAGAGAGTCTGCTTACAGTGAGACCCCTGGCTCTACCTGCATAAATGACATGATAATAGAGATATGTTGTGCTAGTGTGTTAGTGTGTAAATTCAAGGAATACAAAGAAAGACCTTTTGATATTAAAATACACATCACGTACCTATGTACATGTAATGTAAAACAACGGTATAACATACGTCACCAACGGTATATACATGTATATATGTGTCTATATATATACATATATACATACACACACACACATATATGTATGTGTGTGTGTGTGTAATCTCCCACCCTGCCTCGGTATGTAAATGTTCATTTGCGTGAATATTGTCTATGAATCTACCATCTCATGTAAAAGGAAGTTTTAGAGAGCTGAGTAATTTAATTTCATACACTTAATGGAGGAGTGATTTTTTCATTGATACACGTTAAAATGCCCCCTCATGTGTGGAAAAATAGTAGCAGTAGCACTAAAATTTTCAGAAGGTAGGAGTGACATGATATGAGTGTAGGATCTCCTGTTCTGATACCACGTCAAATTACCCTCTTTTGTAAATGCTTGCACTTTTACAAAGATTAATTTATGCACTTCACCTCATGTAACTAATTATGGTTTATTTATTTTTGTCTTGCTCTTTTGTATTGCTCAAACGCATTGCTAGGGGTTAGTGAGTCAAAAATCAAATTGCCACAATATGTTAATGTGGAAGACTAGGTTCTTGCACTTACTGTTAAAGTGTGATTTCCACCACCTGAATGCACCTTGGCCCCTTCCTTTCATTTTAATGTTGTTGCTTCAATAGTTAATAGTCTTGTCAACTACCAGATCAGCTTATGTAAAGTTGACTATGCCTTAGTGATGACAATTTTCCCCTCAAAATTCAGGAATGATAAGAACCAGCTGCTCTTAGGCATCAGGCGAGCTTGTCGGCCACAAACACTGATGCCTTCTGCAGTTATATCCAGTGATAGTATGCACTTGGGGCTTCTTGCAGCTGCTGCTCATGCGGCTGCTACTAATAGCCGCTTCACTATATTTTATAATCCTAGGTAGGTTTTGTATCACAGTAAATTAATAGCAACTGAACCCTCATTAATTCGTTTTCTTAAACTCTAAATTCAGGGCTAGCCCTTCGGAGTTTGTGATTCCGCTAGCAAAGTATGTAAAAGCAGTCTACCATACTAGAGTTTCAGTGGGCATGCGATTCAGAATGTTGTTCGAGACAGAAGAATCTAGTGTCAGACGGTATGTCTCTGTTTGCAAATCGAGGATAAGGAGATGTTGTTTCCATTTGTTTCAAGTATGATTCCATTGCTTTGTTAAATTTCAAAGTTAAAATGACATCTTTTTCAGGGAGTTTTTGGTTCTTCAATACTTTGAGGTTAATTTTCTGTTTATAGTTCTTTCTGTTCTGAACAAATATAAGATGATTTCAGTGAATGTACGAGCTGATAGATTTTTGTGCTCTTGCTATATTTTCATGGTGTAGTATGGCTTATGATTTGTTTTTGAATTCTTATATCGTCCTGGAAACTTAATTATTTATGTTTGTGGAGTATATGATTGGAGATATTACATTGATATCCAGGTATATGGGCACAATTACTGGCATAAGTGACCTGGACACCGCTCGCTGGCCAAACTCTCATTGGCGTTCTGTGAAGGTCTGTTTATCTTGTAAATTATTTTCATGGAATCATCATTTATGTTATCGGCCTCCGAGTCATTCAGTTTGGATACAGATTTTCTTAATTAAACTCTTCAATCTCTCATACAGGTTGGCTGGGATGAATCTACTGCAGGGGAGAAGCAGCCAAGAGTATCACTGTGGGAAATTGAGCCATTGACTACGTTCCCCATGTATCCATCTCCATTTCCTTTGAGACTTAAGCGGCCGTGGCCACCTGGACTACCATCCTTTAATGGTGCATAACTACTGTCCATATATGGAACCATTTGTCACCCTGTCCCCCTCAATGAGCAGCGCGTTTGATATATACTTGTTTGAGCTTTGAACTAGCCGTGATTGTTCATATCTTTCACTATGGCTTAGACTTTTCTGTTTTTCTGCTCTAGGGATGACAGAAGATGGCATTGGAATGGGCATGAATTCTCCAATGATGTGGCTCAATGGTGACGCAGGGAACCGGGCTCTCAATTATCTTAATCTTCAGGGAATTGGTGTTGCACCCTGGATGCAACAAAATTCCCCAATGCTTGGCATGCAAAATGACCTTTACCAGGCTATGGCAGCTGCTGCTATTCAGGAGATGAGATCTGCAGACCCTTCCAAACTGGCCCTTTCTCCACTTATGCAATTCCAGCAAATCCAGGACATGACTAACCAGCCGTGTTCTTTGATACAGCCTCAGGCATTGCAGCATTCTCAGTCCCTGCCTCCCTTTGTTCAAAGCCTTCCGAACAGCATGTCTTCGATGGAACCTCAACCTCAGTCTCAGCCGCAATCCCTTACTATTCAAAGAACATTGCAGCATCAGAATTCGTTTAGCAATTCACAACAGCAGCCTCAAGTGCAACACTCTCCTGAACTACATCCTAAACTAGACTACAATCTTCACCAGGCTTCGTCTGCCATGCCTGTTCATTCACAATTCACATCTAGGTCGCACTCCCAGTCACCGTCCCTTCAGTCTCTTTCTCCTATGCAACAACAAAGCTTTTCGAATTCTGGTGGAAACTATGCTGCCAAATCCACCGCATCTCCTTTGCATGGAGGATTGAGTTCAGTCCCTCAGGATGGAATATCACATATCATCAACTCTCCTAGATCCACTGCCTACTTATCTCCTAATGGTTGGCCGCCTAAGAGGGTAGCAGTCGACCCGGTTTTGTCACATTGTGTCTCTTCTCCAGTTAATCAACTTGGTGGTCTAAACACAAACCTCTCTCCAAATTCTGTATCTTTACCACCATTCCCTGGTAAAGAGTGCTCCATTGATCAAGGGAGCAACGACGCACAGAATAACATTTTATTCGGGGTTAACATAGATCCAACATCACTTCTTATGCAGAATGGGATGCCAAATCTTACAGGAAATGGTAGTGACAGGAGTTCAACTGCCATATCGTATTGTTCGACCAAATATTCCTGTACACCAGGTGGTGGCATTCAGCACATTTCAACATCAATTCCATCTAGTTGTGCTGATGAATCAGGTCTTTTGTCCTGTATTGGTAATATTGGGCATGAAAATCCGAAAACCTTTGTTAAGGTACTGACAGTAATGGGTTCTGAAAACTGTGAACATCTTTTGGTTAGTGTTTGATGTTTTTTTTTCTTTGCTCATTTAAATCAGGTTTACAAGTCAGGGTCCTTTGGAAGGTCGCTAGACATCTCCAAGTTCAGCAGCTATCATGAACTGAGAAGTGAACTTGCGCATATGTTTGCCCTTGAAGGCCTTTTGGAAGACCCTGTGAGATCAGGCTGGCAGCTTGTATTTGTTGACCGGGAGAATGACGTTCTTCTGCTCGGTGACGATCCTTGGCAGTGAGTATCAACCTTAATCCTGATTAACAATATTTGCTTTCGTACTGTATTGGATGCGGTTCTTATATTGCTATTGCGAAGTAGCATTTGATCGACATAGCTTGACGCATCATTTTGAGTCATCGGAAAACAAGTTTCTAACACATGGGTATGGTTGTGTACATCTGACCGCCCATACCCTGCTATATGCGACAGTCTATAAGACAATGAAGTAATATTGTTGTTGTTGTAGTATTTACCTATCAAAATTTTTTTGGGCTCCCCGTGTTGGTTGCATAAGACTATGTTCAACCTCTAAGAAAACTTACATTTTGATCGGACAACAGCAGGTTCCAACTACCCTATGTTTTAGTGCTCGTAATGTTAGCCTTTTAGGGCAAGGCCGACTTGTTTACGATTCACATACTAACAACAACAACATTATCCCATTGCTATATAGGCTCCCGTTTATAGCGGGGTATAGGGGTCGGATGTACGCAAGCATGCCCATGTGTTAAAAACAACATTACCTCATTGCTTTAGAGGCTCTTGCCTATAGCAGGGTATGAGGGCCGGATGTACGCAACTATAGTTAGAAACACACAAATGTTTAGTGATAACACATGTTTCCCGATGAATATACTAATGTTGTTATTATTGATATACTAATGTCATTGTTTAGGGATTGTAACGTGTTTAGATGCCTATTTTCTTTTCTCTAAAGGTTGTGATTTGCCAGGGAATTCGTAAATAATGTATGGTGCATCAAGATACTCTCACCTCAAGAGGTGCAGCACATGGGAAATCGAGGCATGGAGCTTCTTAATTCATTCCCCAGCTCAAGGGTACCTAATAACAGCTATGATGACTACGCGAGTCGCGAGGAGTCCAGAAATCCTAACGCCAGGATCGCACCTGTTGGATCCATTCAGTACTGAAAGCCAACCCC
Organism: Eustoma russellianum; assembly: GCA_036186865.1. Classification (NCBI taxonomy): domain Eukaryota; kingdom Viridiplantae; phylum Streptophyta; class Magnoliopsida; order Gentianales; family Gentianaceae; genus Eustoma; species Eustoma russellianum. The sequence goes on from AP025066.1 coordinate 27,499,365, forward strand.
CTAGTCAAGCTATGGATTAGCTAGGCGTTGTCGCACCAATCTATGGTTCCATTCTCAAGTTCCTGAACTTATGAAGTCTCGTTTCTGTAGTAGACCAATTCGTTAGCATACCGCCTTTGACTGGAAGAACTGCCTACTTGTAGTTTATGTATAGATACAACTTCCATGATTATCTTAGTATGTCGCCATTTCTACCGATGCTCTTACAGTCATACATATATTCTTCGATGCTGTTTTATTCGCTTCCAATCTGCCTACCATTTACAACTTTAAGTTGTATAATTGTTATGTCAATCATTTTTCACCACATATTAAGATGCAAGGCTTCAATCTGGTTTGATAATCACGTATCAGCCTTTTGGGATTTTTTCTTACTTTCACAAGTTTTTCAAAAACTGTAACCTTCTCATGGCATATAGCGGGTCCCACTGAGAGGCTCGTATGACTGGCTATTCTAAACAAGAACTTTATGTGAGCGTTGAAGCTATAAAAAGACGAATTGAGAATTTTTCTAAATGGACTATGATGAAAATAGTTACTATGCTCCTTTCGTCATTACATTTTTCGGCAGGCTCTTGGATATGTAGCATCTTGTATCGTATTTACTCGAGTTCGGACAATTTCATGTCCTATACTTGTGAAATTAACACAGCTTCAAGGTCTATACCTATGGAAATGGCAAGTACTTATCAGTATGTTACAGTGTCTTAAGGTGGGATCTGCTCTGCGAATTGTTGTGCCACCGTGTGTCAATTACTCCTAAGTCAAAGAGCTACAAAGTGGCTCGACCATAAGGGAGAGGAAGGGAGTGAATCCAGAAAAGAGAGTCCAACGACTTGCATGTGTTAAGCATATAGCTTTCTCTTCTCTCGAGTACACCCTTCCCTGTCATGGAAGTTAGCTCAAAACCAACTCTTCTTTCTAGCTTGGTAATCCCTCGCTTTATTTACTTTTTTGAATGCAGTTTGGGATCGGACGAGGTTCTTAAAAAGAAAGGCTATTCATCTTCCCTTACATCGTCAATGGCGGCAGATTTGGCTTGGTTCGATAGGCTATTGAATAAACGGATGGAGGAAGGCTTGTTTGACCCTAGTTGTTTGATTTTTGTTTATGTTTTTTTTTTTTTCATTTACAATGAAAGTGAAACACCGAACTGTTTATTACGCCACGCTCCACTTCGTTATGCGGAGGTCTAGTCTCTGTGTTACAATTTACAAATACATAATATGAATAAAAAGATAAAAGGATCGAGCCATAAGGGTATCTTATTGTCTGAAATGAATTGTTTCCATTTCCAATAGAGTCAAAGATACACTCTTCCTGAACTTTGAAATATAATGGAATGAAGCAAAATGACTTACTAAATTGCATGCGCTTTTTATCTTATGAAGTAGAGTTGATCGACACAGCTTGATTTCATTATGGGTAATCGAGAAACAACCTCTATGTGTTTCTAACAGATGTGTATGGTTGCGTATATCCGACCCCTCATACATGCCATAGGCAAAAGCCTCTTAGGCAATGTGTAATGTTGTTGTATTGTTTGAACTGAACGTTACCGAGTCGGTCGTGGGCAACCCAAATCGCCAAACAAGACTCATTGGAGCTGTGAAGTTGATGCTTATCTATTCTATAAAGTCGGGTATTCATATCAGGCTGGCATGTGGGACAAGCAAGAAACATAGATAAGAACCACATGATTTTGGAATACTGACCTTACATGGGGACAAAAATTTAATGGGAGCTTTTAAAAGTAGGGTTGCCAGTTCAACTATCCTCACTTTGAGTACACATGAGTGGGGTTAAGCGACGCCCTTTCCCATTAAATTTCGTGGAAAAGGTAACTTCCTTAGTAGCTGTGTCTTGTGACCCACACCCGCCGGAATGGAGTCCGCTCTGACTGCCTCGATTGTTGGGCATGCCATATTAGTTTCCTGCTTACTGCTAATTAACCATATAATCAACTTATGATCCCTCCATTGTGTATGGATTTAATATAGTCATTACGTTAATCCTAAACCCTAGATCCAACTATATATAGAGTTTTTTGATCTAAAGTTACATATACTTATCTATGATCCATGATTTGATACGAAAATATATTTATGGATTTTACAAATTCATAATAAGCACATAGAAGATACTTACCTTGATTCGCATATACAATACCGAATTATTGCGCTAGGCTTTGTTTGGCAAAGTTTCTTCTTTTCTTCCTCCATATGAGGGCTGGCTGAATTCTCAAAGGGTGTAGGGAGGGGTGGCCGATTTATATATTAGGGGATAGGGTTAGATTTTTGGCTAGGTTTTTTTTTAGTTGAAGGACGGGCGATACCATCCGGTGTTTTTATTTATTTATGTAGCCATCACTTATTGCGGAGGAATAGCGTGGTTACATAGAAGCCCTATAGCAACGGGAGACTCTCCCAAATCCAAAATGTAAAAGTAAGTACATGAGTCTATAAATAAATGTTCCAAAAAAAAGAATACATTTGGAGAAAATCTAAACATTTGTCGTTTGATGGTCAAAACAGACTGACGCGGGATCCTGCGATGTCTTGAGTTCCAAGGTGAGAGGCTCTCCATGCAGCAAAGCGAATCAGGAAAATGGTTAAACAAGATATTTTCATAATATAAATTTTGAAACTGAGAGAGAGATAAGCGACGTACCCACGTCACCTTGGCCAAATAGACTAAGGCAACCAGCTGATGTAGTGGGCCAACCCAAATGGAAGACATCCAAGTTATGTGTATCCAGATGACGACAATGTCAAAACAAGCAAGCAAAAGAGTTAGTGGCAGTAAAAGTAAGGATAAACTAGAGGATTACCGAAGAAGTATATGCGTACCGATGTTGTCCGTAGCCAAATAGTCTACGGGCAACGGAGGACTATGAAGGCCAACCCATGTGGGAGACAGTAACATGTGACAACAGTTATAGAGGTCGTGGTCCATTATGTACGGTGGCATGCTGTCGAAATGTTGGGAGTGTTGCATCCGCTATGATGACACCTCTCACGTATGAAGGTAAGGAATCCACCGAGTCAAATGGCGTGAAGTACTGGGTGGGGAGCGCTAGCTACGCCAATAGGTGAGCAGGCATATTTGTTTCTCTCGGTGCATGGACAATGGATAAAGACAATGAAAGCAACAAGGTATGTAGCCTTGCCAAATCCGGGGCCAGCGAAGAAACTGATGATGTTGTAATGCGAAGTAACTCAGCGCAATCAACCTCCACTGTGAAATCCCTATAGCGTGGAAGATAATACAAAATCGCAAGGAGAGCAGCTTGAGCTTCCACCCGCAAGGACATATCCAAACGCAGTGGATAGGATATCCCGTGTATATATATATACATACATACATACATACATATATACGTGTGTGTGTGTGTAGGATTAGGGTTTTTGTCAGGCAAAGTTTCTTCTTTTCTCCTCAAGGTGGCCGGCTGGATCTTCAAGGGGTAGGGAAAATGTGATGGCCAATTGTATGGAGAAATAAGGTGTATGGTTCGGGTTGTAGTTAGGGGTGTATATATAGATAGGTGGATATAGATATAATTTGGGGATTTCCTATTAGGTTTAGATATTTCATATAAGGATAATTCCTAGTTTATTCATATTCGTTCTTTTCCTATTCCATCCAAATACTATAAATTTTTATCCTATATTTGGTATTTTCCTTCTCCCACTATACTATTTCCTTATTTTTCTTTACTTTTTTTCCTTTGTTCTCCCCCGCTGGCGTGGTTCATAACACTTACGGTATAAGTCACTTGTAAGGAAAGTGTCATGGTCATTGCATCGAAATCGTATTGGTATTGTTGATCGAAATATCTTATCGCATCATATTGTATCGAACATCGTATTGTATCATATCTATCATCATATCGTATCGTATCGAATATTTGAAATTGGATTCGAAAATGGAAAATTGATATTTTGGAAATTGCATCGCATCGATTTGAAAAGTACATCATCGGTTTTGATTGTACTAACACTTGATTTGTTATCGATTGGTTAACTTGTTGATTGTTGACTTTGTTGCTTGATTGTTATAAGGGCATTAGTACTTCTTATTTGCGAATGGAAACATGCTATTTTCTATATCGTTATGTTTTATAACACTTGTTTCTACGTGTATGATCCTATGATGAATACAGTGATGCTACATACTGGGCGATGTATGTCGCTCATACTATAATCTGTTGTTGTTTTGTAGAGATTCGGGGGGTGGGGGGGGTAAGATTAGTATATATCGAGGATGATCAGGAGTGGAGATTACGAGATTCGAGAATATTCTGATGAAACTCGTTGAGGACTTAGTTGAGATAGATATTTTTGATTTTCGAGGTTTATACATTTTGGAGATTTAGTATGTATTATCTACGTTTGACATTTGTATCGAATTAGATTTGCGTAGACTTTTATAATAATGATGATGATTATTTCGAGGTTTTATTTTTATGACTTCTGCTGACATCGATTTGCGTCACTTTACTAACGTGTAATTGAATCATATCAACGCCTTATATTTTCCTTATTGAAATACAATGAGTGAGTCGTTTTGAATATTATAGCTTGGAAAAAGTCGCTAGAACTCATTTCTAGGCTGAAGCTCTAAACACTGTACACTACATCTGTAACAGATTTTTTTCTCGGGTTGGAAGAATAAGAATCCAAAACTAAAACATCTGCATGCATGTACATGGGTGCACATATTATGTTTTAAATGACATATAGCAGCTGGGAAAGTTTCAAGCTATAAATACTTCTGTTTATGACAGGGTATGAGAGGTTCGGATGTACATACTGATATCCATGTGTTATTATTATTGTTTATCATCATGAATGTTGGATAATTTCCTTAATAGATAAGGATTAGGAGTCTCCTTATAAGTAGGAGTTTAAGTTTTGGTATATTTCCTTAATGATAGTTATCTATTTCCTATTAAGTTAAGTCTTGTTTAGACTAGTTAGTATAAATAAATGGGCCGGCCATAGTAGATGGTGCGCCAAGAGTGCCAAATACCAATCCCGGGTAGGGTGATTGGTGAGTCAATACCGGGTAGGGTCATTGACAAAGACGCCAAGAAACTCTTATTCGGTTTTGAGTTATTTTCCGAATATTAATAAAGTGAGTTGTGCTTTATACGCGTGTTGTTTTTGAATCCGTTTTTACTTCAATTGGTATCAGAGAAGTTGTTGTTACTTCAATTGGTATCAGAGCAATTGGTGTTTACTTCAATTGGTATCATATCTACCATCATATCGTATCGTATCGAATATTTGAAATTGGATTCGAAAATCGAAAATTGATATTTTGGAAATTGCATTGCATCGATTTGAAAAGTACATCATCGGTTTTGATTGTACTAACACTTGATTTGTTATCGATTGGTTAACTTGTTGATTGTTGACTTTGTTGCTTGATTGTTATAAGGGCATTAGTACTTCTTATTTGCGAATGGAAACATGCTATTTTCTATATCGTTATGTATTTTATAACACTTGTTTCTACGTGTATGATCCTATGATGAATACAGTGATGCTACATACTGGGCGATGTATGTCGCTCATACTATAATCTGTTGTTGTTTTGTAGAGATTCGGGGGGTGGGGTGGGGTAAGATTAGTATATATCGAGGATGATCAGGAGTGGAGATTACGAGATTCGGGAATATTCTGATGAAACTCGTTGAGGACTTAGTTGAGATAGATATTTTTGATTTTCGAGGTTTATACATTTTGGAGACTTCGTAGGTATTATCTACGTTTGACATTTGTATCGAATAGATTTGCGTAGACTTTTTATAATAATGATGATGATTATTTCGAGGTTTTTATTTTTATGACTTCTGCTGACATCGATTTGCGTCACTTTACTAACGTGTATTGAATCATATCAACGCATTATATTTTCCTTATTGAAATACAACGAGTGAGTCGTTTTGAATATTAGAACTTGGAGCAAAAGTCGCTAGAACTCATTCTAGGCTGAAGCTCTAAACACCTGTACATACATCTGTAACAGAATTTTTTTTTCTCGGGTTGGAAGAATAAGAATCCAAAACTAAAACTCTGCATGCATGTACATGGGTGCACATGTTATGTTTTAAATGACATATAGCAGCTGGGAAAGTTTCAAGCTATAAATGAGGTTGGAATCTTTCTAGGTTACTCCAGAAATAGCCGGGATTTTTGTGTTTTTAACGCACAGATTCGAAACATTCATGGAGTTCATCAATGATGTCTTTGATGACATGGCAGAGGTTTCAGAGAAAGTGAAAGTGAAAGTGAAGATGTTGTAGAAGAACACGTTCGAAACAACATATCCTAGTTCCTCTAGAAACCTAATCTATTACTGGCTTTGTAAGAAAACAAACATCTCCTTGACCACTATATATGTTGAAAACATTGCTGCATGTAGTTGTTGCACTTAGTTCTTTAGATAAAACAAATGGTATGTAATTAAGGATATATGGATATGTGACTTGTATGTTACCATCTTTTAGGACAAAATTCCAGAACAAACACAGAGATAAGATATTACTTTATTATTAAATTAGTTGAAGATAAAATTTGTGTGATACTAATAAGCAACTTGGACCACCCCTGACCAACCCCTCGACAACTGGAGATTTAAACTTTTTGAGAAATTATACATGGTTTTTGTACTATTCAGTAATCGATCAATCAATCGTACCCAGTATTTTCCAACGACATCAAAAGCTATCGATAGGGTCTGGAGAGGGTAGTGGCAGGCAAACAATACCTCTACCTGTTATGCCCCATGCACAGGGTTGCAAAAGAAAAAATAAATAAATAAATAAAAATAAACAAAGATTAAACCCCAAGAAACCTAATGTGACTCGGAAAGTGTATAAGATAGATTTTATTGAATTAAATACAAATCCTAATATGTCTTAGAAAGTAAAAGATAAAGTTTAAAGCAAATTACAAATTCAAACTAGAATAAGGTACCCAATTACATTATAATACTACCTAACCTACATCTATATCTATACACATATACAACACATATCACCACCCTTATTCCTTCAAAACAACAAACGGCAGCTACAGCCCTCCCACCCAGCAATCACGGCTGCATCAATTTTCCAGCAAACCTCCAGCCATGCTACCTTTTCCTTATTCTTTTCCCACAAATTCCCCAGCCGAAATCCCCCTCCCCCGTCTAAATTTACAGTAAATCAACGGCAGCTGGGCTGCCTTATTTCTTATATTGTTGCCGCCAGCAACAAACAACAAAACAAAAGAAAGATTCAATTTTGCCTTTTTTTAGACATATGATTATATAAACACACACACATGTATCATACCAATTTCATCATCCTCCTATAATCATCAACAGCCTCCAGCTGTTTCTTAATCCTTCAAAATAACAAGATTGCAGCCGCTAGTTTCTGTTGGAGAATTAAAGGTTTGAGATTTGACCCATTGTTGTTGGGAGAATTAAAAGGTTGGGCATTGGCCCATTAAAAAGATTAAAGAAGGTTGCAAAACTTAGTTGAGCAACGTACTTTGAGCTTAATTATGATGAGTTTCCGATAATGAAAGTCAAAAACTAATGGGTCCTTAATTATCTACGTAACGAGTAGTTAATTTTAGGCCGTGGAATCACTCAATTACGTTACTGGGTGAAGAATGAGAAATTAATGCTCAAAGTGGATGGAAAACGTTGTTAATGGGTGACGTGTCACCCTTATGGAGGAATACACATTGGATGTGTCCATGTGGCGTGAGAAGTTTCTGACAGACATCGATCGATCGATGTCACTTCGATCGATCGATGTCATCGATCGAAGATGGTCAGAGAGCTTTGGAACATTCTGTCCGACATCGATCGATCACATCGATCGATCGATGTCACTTCGATCGATCGATGTGATCGATCGAAGTTGGACAGAAAGGTTCGAGATGATTCTGTCCGATATCGATCGATCACATCGATCGATCGATGTCACTTCGATCGATCGATGTGATCGATCAAAGTTGGACAGCGTGCAGAATCCTTTCTGCTGAGCAGTTATGTTTCAAACTTGAAACAAACGCTATCCTCCGGTTTGAGATAAGATCAATCTGGTTTGATCTAACGGTGGTAGGGAAGGCAGCTTTGATCTAACGGCCGAGATTTAAACTGACTTAACCGCCCAACCGAATGTGGTTTCCATCTAACGCTCCAAATTTAATTCTACGAATCGGTTTTCGATCTGAGGGCTGAGATTAAACCTACCTAAACTAGATAGGAGGTTTTCATCTAACGGCTTAAATCAAACTACGGTTTTGATCCAACAATCACGGTAACTTGTTCTCCAACCGTCTCCCCTATATAACCAGGGCAAGGGGTGTGCATTAAACACACACTTGCTCTAGCATTCGTAGCATACAGCATTCATAGCATTTGAGTCTTGCATACCGTCCAAGAGAAGTTAGGACACTCGAAAGTTCGAAGGAGTTCAAGTTCAGCAGTGCCGCTCAACTGAACAGGTACCCGTTGTATCCTGGGAGACGGTTGCTAACGCCGGTTAGGCACAAGTATACCGGAGCAATACGTCTTAAGGACAGAGTCCT
>AP025066.1:27507968-27580468 GCA_036186865.1 Eustoma russellianum
AGGACAGAGTCCTTGACTCGCCCCGGGTTTGCATTATTTTATTATTTTCATACGCACACATCATACGACTGCGTCTTAGTACAGGAGTGATTGTCTCCAACAATCTTAAGACGTATTGTATTCAATTACTTCCACGTATTGTATTCAATTACTTCCTGTACTGTTTTTTATTCACGCAAACCAGTGTTTATACTGATTTGCAGTCTGCTTCTACTCATTTCTTAAATCTGGTTCTGTTCTGATCTGTACGTTTTGATCGAACTGAACAGGAATGGAAAACGAAAGCTCGAACTCTGTTTATGGCTTTAACGGTGCTCACTCCGTGTCTGCACCTGAAGGGGCAAACAATGTTGCTGCCAGAGCTCCATTCAACACGGTTCCGTTGGCACCTACTGGAGGGCCTCAATGAATCCGGCTGCCATAGCTGCACACGTGGAGAAGCCGGAAAAGTTCGCTGGCAGTTTCTTCAAGAGGTGGCAGCAGAAGATGCTATTCTATCTCACGGAGCTGGGGTTGGCCAGAATGCTAAGCGAGGATCCACCCGTGGTAGAACCTGTGGAGGATCAACAACAAAATATGCAGAACGCCTTGGGTGCTGAAGCTTGGGCATACACAAATTTTTGTTCTTTAAATTTGATTCTGAGTTGCCTATATAATATGATCTATGGCGTGTTTTGCACCTATAAAACTGCAAAAGCTTTGTAGTCGGCTTTAGATAAAAATTATCGCACAGAAGATGCTGGCACGAAAAAGTTAATAGTTGGGAAATTTCTTGACTATAAAATGCTAGATTCCAAAACTGTAATTTCGCAGGTCGAGGAAATACAGATGTTGGTATCTGCGATGGAAGAGGAGGGCATGACGCTCAGTGAATCTTTCCAGGTTGCGGCTGTGATTGAGAAGCTGCCTCCTTCGTGGAGGGAATTTAAGAGCTATCTCAAACACAAACGAAAGGAGATGAAAATAGAGGATTTGATTGTCCGTCTTCGCATTGAGGAGGACAATCGTCGTGCCGAAAGGAAGCCGTCCACATCGTCTGGTCAAGCCAAGGCTCATGTTGCTGAGGCAAAGAACAGAAGAAAAATAACATCTTGGGCGTGAACGTCAAGGGCAAGGAAATTGCAAAGAAGTTCACAGGTAAGTGTTATAATTGTGGTAAACCAGGGCACCGGAGCAGTGACTGCCGAAAGCCTAAAAAGAATCAGAATCAACGAACATGGCCATGTTCCAAGAATATGTATCCACGAAAAACAACGAACAACTTTTCATGGGAAACTCCAACAGCTCGAAGATCGAGGATCGGGCAAGGTGATCCTGAAATTGACCTCAGGAAGGGAGCTGACCCTGCAGAATGTGTTGCATGTTCCTGATATAAGGAAAAATCTGGTTTCTGGCGCGCTGCTAGTCAACTCATGGATTCAAGCTTGTTTTAAGGCGAAACAAATTTACACTTTCTAAGAATGGGGGTGTATTTGGGAAAGGGGTACCTCACTGATAACATGTTTAAGTTAAATGTTATGACAATTGTACCCAAGAAAGTTCGCGCCCGTAGAGGCTAATAAAATTGTTTCCTCTTCTGCTTACATGCTTTGAATCTTCTTGTTATGGCATTTCCGTTTTGGGACATGTTAATTTCAAGTCAATACAAAGAATGATTAATCTTGACTTATTGCCCAAACTGGACGTTAGTAATAAAGAAAATGCCAAATATGTGTTGAAGCAAAATTAAACAAAAGCGTCATTTCCTTCAACAGAATGAAACTCTGAATCATTGGATTTAATTCATACAGACTTGTGTGATTTAAAGTTTGTGCAAACAAGAGGAGGTAAAAAGTACTTTGTAACTTTTATCGACGATTGCACTAGATATGTATTTATACTTGCTAAGTAGCAAAGACGAGGGCCCTTGATGCGTTCAAGGATTATAAAATGAAGTTAAGAATCAACTTAGCAAACGAATTAAAACAATTCGTAGTGATAGAGGTGGCGAATATGATACACGTTTAATGAATTCTGTTCAGAACATGGTATTATTCATCAAACGAATGCACCATATTCACCTCAATCGAATGGTATTGCTGAACGCAAAAACCGTACTCTAAAGGAGATGATGAATGCTATGTTGATAAGTTCGGGTTTACCTCAGAACTTGTGGGGGAAAGCAATTCTCTCAGCCAACGTCATTTTAAATAGGATACCGTCCAAAAAGACAGATAAAACCCCATATGAACTTTGGAAGGCTATAAGCCTAGTTACAAATACTTGAAAGTATGGGGGTGTCTGGCGAAGGTTGCTGTACCTAAACCAAGACAAGTGAGAATCGGGCCTAAAACAATTGATTGCATATTCATCGGCTATGCAACGAACAGTAGTGCATATCGTTTCTTAGTGCACAAATTGAACATTCCCGAGATACATGAAAATGTTGTCGTGGAATCGAAGAATGCAGTGTTTTTTGAAAATGTCTTCCGAGGAAAGACAAAGACGGTGAAGAAGCTAGCGCTAGTAAGCGAGTGCGTGAGGCGACTCCTCAAGAGACGGAGGAACCTCGTCAAAGCAAACGAGCCAAATACCGAGTCTTTTGGGTCGGACTTTCTAACCTATATGGTAGAAAATGAGCCAAGGAATTTTTCCGAGGCTATGTCAACTCCAGAAGCTCCATTTTGGAAAGAGGCAATTAACAGTGAGATAGACTCGATTCTTCAAAATCACGCTTGGGAGTTGGTTGACCTTCCACCTGGAAGTAAACCACTTGGTTGCAAGTGGATTTTCAAGAAGAAACTGAAAGAGGATGGGTCCATTGGAAAATATAAAGCCAGGTTAGTTGTCAAGGGCTACAGACAGAAAGAAGGTTTTGACTTCTTTGACACCTACTCACCAGTGACTAGGATCACTTCCATAAGAATGCTAGTAGCCATTGCTGCAGTCTATGATTTGGAAATCCATCAAATGGATGTGAAGACTGCTTTTCTTAATGGTGAGTTAGAGGAAGCAATTTATATGGAACAACCCGAAGGGTTCGTTGTTCCAGGACAAGAAAAGAAAGTGTGTAGACTTGTTAAGTCTTTGTACGGACTTAAACAAGCACCCAAGCATGGCATTTAAAGTTTGATCAGGTAATGATGTCAATGACTTCAGAATCAATGAGTGCGACAAGTGTGTGTACATCAAGAGCACACCGAATGCCTATGTAATAGTGTGTCTTATGTAGGCGACATGCTTATCATGGGCAGTACTCGTGACATCATCTTGAGTACAAAGAAGATGTTAACACGAAATTTTGATATGAAGGACATGGGGGTTGCCAATGTTATTCTGGGGATCAAAATTTCTCGGATGGCTGATGGTCTTGTTATGTCGCAAACTCAATATATTGAGTCTGTTCTCAAAAGATTCAATATGTTTGAAACAAAACCGATAAAGACCCCACTTGACTTAAGTATACACTTAAGGAAGAATCGAGGCGAACCTGTAGCTCAATTAAAATACTCTCAGGTATTGGAAGTCTGATGTACATAACGAATTGTACAAGACCAGACTTAGCTTGTTCAGTAAACAAATTGAGCAGGTTTACCAGTAATCCAAGTGATGATCATTGGAAAGCTCTTAACAGAGTGATGAGGTATCTGAAATACACAATGAATCTTGGATTACATTATACGAGATATCCAGCAGTATTAGAAGGATATTGCGATGCAAATTAGATATCAGATTGTAAGGACTCAAAGTCCACCAGTGGGTACGTGTTCACTGTTGGTGGTGCTGCTGTGTCGTGGAAATCACGAAACAAACGTGTATAGCTCGGTCTACTATGGAAGCTGAGTTCATAGCGCTGGATAAAGCTGGGGAAGAGGCTGAGTGGCTTCGGAATTTTCTAGAAGATATTCCGTTGCTGGCCTAAACCAATCGCTCCTATTAGCATACACTGTGATAGTCAGTCAGCTATAGGACGTGCTCAGAGCAGCATCTACAAATGGTAAGTCACGACACATACGTCGGAGACATAACACCATTAAAACTGTTGATCTCTAATGGCGTGATTTCCATTGATTATGTAAAATCAATGGAGAATCTTGCGGATCCGCTTACAAAAGGCTTGCCTAGAGATCAGATGTCAAGATTGACAAACGGAATGAGACTAAAGCCTATAATGCAAGAATCTTTGTAACGGTAACCCAACCTTGTTGACTGGAGATCCCAGAATCTTGGTTCAATGGGACAACTAGTTATGAAGCTTCGGTTAGCACTTACTCATTCCGTCACATAAAGTGTTGTCTGCAGAGAATGTTTAGGGTAAGCTAAAGCTTTTAATGATGTCCTATATCTTGATACGTCAAGTGGAGTATGTCAAATACTTTTAATAGGAATCACTTATGTAAGTGTGAAGTGGGGCCGCTTCTATGAGAAAGTATGGGAGGCAAGATTTCTCTAAAACACTTTCTGAAACAGGTTGTTCATGGCCAAAACAAACACACCATGAGAACCAAAAGGGTGTTAAAGAAAATGTTGTGTGAGTATCGTTGTCTAGGTTCACAACAAGGCTGACTGGTTCAAGACATCAAGTCACTATTTAGCCGAGTGAATCGATGGTACATCACTAGGAAAGGTTCAAAGCCAGAAAGCTACCTCTTCTGATGCAACATTTTCTTGTCTGACTTCTCGGTAGAGTCTGCATCTGCCATGTGCATTAATTTCCATTCATGTGGAGGATTGTTGGAGAATTAAAGGTTTGGGATTTGGCCCATTGTTGTTGGAGAATTAAAAGGTTGGGCATTGGCCCATTAAAGAAGGTTGCAAAACTTAGTTGAACAATGTACTTTGAGCTTAATTATGATGATTTTCCGATAATGAAAGTCGAAAACTAATGGGTCCTTAATTATCTACGTAACGAGTAGTTAAATTTTAGGCCATGGAATCACTCAATTACGATATTGGGTGAATGAGAAATTAATGCTCAAAGTGGATGGAAAATATCGTTAATGGGTGACGTGTCACCCTATGGAGGAATACCACATTGGATGTGTCCATGTGGCGTGAGAAGTTTCTGACAGACATCGATCGATCGATGTCACTTCGATCGATCGATGTCATCGATCGAAGATGGTCAGAGAGCTTTGGAACATTTTGTCCGACATCGATCGATCACATCGATCGATCGATGTCACTTCGATCGATCGATGTAATCGATCGAAGTTGGACAGAAAGGTTCGAGATGATTTTGTCCGACATCGATCGATCACATCGATCGATCGATGTCACTTCCGCTGAATCCTTTCTGCTGAGCATTTATGTTTCAAACTTGAAACAAACGCTATCCTCCGGTTTGAGATAAGATCAATCTGGTTTGATATAACGGTGGCAGGGAAGGCAGCTTTGATCTAACGGCCGAGATTTAAATTGACCTAACCGCCCAACCGAATGTGGTTTCCATCTAACGCTCCAAATTTAATTCTACGAATCGGTTTCGATCTGAGGGCTTGAGATTAAACCTACCTAAACTAGATAGGAGGTTTTCATCTAACGGCTTAAATCAAACTACGGTTTTGATCCGACGATCACGGTAACTTGTTCTCCAACCGTCTCCCCTATATAACCAGGACAAGGGGTGTGCATTAAACACACACTTGCTCTAGCATTCGTAGCATACAGCATTCATAGCATTTGAGTCTTGCATACCGTCCAAGAGAAGTCAGGACACTCGAAAGTTCGAAGGAGTTCAAGTTCAGTAGTGCCGCTCAACTGAATAGGTACTCGTTGTATCCTGGGAGACGGTTGCTAACGCCGGTTAGGCACAAGTATACCGGAGCAATACGTCTTAAGGACAAAGTCCTCGACTCGCCCCGGGTTTGCATTATTTTATTATTTTCATACGCACACATTATACGACTGCGTCTTAGTACATGAGTGATTGTCTCCAACAGTTTCAAGACCAAAAGTAATAATATTTGGTCCATTCTTCATCCGGGTTTTCATATAACGCGTTATAATCAAGATCAAGACAAGTATCTTTGCTATATTTGCTATGTTTTTACAAATTTTATAGCTTTATGTTCGTGTCAAAATTGGATCATGCATAAGTAAATTTGAATGCATAGATGAATGTATATATATGCTCGTATATAACCGAATATATACGTGTATATCTATATGTCGAAAAATTGTACAAAATATATGTTCTGTAAATTATGCATGTTGTATTTTTTCATGAGATAGGTTCGACGTTTGCAGGTAAGGTGGAACGTGATATACTATGTATATAGTAGTATATGTTTTATACATATAAAGTGAATAGATTCATATGTGCTGAGTTTTGTTGTTGCTGCCGAAAGTTTATGGTGAAAAAGAAAAAAAGTGGGAGGCTGACATCCGAATGTGGTACTTAAATATATTGCTTAAATATATAAATATATGCAGGATGAGGGTGTGTGAAGATGCGTCTGTGGGCAACAGGAAAATAAAAGATCATGGGTGATAATTAAGTGTTGATGTTGTGTGTATGTGGTACATGTAATTCAATAGACTTAAATTAGTTACTGCGGAAGTTAAAAAAATATATATAATTAAATTTGTGATTATTATAAGTATATGGAAATATATTTTGGTCTTTTTGGCATAGATTATGGTTTTATGGGAAATAAATTGGCGTATCGGTAATGATTTTGGAAAAAATGAGCCGGATGAGGAGTACGAACACATCTTCGTTGAGGACGGGACGGACATAGCAGAGTGGGCTGGTTGATAGCTGCATCTAGAATACGAGGGGCTCTGCAGCTGTTGTAACCGCCGGAAAAAGAAAAAAAAAGAAAAAGTAATTAAATTAATTTAATTTAACCCTATCCTAAATTAACCAACCCTACTTCCCCCAATCCCTCAATAACCTCTCCCACTCCCCACTAATTTCGCCCCCTTCCCAAATTAAACCCCTTAAATCCTCTTTTCCCCACCCATTCACAAACGACAACATCAATAAGGAAAAGAAAAAAAAATGGCTGTGAGAGGAGCAGGGAGAGGAGGACGGCAGGGAGAAAGGAAAAAGAAGAAAAAGAGAGAGAAAGAGAGAAAGAAGAATTGACTACCCACATCAAATCCAACTTCGTTGTTGTGAGTGAATTCTCATTCAAGAGATAGGTTACCCTCCCCTCTGTCGGATTGCTTTGGATTCTCTCGCATTCTGTTTTGGGAATTATTTGATTATCACTGCATGTCTATCTTTTATATGTTTATCATGATTTCTTTATGTTTTGGTATTGAAATTCGTGTTTGGCCTTATATATAGATTACATAGCACGGAAATAGGTCAGAATAGGTTCAGTTCGTCGAAAAACGCGTCCGGAGCTACATGCACGGTGGCCCACGCACGCCCTGAGCAGCGCATGCAGTACACGCACTGACGTTGTCAGTTGCGTTACGTAGAGGGCGTTAAACGGAGTCCAATAGAATTGGTTTGGGATAAATCAGAGTTAAAACAAAGAAGTTATGGATTTTTGAAGAAAATTAGGATTTAAAGAAATAAAGAAATGTAATAAAGAAATTTTAAAAAAAATGAAAGGCAGGCTGGCCTCTCAGCTGGCCAAATACTTCAACAGGCCAGGATTTTGACAATAAATGAGATATTATTAAAAAAAAGGTTCAGTGTAAACGGGCTGGAGAGACATGAAAAGAAACAGGCCAGAACTTGTCTGGAAAAGAAATGGGAAAGAGCCTGCAGGCCAGACTGCCAGCGGGCCGGAAGTTAAAGGGCTGGACTGTCCTGGAAATAAATAGGGTCGGGCAGTAATGTTTGTGCATTAGAAATAATAATAATGATAATATTAATAATTAATAATTAATAAACTAAAATACTAATCATTTAATCATCACGGAATTAAGAAATCAATATATATATATATATATATATATATATAAAATAAACATAGGGCAGTCACGGAAATTGGAAAAAAATATTTACTTAATATAATATTAACATCACTTAAGAACCTACTAAAATAAATTAAAGTATAGGAAATAAAAATAGTAGGGCAAGATAAAAATAATAAATAAAAGAATGAAGTGCTTGAAAGCCTAGGAAAAATAAAATAAAGTGTAGAAAACCTAAAATAAAGTCTAGAAAGATAAAATAACGGTAGAAGATAAAGTATAGTAATGAACTCCACGCAACATAGGGTAACTACGCAATATAGGTAATACGCAACATAGAACGGAGCATACAACATAGGAGAAACAGAAGTGTGCAAGTGTGACGCATTCATGACGCGAGCATTGCATTTGGCCTATGAGCCGTGTGGTCCTACGGGACGTGTGGCCTGACGAGGCGCGTGATCAGTGTTGGTAATAATGGTTACCATCACCTAATAGGACCCGGGACATGCATAGCATATCATGGAAAAGAAAGAGCATAGCGTGTGATATTAAATGACTGCGTGTGACACGGAGATAGAAGTTCATGCATCATGAAGTTGCGCATTGCATTTATTATTGTTGAGATTATTGTTTATCTTGTTATTAAGTTGTTTCAGTGATACGTTTTGGGATGTGGATCGTGTCAGGTATGTGCTATTTATGCATTTATGCTCTATTTGCTTTATTTATTCCTCTGTTTATGCTTTACGTACTTTATGTGTTTACCCGACTCAGTATGTGACAGTCCCTTTTCGGGAGAGACGGGTAATTTACGAGTGACTCCCATCACTCACCCCCCCACCTCCCCTCCACAGGTGAGCAGGATTAAGAGTACATATGTTTATCGAGGCTGAGAAGAATGAGCTAGGCTCGAGAAGGGATCTTGTTGACCGGGAGCTTGTCCTTGGGATAGTCAGATAGACCTCCACCTAGGTTTATTGTTGATTTTAGTATTTCATACTTGACTTAGCGGGTTTCGTCAACTCTTGTACTTGATTTTATTCTGATAGATTTAATTTAATCAAGATGTTTATTTCTTTAATTATCGTTTCCGCGAAAAATTTCTACGTCAGTTCTGACGTGTAAAGAAGTTTGAACGACGCTTTGTAGTCCTCGTAGTAGGCTACGGCGGGTGCACTGTTCTCGAAGGTACGGCTCAGTAATGTTTGTGCATTAGAAATAATAATAATGATAATATTAATAATTAATAATTGATAAACTAAAATACTAATCATTAAATCATCACGGAATTAAGAAATCAATATATATATATATATATATATATATATATATATATATATATATATATAATAAACATAGGGCAGTCACGGAAATTAGAGGAAAAAATATTTACTTAATATAATATTAACATCACTTAAGAACCTACTAAAATAAATTAAAGTAAAGGAAATAAAAATAGTAGGGCAAGATAAAAATAAATAAATAAAAGAATGAAGTGCTTGAAAGCCTAGGAAAAATAAAATAAAGTGTAGAAACCTAAATAAAGTCTAGAAAGATAAAATAACGGTAGAAGATAAAGTATAGTAATAAACCCCACACAACATAGGGTAACTACGCAATATAGGTAATACGCAACATAGAACGGAGCATGCAACATAGGAGAAACGGAAGTGTACAAGTGTGACGCATTCATGGCACGAGCATTGCATTTGGCCTATGAGCCGTGTGGTCCTACGGGACGTGTGGCCTGACGAGGCGTGTGATGGGTGTTAGTAATAATGGTTACCTTCACCTAATAGGACCCAGGACATGCATAGCATATCATGGAAAAGAAAGAGCATAACGTGTGATAGGGTTAATTGCACCTGGTATCCATTCTTTTCCACCAAGTTTTAAGTAGCATCCAATGTTTCATGAAACACACTTGCCATCCAGTGTTATAGGGGAAATAGACACCTGGCATCCGGATGATCTGCTGGTCGACCGTTGACCGCTGAAATCGACCTTTGACCGGACTTAACCATACTTTTAACCCGACTTTAACCAAAGTTGACTATTTTACCTTCAAAATTAAAAGAAAAACAAAATCAAAAACTATTTTTTAAAATAATTCAAAAATAAAAAGAAAAACCCCACCCCCACTCCACCCCCTACAGTCCTTCTCCCTCCCCCATCGTCTTGTAATTCTTGCAGTATACATTTTCTCTCCTCTCCTCTGTATTCTACCAATTCTCCGTCGGATTTCTCCTGCTGTCTTTTCCATCTCAGGGACTCAATTGTTCCTGGGGAGTTACGGGTTGCTTCAATCTGTTCAAGTCTGCCGGGAGCGAATTCTTGTAATTTTGGTAATTAAAAGTTCATGTTAAAATCAAGGACTCTCAATCAGTCATCTCTCCAATCATCTTTTGTTAACCAAATCTTGGCTGCAATCATCAAAGACCAGTCCTTCAAATCCCAAATTTCACCTTCATCCGCTATCTCCATATGGTCACCTTCGTCGTTGTCTCTAACAGTCGTCCCCAATCGAGCTGCAACGGCAGAGTGCGGTCGTTTAGTGGTGGCTGGGACTGGAAGCAACGGGACTGTATCTATAGTTGAATGGTGGATCAAGAGGAAGAGGATTTGAAGATGGCTTTGAAGATGAGTATGTTGTATGAGCCACCGGAGCCCAAAAGGAGCAGGCCGGAGGAAAATGTTGGTTTGGAAGAGATGGAGGAGGAATCATCTGTGATGAGGACTAGAAGGATTCAGAGAGAATTGATGGCTGCTGCGGTTGAGAAGTGGTAGGAGTTCGCCAGCAAAAGCGGTGGTGTCGTCTGGAGGAGTAAAAATTAAAGTGGGGGATGAGAGAGGCGGAGAGGAATGTGTTGGAAGGAATGGAGGGAAGATGAAATTAACTAGGGTTGGGAAAAGTTTGGCGCCACTTGGGGGAAAAGTGAAAAAAAAGGAAATTTCATAAAAACCGCCTACAACAGGTCATTTCCCGGTTGTCGGATGTCAGGTGTCTATTTCCCCTATAACACTGGATGGCAAATGTGTTTCATGAAACATTGGATGCTACTTAAAACTTGGTGGAAAAGAATGGATACCAGGTGCAATTAACTCGTGTGTGATATTAAATGACTGCGTGTGACACGGAGATAGAAGTGCATGCATCATGAAGTTGCGCATTGCATTTGTTATTGTTGAGATTATTGTTTATCTTGTTATTAAGTTGTTTCAGTGATACGTTTTGTGATATGGATCGTGTCAGGTATGTGCTATTTATGCATTTATGCTCTATTTGCTTTATTTATTCCTCTGTTTATGCTTTACGTGCTTTATGTGTTTACCCGACTCAGTATGTGACAGTCCCTTTTCGGGAGAGACGGGTAATCTACGAGTGACTCCCATCACTCACCCTCCCACCTCCTCTCCACATGTGAGCAGGATTAAGAGTATATATGTTTATCGAGGCTGAGAAGAGTGATCTAGGCTCGAGAAGGGATCTTGTTGACCGGGAGCTTGTGTTAGGAAATCAACTGAGATCACTGCCAAACGCGCAGCGGAAAACAAAAACTTGATCTCCGATTTCCTACCAAGGATCCATGTTGTTCGTTTAATTCGATGAAAGAAACTCGAAAATTACCTTTGTAGATCCGAATTACGCAGATGAAGCAGGTGCGAGAATACGATCACCCTCTGTCGGTATCCACACGAACGCTTCCGTCCAGAGTGCTAGCTCTTCAAACGGCGCGGCTGAAGAACTCGTTTTTCTCAAAAACGATTCTAGGGTTTCGTTTTCTGTTCTTTCGTTTTTCTAATTGCTTGGTGTATGAGATACGCCAAGCTCCATGCATATATATAGATATCAAAATCCGATTGCAGATCGGATTTGTTAACGCTATCAAAATCCGTACCAGATACGAATTCTGTTAGGATTAGATAAAACCAATCAAAATCCATATCAAATATGGATTCTCTGTTATTATCCGATGATATAAATATATATATAAAAAACGAAATTAATAATAATAATAATTAATATCCAATATTAATATTATTAATATTTAAAAACGATAATAACAATAATAATAATTAATATCCAATATTAATATTATTAATATTATTAATCTCAGCCATACGCATTCTTGTGTGTGACCCGATAGGCCCATATTAATTGGCAGTTGATTGAATCTCTATTAAACCAACAAGTCGTAATTGGCCTCTAGCAAGGCATTACAACTACCCAATTGATACGAGTAAAGTCCAACTAGCCTAATAATAGTACATGCATTAATCCCTTTGTCACACGATATCTAGTTTGAACATAAGTCATGGTCAGCGTCATTCTTATATAGTTCAAACATATGATTACTCGATCTCTAAGTAGACTGATAAAACAAATGATATTGATCACACTATCAATTCATTTGAGCACGGCCATGCATTTCACAGTCTCACTAATCGAGGGGCCCAAAGATATCTCTCTCAGAAGAGAGGGACAAATTCTATCTTGATTGTTCAATATCCTCTACACAATTTCTATCACATTCAATCATGACCTTTATTATTATCCAGTTACGGATAACGTTTGATCATGTCAAAATATAATAGTCCTTATGTTGGAAACTATGACAATCTCAAGTCAAAGGATTAAAACATGACTATCGTGAGATTTACTTATGACGCTAATCCATGTAGTAATCTCATGATGGGTCTATCCAATACACTGTTCTCTAACAAGTATCTATGAGATTGATTCGTATCACCATACACATAATCATCTCATGATTATCAAATCAATACTCATACTGATTATAAATTATTTTATCTCTATAACAATAATGAATCAGGGACATATATCAAAATTGTGTAACATACTAACCAACAATAATGATAATAAAACCTCTTTTATTAATAATAAATGCATAACATAAATATCCAAATCATGGCCTAGGGCACATACACTAACAGCTTGTCCTTGGGATAGTCAGATAGACCTCCACCTGGTTTATTGTTTGATTTTAGTATTTCATACTTGACTTAGCGGGATTCGTCAACCCTTGTACTTGATTTTATTCTGATAGATTTAATTTAATCAAGATGTTTATTTCTTTAATTATCGTTTCCGGAAAAAATTTCTACATCAGTTCTGACGTGTAAAGAAGTTTGAACGACGCTTTGTAGTCCTCGTAGTAGGCTACGGCTGGTGCACTGTTCTCGAAGCTACGGCTCAAGAGCGGGGCGCTACAGCAGCTGTTTGTTCTTATTTATACTTTGAGGATTTTTCACAGACTTCTTTATTACTTTTATTATCAGAATTTTTATTCAGTACATGTAATGACGATTATTGGAGTTAATTTAATTTATTATTTACATTTCCAAGAGAAAAATTTCTACGTCATTTCTGACATGTAAGAGATTGATTCGACGTCCTGTATTCTCCTTAGTGAGGTACGGCGGGTGCACTGTTCCCGATGCTAAGGCTAGGGAGCGGGGCGCTACAGTACTCCAAGGGATAGAGAGTTTGCTTCTAGTGAGACCCCAGCTCTGTATGTACCTGCATAAACATCACAATAATAGGGATATGATGTGCTAGTGTGTTAGTGAGGTAATTCAGGAAATACAAAGAGGAGGCTGCCGATATTAAAATACTCATAACGTGTGTATGTACATATAATATAAAACAACGACAGAACATAAACAAACAAGTGTAAAGTCAACTTAAACATATAGAAAAGTTTTTCGATATTAAAATAGTCATAATAGCAAGCATGCACAAATAATTGAAAGAAAAAGACCAAAACAAAATATGCAAAGTCAAACTAAAGTGTAAATACTATCTAATCCTCTAAGTATGCTCTAAGGTGCCCTATATCCTGTCTACCCCTCCTTAACCTTAATCATCTGCCTCCATGAACTCATATCATGAACCATGTCCTCAGAGAGGTGTAACTCTAGTAAGTCATATCTAATCTGCTCATCCCACGTCAGTTTGGGCCTGTCTTTACTCCTCTTCCCTTCTACAGTAAGGCTTTCAATTGCTCTGACAGACGCCGTTGTCTGTCTCCTCTTGACATGCTCAAGCCATCTCAGTCTCTTATCTTATCTGTTACACTAGTCACGCTAATCTTTCTCTGTATACCTTATTTCTTATCTTGTCTATCCTTGTATGCCCACATATCCTTCAAACAACTTCAAGAATTGGTATTTCACCTTTGCATTGATAAAAGACTGGTATGTTTCAGTCCCTGCTTTCTCAGCAATATCACTCTTCCACTTTATTCAGTCCACTTATCCATCAAAAATAAATGATAGTTCTCAATCTGAGCAGTGTTTTGAGATTGCGAAACGTTGTATTTAACTGCATAACTATAAAAGTTATATTTAGACATGATAAGAATTATGCACAAGAATGTAAACATCTGATGTGGAATTTGTGCCTTTTTATAAGAGAGGTATTATTAGATCTCTCGATCAATAAAGTTGAGAAAAGATAGCTGTGCTCGAATTCAATTGATTGTGTGATTAGTGACATTTAATTTCATCAGTTTACTTGGTAATGGAAAACTATAAGTTTGAACAATATAAGTATGACATCAACCGTGACTTATGTTCAAACTATATAATGCATGACGAAAGGATTATAACTTGTTCTATTAATAAAGATGGTATTAGAGCATCAATTTTCATATTGTATAGGTAGTCCTAATGGTTTGCTAGATACCTCTTATAACTTGTAGGCTTAAAAATGTTTTTGGGCCTCACTACTAACATAATATGAACCTATTGGTCGCAAAATAGAGAAGTATGTAAATAGGCTAAACGTTATTAGGCTTTTCAAATTAAATATATATCAGATATTTGTTCCTAAAAAAATAATTTTGAATGCAATGTAATATTTTTATTAATTCGAATAGAAATATTACGTTCAAAATTATGCGGACCGAAAATAGGTTGTATATTTGGAGGCATCACTTTATCTGTGTGTGTAAATACACACACACACCCTATATATATATATGTATATGTATATATATATATGTATATATATATATGTATATATATATATATATGAAAAGTGAGCAACTAACAGTGTCTGATTAGTATCACACACTGGAGTAACTAACAGTGTCCGATTATTATCACACGAATTGCCAGGAAGAGATATTTTTGTCACTCTAAAATTAGTTCTATGAAATCAATTGAATCGCATGGATCTTGTAGAGGGTTTTGCTGTTTGGATTTTTATTTACGACGATACACTAAAAATGGAGATTGGATTTAACTTTATGGGGTTTTTTCTCTTTTCTTCTTATTCTTTCTTTTTTCTTTCTTTTTCTTTTTTTTGTTTTTATTTTGTGTGTGCAAGATTGGTTGATAGAGGACTTTTAGGATTCAACAACACTTACTTGTTTGGATGACCTCTCCTTCATGGCTATAAATATGGAGGCTTAGATAAGCACAAAACGCATGCATTAAGCAATACAGTTTCCAGAAATTCATTAGGTCTCAAGAATATATTTTTTTGATTTGAACATATATTAAGAAAGTAAAATCTTATAGATTGTGATTCCGTTTTATTCTTAGTAGGTTATTTAAAGTAAATCCGATACATCATATTTTGTGATAAATGAAATAGCAGTATTGACTTCTAAATATTTTTAATTTTATAAAATGGACAATATTTTTGAAACAAATAAAAATAGAAAGTATGATAATATTTTTAGAACGGATAGAGTATTATATTAGAAGAGCTTGACTTAGGTGATTTTCAAGAAAAATAGAAAGAAATCAAACAAAAGCTCTCTTATTTTCTTGTTATTTTGCTAGCAATGATTTTTCTGCAGAACTATATTGTTGGGCTACATTTATTTGCCTATTCTATGTCCCCTTTATCTTATTTGACAATTTTCAAAGGTATAGTATGTGTTGACACAGATCAAACTTCAATGCTTGTCCAAGTGCAAGCAGTTGGCAAGAAAGCTGTGAAGCCCAGCAAATGACTATGCTGATATTCTCAAGAATAACCTCTCATTTTTACTTCTGATCAAATACAGAAATTTAGTTTCCATGTCAAATGGTTTGAATGGCATGCTCTTTTTTTATTTTAGAATATGATGAAATAAAACAAAATAACTTACTAAATTAGCTGCGCTTCTTATATTGTAAAGTAACAGTTGATAGACACAACTTGACGCAATTTTCATTATGTGTCATTGGGAAACAACATCTGTATGTTTATAACACATGAGTATGAATGTGTACATCCAACCCCTATATCCTGCTATAGGCGAGAGCATCTAAGACAATGAGATAATATTGTTGTTGATAATCAAATATAGAAATTTAATCATAAAACCTGATATTTGTACTTTTACATTGTTTTGATGACTGAGATTAGTTAGAAAAGAAGACTATGCATTGTCCTTGACCTTCAATTCAGACAACCTTACAGTTAGTCGAACACGCCGAGTCTACTTGCCATTGATTGCACTACAGATACACAGAGCTCCAAGAAGATAGCTTGGAAGACCAAATACAGACATGTGCAAGAAGGATAGTAGAAGGAAGTACATTAGTTATAGGAGATTGTCTAAAATTTGGAATATCTATTAGCATTACGACCAGCCGCAACAGATGAAAGAGGACGGTGGAAGACGACCCCTCTGGCGGATATACTCTGCCTTGGCAGCAACTTTTTGAGCATGTCTGTTCTTTCTGGCTTCAGTTGCAACACGTTTCTCATCGGACTTTTGGCTAGCCATCGCTAGTTTCTTCACCATCTTTGCCTGAGCCTGAGCCCTCAACTGCTCAACTTGGGCCTGAAATGCGCCACTTTTAGCACCAGAACTAAGAGAACTCACACCCCACCACATGGCAGCAGTAACAACATTACCCCATTGTCTTAGAGGCTTTCGCCTATGACGAGGTATAGGGGGTCGGATGTACGCAACCATACCCATGTGTTAGAAACACACAGAGTTATTTCCCAATGACCCATAATGAAAATTTAGTCAAAGTGTGTCGATCAACTGCTACTTCACAATATAAGAAGCTCAGCTAATTTAGTGAGTTATTTTGCTTTATTCCATCATATTCCAAAGTCACACCCCACTACATGGAAAATAAACAAAGCATCTAGTTTAAGCCACCCAATATACACACAACTTTCGTAACAGAAACATGATTGAATACCTCTGTCCTCCTCATTTCTGCTTCAAGCTTTGCTTTCTGCTGACTTTCACATGCTTGAATCTTGATTTCCTCGCGCTTAAATCTAAAAAATTAAACAATCAAGTCATAAATGTATATTTCTGACAGAAGGAAGGAAAAGGGATCTCTGCATTTCCTTTCTTACCTAGCTACGTGTCTTGCTTTTTCAGCTTCTTCCCAAGCAGCAGCGCGTTTGGCAAATTCAATTTGTTGAAGTTCATCAGAGTGATCATTTTCAAAGGCAGATGCTCTGTCCTTCTCATCTTTGCTAGCCCAAGCAGCAATGTTCATCTTACCTAGTTGGACACCAAGGGCAACAATCTCTCGCCGTGCCTTGAGCTTTATTTCTCGATCTGACATGTCTCCTTTCCCATTCTCGTCTGCAGACCTGGATGCATTGTTAAGTTCTACAGGTGTTGGTGCAGGCTCGCCTCTGCGAGGTGTCGATGGAATAGAAGATGCTGGACTACGAAGCGGTGTTGTAGCTCCCACAGGAGTAGCAGTTCTTGAAGGCTCGTGGCTTGGAATAGGGGTCATTTCAGTGCCCGTGTCTCTCATGGAAACTGACCTTATGCTGGGAATACCTGCACATAATAATGGAACATAGGGCATCAGAATTGAGAAACAGGATTTGGAACAGTGACCTGCAATCTGAGAATCTTAATCTCAGTTACCATACGTGCCAATGTACTTTTTCAACCAAACGTGAGTACCAATGGCAAACTATTAAATCCAATAACTTCTACAAGTTATCGTGGTACTGAATACAATTTAGAAGGTGTTTGGTTGGGGTTTCTCATTAAGGGAATGGGTTTGGAGGATAAAAGTTGTTTGTTTGGGGAAATGAGGTGTACGAGTTTCGGTTTGATATCCAAGTATTTGTTAATAGATATCTTTTTTTTGATATACAAGCCTCTTTGTCTATCAATATGGGGAATGAGGGAGAATGAGGGGTATGGCCGGTCAATGCCACGGGCCACCTCAGGTCTGCCGGCCGCCGGTCACTGTTCTGTCCGGTCAAATTTTTCCGGCCGCCCACATTCGATACTCATTTCAATTCGGATATGTTCCAAACACCATCAATGTCTATCATACTAATTCCCACTTCAATACCAAGCAACTATCATTTTTAGACCGAAACTCATATATTCCAAACCCATACCCTGTCATACCCATTCCGATTCGGATTTCGATACCCAAGTGTGAAACAAACGCCACTTTAGAACATGTCCCCGGAAATGGTAATGTGGATAGGGATTTTCTACAATTCAATCAACTAAAAGGTTCAGTTATAGATCTCTATGACCTAATGGTCCAAATGATGACTGAACCATTAAATCAGCTGAATGGAAGAGATAATCATGTCAAAAGTTCATGGCAGCAATGATCAACACTGAGTTTCATCATTCTTATTCTACTAGTTGCTTTGCTACAATCTTCTCAGTGGAAAGTCTTTCTAAGAATGCACTCCGAGATCTGATCTCTACATTCATAGCTTTCACTCTATTTTCTGCTCGTTCCAAGTATTACACTTGCTTCTTCAAGTCTCCGCCTTCTACTTATACTTAGGGGAGAGTCTAATATGTGCGGAGGACTCCTCAATGGCACCACTCCTAAAAAGAAAGAAGACTTTTCACTTTTCTCTGCTCGTTCTCTCTCGCTCCTACTCCACTTGCTTCAGCATACATGCATCATGTCTCACAGAAATATATATTCTTGATCCAACATAAGGGAGAAGCAAAGAACTAAGACATTCCACCAACACGAGCAATTAAATGGATGATACAAAGTAATCAATACACCTGATTTACCTGCGGCATTTTCTGTGAAGCCCTTTGCACATGACGACAGCGTGTTATCAACCTCCATTAAATCCTTACTTTCAGGGCACATATCAAATAATGCATTATCTCCATCTCCTGGAACAGGCATTGGATGTAATCCATTGGGAACAAAATCCAACTTCTCTGAGCCTGCCTGAGGTATCGGTGGACAGAAATCAACACGCTTAACAGACAGCTTGTGCTCATGATTGGCGGCTTCTGGTACGATTCTGCCCGGATTAATAGCCGAAACACGGTTTGATTGATAGGGGAAATACATTTTCATTGATGATGCAGGAAGAGAAATTTGTCTATTCATTATCCACTTCTCAGCATCATTCCACTTGGATGGCATTGGCCTTGAAAACGATCTGGCAACATGTTGGGGATGTGATCTTTCCTTGTGAAACTCAAAACTTGAGGTGCTATCATAATCAAGATTTTCATCATCACATGCTCTGGCAGCTGGATGCAACGTACCAGTATTTACATTGTCTGCCCTCAAAGATTGCAATACTTTACTAGAGATAGAATCCCCATTTTCTCTTGGCATATAGTCCCTTTGCTGCATCGTACTAGAACTATCCGGTGCTGAGGGGACAAGAAAATTTAAGATAAGTTTAATGATGAAATTAATACAGTAAAAGTTGCGAAATGGAACCCACAAACACCATTGCCACAAAATACAAAACAGGCTTAACTAGAAGGGGATACGTTCTAGTGCGTGAAACGAGATAGGGAATGTCACGCCATGGTAGGATATATATCTCTTCACGTGTTCAAGACGCGGAAACAATATCTTGCACAAAGTGTAGGTAAGGGTACGTAATTCATATCGCGAAGCAATCCGACCCCTTTCCAGACAATGCGCAAACGCAGGAGCCTAATTATGAATTCAATTGTTTCAAGCAAGATCTTTTTGTACCCAAAGACACCATACTAGATCATTTGTAGGCAACCTAGCTTATTGTGCAGGTATTCATGATTAAAATTTCGGATACTGCTGTATATGTGACATTGATAATCTGCAGTGTTCCTCTGGGGGGGTCCATACAGAAATGCAAGTCAAATTAGAGTACATCTGCCTCCAAGATTTCAAATTTTAATTCTCTCTCTCTCGTGCTTTTACTCGAAAAGAAAGAATTATGGTACCACAAGATACCAACTTTTTTTTGTAAAGCAAATTGCTTCACTTTCAAAAGGATGTACTGAACATATCCTATAAGACAAATATCCTATAAAACTTTTGTAAGTCAAATCAACTATCAGTCAGACTATAAAAAAGGCTAAATTTATACATTGGCAAGTTAGGCTTGAAAATTCTTTCAAGAATATAACCTCAGAAAACTATGAGATTAAAATTCCTACAAGCCAATATCCGGCTTAACGACAAAAGACTAAAGTAGAAGTCACACAAAGGAGCGGGGTTCGAGTCCCGGAAACAGCATCTTGCACAAAGTATAAGATAACACTAATTGGGAAACGATCTCAACTAGTGCACCAAGAACGTCATATATATGTTAAAAAGAAAACTTAAAAATATTCAAGTTTGACCAACCTTTTTCCTCTGCTCCATTTTGGACATCCAACAAGCTGTTTCTCACAAACTCTGAATCCTCAAGCTTTGAAGGAGATGTTCTGGCCGAATTATTGTTTGATGCATCTTTCTTCTTTTGATGGTGAGGCCGTATTAGCTTCATTCTCAACTTACTAGGAGATAACAATCCAGTCTGCACACACCAAATTAAAATAAATTAGACTACTAAAGAACAAATTGAAATACTAACCCAAAACCCCAACCCCAAACAAACAAATACTATGGTCCCAATATTTCATGAATCTTGGAACCTATGAATAATAAAAATTTTTGCTTAAGGAGCCCTTGTTGAAACTTCACCTTTGAAACATAACCAGTACAATGAATGAACTAAATTATGACAAGAAAATAGACAAACAAACAAATTTTAAGGTATAAAAGCACAGATAACATGTCTTTACTTCTTTTTACTTATGTAAATATAATAACAATTAGGAAGAAAAAAGAAAAACCCATCTGCAAGAATTCATATTTAGTCCTTACATCAAAAACCCAGTTCAGAATCTTTGCTAAAAAGCAAAATCTATTCACAGAAAGAAGGACAAATAATGTGAACACTCTGCAGAAAAAGAAGAACAGAGACCTGAACTTTGTGAATCCTCTCGTACTCCATAACTTAGATCCCCTAAATATGCAAAATCTCTTACCCTCTCTCACACAGTACACACACAACACTGTTCTATGAAGAGAGCTAACAAGCTCAAACAGTGAAGAAAAATTTTGATTGGCTTGAAAAGAATTAAGGACAAACTTTTCACCGCCAATTATGCTGAAAGAAGAGAGTGTCTTTTTGTAGAGAGCAAAAAGTGTGGGCGAACTTTGACTGGTTCTTTGACCAACGAATTTGCTGTTACTATCATTGTTTTTATTTGACCACGTTCCTCCCACTCCCCAGTTTCCACCCGGGTTGGGATCTACTCAACTACTTTGTGACCGCACGACACGTGGCAGTAAAGGAGGATGGTAAGGCTAGATGAGGATGATCGCATCTAGCCTCACCACCCTCCCTTGTTGCCACGTGTCACGCGGTCACGCGTCACCGCACCCCCTTGCGGTGAGGGGATCCTATCCCTCCCCACCCAATGGAAAAGGACACATGAACCGCCCGGTTTTTGGGTTTGCGTTTTTTTGGGTGTATTTGTAAGTAGTGAGGACAGGGAAAATTACTTCATATTATGAATCTAACATCATATGGGCATCTTAGAGTGTATAAAAGTGTTTAGATACTTGATCAATATTAGTTTGATTTTGCATTTTTTTTATTTTTGTCTTTATCTTGCATTATTTATCGTTTATTATTGTCTATACAGGTACATATAAAGCAGGAGGTTTCGTAAACGAAATCTCTATCCTTTGGGGATGGAGGTATTGTTCGTCTGCCTCTCATCCTCCTTAAATCCTAGCGATTGCTTTTACTGTTGTTGAGATGTACCGGATATGTGTTGTTGTATTATGAATCTAACATCCGTTGTACTTGTGTTTGTGTGTGCATATAAGAATTTGTTGTTGGGAATCCCTCCTAGTTGGAGTCCCAAAGATTGAAGTCAAAGACAATTAAAAAGTTGAAGAGTTCCAACTCAAGGAAGTTGGAATGTTGCTTTGATTCTCCAAGGTTGTTTATTGCTTGGAAGACTTTGAAGGCCTTGTGCATTGGAAATGCACAAGATGGAGACTATAAATAGAGGTATTGTGTGGAACAAATAGCAAGAGAGAACAAGAAAACAAGAAGAAAAATAAGAGAGGCAAATACAAGTGAGGAAGGGTGAAAATTCGTAGGTGCTGGGCAGTCTGTCAGCCTCCGGAAAAATTGCATTTGCCGAGTATTGCACCGTTGGATCGTCACCAAATTTTGACAGATTGTTCCCAAGACACATTAGTACATTCTGAACGGTGGAGATGTGTTTTGGAGGTGTCTAAGTGTGACCGATTCCTGCATTTCCGAGACTGAAATTTTCTGTCCGAAAATTTCAGCTTTGTATTTTGGTTCCTCTCTTGTATCTTGTTGTGTTCCAAGATTGTTTGGTTGATCTTGATGATGTTGTATTCCTCTAGCTGAGCCTAGAGAGACTTGGTTGTACCCATTATTGATTATAGTGGAGATCGTTTAAGTGGCCTACTGGTCCCGTGGTTTTTTACTCATACCTTGGGAGGTTTTTCCACGCTAAAATTGTTGGTGTTCTTGTTTGTGTTTCGTTTGATTATTTCTCTATAGTTGCTGCAGTTGGGAGAGATTATTTCCTATTCCGCTGTGCTATCTCTCGGTTTCCTCCCAACAAGTGGTATCAGAGCAAGGTTCTCTTGACTGTTTGCAACTATGGAAGTGAACACATCCAGGATGGTCAGTTTGAATGGCTCCAACTATAATGTTTGGAAAGGAAAGATGGAAGATTTGCTCTATGTCAAAGGCTTTCATGTTCCGGTCTTCTCTACCGAGAAGCCCGAAGGAAAAAGTGATGAAGAATGGAACCTACTGCACAGACAAGTTTGTGGATACATCCGCCAATGGGTCGATGATAATGTATTGAATCATGTAAGCAAGGTGTCTAATGCGAGAACCCTCTGGACAGCCCTGGAGGAGTTATATGCTAAGAAGACGGGGAATAATAAGTTATTCCTGATCAAGCAGATGATGTCTTTGAAGTATGATGATGGTTCATCAATGGCCGACCACCTGAATGCTTTTCAGGGAATTATGAATCAATTGGCGACGATGGGCATAAGCTTTGATGATGAGATTCAAGCTTTATGGCTTCTTGGCACTCTGCCAAATTCATGGGAGACATTCCGGACATCGTTATCAAATTCTGCTCCGAATGGTGTTCTCACAATGGAATCGGCTAAGAGTGCCATTCTTAGTGAAGAAATGAGGCGCAAGTCTCTTGGTTCCTCTTCTCATGCAGAGATGCTGGTCACTGAATCACGGGGGAGAAGTCAGAGAAGGACTCAGAATAATCGTGGTGCCTCAAGAGGAAAGAGTCAAAACCAATCTTCGGATCGTGGCAAGTCTCGTGGGAGTTCCAACAAATGGTCAAATGTAGAGTGCCATCACTGTGGCTTGAAGGGTCATATCCGAAAGCATTGCCGAAAGCTGAAAAGAGAAATGAGAGACAAGAGTAGCCACAATGATGTTAAGAAAGAAGGTACCAACAATGATGATATTGCCGTTGTTGATGATTTCTTCATTATTTGTGATGATTGTGTAGAAAGTGTTAATATATCATCTGAAGAGATGGATTGGGTGATTGATAGTGGTGCTTCTACACATGCTACCTTTCGGCGTGATCTTTTCTCAACCTATGAGGCAGGTGATTTCGGAGTAGTACGTATGGGAAATAGAGGACAATCGAGCATTGTCGGAATGGGGAATATTTGTGTTGAGACTAGTAATGGAACTACACTAGTTCTCAAGGATGTGAAGCATATTCCCGATCTTTGGTTCAATATCTTATCCGTTGGAAAGCTAAGTGATGATGGATATTGCAGCTCATTTCCCGGTAATGAATGGAAATTGACGAAGGGCTCAATGTTGGTTGCGAGAGGAAAGAAGTGCTCAAATTTGTACGTTGCCAAATTTGGGATTTCCAAGTATTACATGAATACTTGTGAAAATGATAGCTCCTCGGAATTATGGCACCAGCGTTTGGGTCATATGAGCGAAAAGGGAATGAGCATCCTAGCCAAGAAGAATGTGTTATCCGGTGTTTCCGATGCAAGACTGAAGCAGTGTCCGCATTGTTTGGCTGGAAAGCAAAGACGTGTGTATTTCAAGTCCTCCGAACCAAAAAGAAAGCAGGAGATTTTGGACTTGGTGCATTCCGATGCATGTGGACCGATGAAGATCCGGTCACTTGGCGGTGCTTACTATTTTGTGACGTTTATTGATGATTATTCTCGGAAGATTTGGGCCTATACCTTGAAGACGAAGGACCAAGTGCTTGATACATTCAAGTCCTTTCAAGCATCGGTTGAAAGAGAAACTGGAAAGAAGCTCAAGTGTATCCGAACGGATAACGGGGGAGAATATATTGGTCCTTTCGAAGAATATTGTCGGAGCCAAGGTATACGCCACCAAAGGTCTCCTCCGAAGACACCGCAATTGAATGGGCTAGCCGAAAGAATGAATAGAACCTTGATTGAAAGAGTGAGATGTTTGTTATCTCAGTCAAGGTTGCCGAAGTATTTCTGGGGTGAAGCGTTGAATACAGCGGTGCACGTGCTAAATCTTACACCTTGTGTGCCTTTGAAGTTTGATGTTCCAAACCGTGTTTGGAGTGGAAAAGATGTATCCTATGACCATCTTCGTGTGTTTGGGTGCCTTGCTTATGTGCACATTCCAAAAGATGAGAGATCCAAACTTGATGACAAGACAAAGAAATGTGTATTTGTGGGATACGGACTTGATGAGTTCGGCTATCGCTTCTTTGATCCGGTTGCAAGAAAGCTTGTTCGTAGCCGAGATGTTGTGTTTATGGAGGACTACACCATCGATGATATTGAGAAGGTTGAGAAAGAAATTCCTACTCATGCAGATGAAGATTTGGTTGGTGATCAACCAACTACAACTGCTCCCACACCAAATGTTGTAGTTGATGAGCCTGATGTAACTCCAGGTGTTGAGAATGAAGTCCATCATGAGGAGGAGGTGGTTGAGCAGCCTGCTGGTGCTGTTGAGTTGAGACGGTCTACCCGTGACAGAAGACCTTTCGTTCGCTACCCCCCGGACGAGTATGTATTTCTTACTGATGGTGGAGAGCCTGAAAATTTTTAAGAAGCTTTAGAGTATGAAAACAAAAAGCAATGGATGGATGCCATGGAGGATGAGATGCAGTCCCTCCGTGAGAATAATACCTTTGAATTGGTGAAGTTGCCAAAGGGCAAGAAAGCATTGAAAAACCGATGGGTCTACCGAGTGAAGAAAGATGAAAATACTTCACAAGTTCGATACAAGGCTCGCTTGGTGGTAAAGGGTTTTACCCAAAGGAAAGGTGTTGATTTTAGCGAGATCTTTGCTCCGGTGGTAAAAATGCAATCCATTCGAGTTGTGCTCGGGTTAGCTGCTAGTCTTGATTTAGAAGTTGAGCAAATGGATGTCAAGACGGCTTTCCTTCATGGTGATCTGCATGAAGAGATTTATATGGAGCAACCTGAAGGTTTTCAACAGAAGGGTAAAGAAGATTGTGTCTGTAAATTGACAAAGAGTCTTTATGGCTTGAATCAAGCGCCAAGACAGTGGTACCAAAAGTTCAGCTCAGTGATGGTTAGGCATGGTTACAAGATGACAAAGGCCGATCACTGCGTTTTTATACGGAGATTTTCTGATGATGACTTTATCATTCTTCTGTTGTATGTTGATGATATGCTGATTGTTGGAAAAGACTTTTCCAAAATCAATGAGTTAAAGAAGACCTTGAGTGAATCCTTTTCTATGAAGGATTTGGGGCCAGTGCAGAAAATCCTTGGGATTCAGGTCATACGTGACAGAAGTGCAAAGAAGTTTTTTTTGTCACAAGAAAAGTACATTGAGAAGGTTCTTCAGCGTTTTGGCATGGACAAGGCCAAAGCAGTGAGTATTCCGCTTGCTTCTCATTTTAATCTTAGTCACGAGCAGTGTCCATCTACTGATGATGAGAAATCGAGTATGAAGAATGTTCCATACTCGTCGGCAGTTGGTAGTTTGATGTATGCCATGGTTTGCACAAGACCCGATATAGCACATGCTGTGGGAATTGTGAGTCGTTATCTTTCAAATCCGGAAAGACATCATTGGGAGGCCGTGAAGTGGATTATGAGATATCTCCGTGGAACATCGAATCTGAGGCTGACTTTGGGATGTGATTCTCCTACATTGGTTGGTTATTCGGATTCTGACTTAGCCGGGAGCTTGGATGATCGCAAGTCTACTTCAGGATATATGATGACTTTTGCCGGGGGAGCCGTGGCTTGGCAATCAAAATTGCAAAAGTGTGTTGCACTTTCTACTACCGAGGCCGAGTTTATAGCTGTTGTGGAAGCAGCGAAGGATTTGTTGTGGTTGAGGAAATTCTTAATGGAGCTAGGAGTGAAACAAGCTAAGTATGTCTTGTTTTGTGATAATCAAAGTGCCATCCACTTGTCTAAGAATTCCTCATTTCATTCAAGGTCCAAACATATTGATGTTCGTTATCACTGGATTCGTGATGCTTTGGATACCAAGCTATTCGAGCTTGAGAAGATTCATACGGATGAAAATGGTTCTGACATGTTGACAAAAGTTTTGTCAAGAGGAAAGTTTGAGTTTTGCCGCATGACTTCCGGGTTGATGCCGCCCTACAACTAGTCGGTCGGGGGAGTTTGTTGGGAATCCCTCCTAGTTGGAGTCCCAAAGATTGAAGTCAAAGACAATTAAAAAGTTGAAGAGTTCCAACTCAAGGAAGTTGGAATGTTGCTTTGATTCTCCAAGGTTGTTTATTGCTTGGAAGACTTTGAAGGCCTTGTGCATTAGAAATGTACAAGATGGAGACTATAAATAGAGGTATTGTGTGGAACAAATAGCAAGAGAGAACAAGAAAGCAAGAAGAAAAATAAGAGAGGCAAATACAAGTGAGGAAGGGTGAAAATTCGTAGGTGCTGGGCAGTCTGCCAGCCTCCGGGAAAATTGCATTTGTCGAGTATTGCACCGTTGGATCGTCACCAAATTTTGACAGATTGTTCCCAAGACACATTAGTACATTCTGAACGGTGAAGATGTGTTTTGGAGGTGTCTAAGTGTGACCGATTCCTGCATTTCCGAGACTAAAATTTTCTGTCCGAAAATTTCAGCTTTGTATTTTGGTTCCTCTCTTGTATCTTGTTGTGTTCCAAGATTGTTTGGTTGATCTTGATGATGTTGTATTCCTCTAGCTGAGCCTAGAGAGACTTGGTTGTACCCATTATTGATTATAGTGGAGATCGTTTAAGTGGCCTACGGGTCCCGTGGTTTTTTACTCCTACCTTGGGAGGTTTTTCCACGCTAAAATTGTTGGTGTTCTTGTTCATGTTTCGTTCGATTATTTCTCTATAGTTGCTGCATTTGGGAGAGATTATTTCCTATTCCGCTGTACTATCTCTCGGTTTCCTCCCAACATTTGTTATATAATGTTTCTTCAAGACATATAACAATTTGTCTTTCATTATTTGTCTACGTAGCTACATATAGAGTCGGAGGTCTTGATAGAAGTAAACTCTATATCGTTTGGGATAGAAGTATTGTTTGGCTACCTCTAACCTTCCTCAGACCCTAACGATAGCTTTTGCTATCGTTGAAATATACTAGATATGTGTTGTTAAATCTGTGTATGAATTGAGTGACGTAAACTCATACACTTTTTGAAAACGCAACATCATCACGTTATATATGTTCCAAATATGTGTTTATAACATTACCATTTACTCATAAGTCTGGCTAATACAAAAGACTCTACAAAGAACCGTTTGTTATACTCAAACATGTGTCCAGACTCGTTTGTAACAGGCAGATGAAACAACACATTTACATACAGAAATAGTCTCCATAGTTCACCAGCACACTGCAAAAATAATGTATTAATTGAGTTCAAAATTGAAGCAGCTTTGTTTTTTCTCCCTAGCTTTTGTTTCATCTCGGTGGCATTTTGAGGGGAGGGGGCTATGTGTTAAATATGCAAAGAGAATTCAAGGGAGAAAGACACACAACAATTGCGAAGAAGTTGAATTAATTAACAAACTTTATTGATGGCAGAAGCTCAATTTTCTTACATTCATAATTATTATAAGCTATTTATAGGGAAAAAACTTAACCAAAATGTGCAAAAAAAACAAGGGCCACTAACTTGTCCAACTAATTCATATTCTTGCGTCTTACTCTTCAACCGTCATAGCACCTTTTCAGTAAACACCTAAGCTCAGCTGGTGTTGCCGACACCGGGGCTTCGGTCGCTGGCTCCCCTATCATCAGGTCACCAACTTCTTTGACCGGAAGCAGCTCGGCTAACCTTGCCGACCTCAACGACTCGACTGGTGTTGCTGATCTTAACACTATGATGATTAGGTCGGTGGTTATTTCAAATATATGATCTTTTTAATAACATGATCAAATGTTCCCTAAGGTGGGGAATATATTATGTACTCAGAAATCTTAGTAACGTATGTCAGATGTCAAGACATATATTATGAAATCCAAACGATACAGTTTTCCAAACAAAATAAAAAGAATTTCATTCATTCTCCACAAGAAGAAACTTTTCACCAATTGCACTCTAAATCTACCTCACACTTTCCAGATATTTCGCTTAACACCCGGATGAGATCTGAGGAGGCCTCATATGAGTCAAAATATGAGGCCTCCAATCACGCGACGCCACGTGTACAAAAGAGTCTTTTTTGTAAAAAGAAAAAAAAGTAAAAAGCAGACCCTTTTGTATACGTGGTGTCGCGTAATTGAAGACCTCATATTTTGTCTCATAAGAGGCCTGTTCTGATCTCATCCGCTTAACACCTCGGGGTAGTCAAGTTTCTTCTTTTTTGCTTTTTCCCCCTCTCAGTAAAGCTAAGGAATAAATTAAATAAAATGCATATGAAAATACATATTAGTCAACAATGTGTGAATATGATTACCTCTGAATAGATAGGTAGCATTTCCAACTTTGCTTATTTTATTTACATAGCTTTTACTAACTTTACCGATTTTGTTTATATAGCTTTTACATCTAAACATGTGTAGTATTGTCTATAAATCTGCTAGTTTCTTCAACATTGTGACATACATCCAAAAATCATTCTAAGACTCCAAACCAGTAGCATTGAGCATTGAACAAAACTTTGTTTTCTTCTATTTTCTTCCTCTTTCAATTTTTTAGATATTCATCAGTTTAAATCCTTCAAATGATATCACGGCTAGTTTATGGTGAATTGTGATAAATACACTTGCATCTAATTTCTATATATAGAATCTGGTTTTAAGTGGGACCGTGTGTGACCTATCCGGCTAAACCTAAGATTTACGTGAAATGATAATACTGTATAGGAGGTCATTGTGATCTTTTCTGGGTATTGCCAAATTGGTATTTCACTGCTTTTACTGTAATTTATCTCGCTTTATATTATTGTCATACTCGATAGTTCTAGTGAATAGTAAATCACTATTCATATATTTTATTCAATTTGAAACCAGATAGTTATTCCCAAACGAATCCATTTGTATTGAATTGAATAATGTTCATCCCAGGGCAATCAATGTTTTCTTTGCTTCTGAACTTACATTCCTGTAGACAATTTTTTTGTCTATGAAGTTATTCTCTTATTTTAGATCCGCCGTTTTAACCAACATGGTTGGCGTGGTGGTTCAGCACCTCGTCCTTTAAGCATATGGTTGGAGGTTCGATTCCCGTTCATGTAAATAGAGCAAACCATTTAGTCAGTCCCCTACCACTTCATGTGCTGACCGCAGGGACGGAGAATTAGTCTTCTGGCTTTCGGCTGGGAGGATACCTCGGGCAACTCATTAAATGTTTTTCTAGAGGTAAACTTATCATTTCTCTGACAATTTATAGTGATCTAAGTGCCTATTTAATAAGAGCTATTCTTCTCAAAGTTTGTGGAATGATTTTTGGAATTCAGTACCTCCAGATACAATATTACTTTTGTCTACTAGACGCACTATGTCTTGGATGACTTATCGTGTTGGATGTCTATTTTCTTCGAACAAAAAGTCATTCATTGGTCTTGAAGTTCTCCACCGTTTTATTCTCAAGAAACATTATGAATGATGCAAATCAAGCGATTAACGACCTCCTAAGTTGGACGAGGACTTACGCAATGACTCATACATAGTGTCTTCCCGCAAACTAGGCCGCAGTGGAACACTCAGTCTCAAAAAGCATTGTGAGGGATGCAAATCAGGCGTCTAGCGACCTCCTAGATTGGATGAGGACTTACACAGTGACCCATACAAGGTGTCTCCCGTAAACCAGGCTTTTGCTCTATCAGCAGGGGAACACCCACACTATGCGTGTCCATAGATTCGAACTCTTGACTTCTTGGAACAAATCTTAACCAGAATACCAACTGAGCTATGCCATAGAGGCTGGATGTCTATTTTCTACTAGTGTAATTTTTCGGTCACATGTTCATTGCAACATATTTTGGATATTTAACATATTTTCTTGACTGAAAATATAGTCCTTTTCTCACACATTCATACAAATCCAAACTATACAAGTTGAGAAGAGACACATTCATGTTTCCTTTTTTAGTAGCGTGAAGTTTGTGGACATGTTATATAACTTGTGTTCGAATTTCCTAAACCCTATCTTTCTCCTTAACTCAAAATAAAATATGGTTAAAAGGAATAACGACTCTATATATCCAGATAAACAAGATTACCAGCAACATATTTAGGTACTACAATTTCCGAAAAGTACGAATCAAAGCTTCAAAGTAACTCAATGTGTATATATATATAT
The DNA here is from genome assembly GCA_036186865.1 of Eustoma russellianum. NCBI lineage: Eukaryota > Viridiplantae > Streptophyta > Magnoliopsida > Gentianales > Gentianaceae > Eustoma > Eustoma russellianum. The sequence continues at coordinate 27,538,904 of AP025066.1, forward strand.
GTGTCTATATATATATATATATATATATATATATATATATATATGTATATATATATATATATGTATATATATGTATGTATGTATATGTATGTATGTATGTATATGTATGTATGTATGTATATGTATGTATCTATATGTATGTATATGTATATATATGTATCTATATGTATTCATTTATAAATTGGGATCCTCGAGTCAAAACTTCGACTAGGTAGATATTGTTGAGAATATTGTTCTACATTGACCAATTTGAGAAAAAAATGCCTAGGTTATATGAGAATGAGGTACTACTACTATTGCATTAAAGTTTTGGGTGGATATGTGTCTGAACTCATGTAAGCTCAAGTTTCACATAGTATCAAAGACACACTTAAAATATGAACTCACACATTGCACGACCCATGGTTGGTCATCTAGTGTCTCCCTTCACCCAACTCCAGATGTTCATGTCTGGTTTGTGGTTTGTGATTGAGAACGAGTTTTAAAGCTCGTGTATATGTCAAGCCACGTTGCCACATGAAAACAAATCTTGAGAATATTGTTCCACATTGGCCAATTAGAAAAAAAAATACATAGATTATATGAGAATAAGGTATCACTATATATTGTCTTAAAATTTTGAATAGATACAGACATGACCTCACCTAAACTTAAGTTTGAATAGATATGTTAGGCATAAGTATATTTCCTGTTGTATAACCTGCACACAGTCACTTTTGTGAAATTAAATGAAAATTTAGAGGCATTTTGTTTCCCGTCAAATGAAAACATGTCGCAATCAATCAAGAAATTACACCAAAGCTAAGAGTAGGTCGTCACATTTATTTTGGCTCGTCTTTCACATACTCCTACCAGTTAAGATAAAAAATTGTATTGCTCTTAGGAAATTTATTTTGGCTCGTCAAATTTATTTTGTCTCGTTAAATCTAATAGGTTGTTGAACTCCTGATTTACATTTTACACACATGTTCTTTGGAGCTGATGCGATAGAAGATCCCAAAGTAATATATTTTATCTTTTATTCTAAGATAAATTGTATTACTCTTATGAATATTTTTTTTGTTTTACTATAGATAGAGCCAAAATTTCGATGCGCGCAGAAGAATTTAATTGAGCTGCAAATGTGACTTGTTAGCGCAGAAATTGAGTACAATAAAAGACAGATATCATAGCTGATTTTTGAGATGTTCATATTTTTCTTCTGTCATATTTCTGTTTATTAAATGAGATTATTAGTTTGATAAATTTCAAATAGATTATGATATCATTTCACGTCATATGTTACAAAAAGAATTGCTAAAAAAGCAAAGTGACGAGGTCGGATTGTCTCGCCAAGGTAAAAGTCGAAATATCCGGGGTCCAGACCGTTATTCCTCCGTCAATAGTCCTTGGAAGCCTGAGAAAAGAAAGAGAGCGTTAGGGGTCCCAGGGCGCTGCCCCGGGGAAACCCTCCGACGCTTAAGTCAATTATGGGTATTTCAGCATGAAGCTTATATTAGAATGGTTTGTATGAAACCTGTCTGAGGTCGGCCAGAGTGTACGAGCCGAGCCGAGATGAAAGAGTAGTGGGCCTTTTCTTTCCGAATTGGTAAGGCTCTTTTTAAGATTTTCCCAGAACTTGGCCTTCTTTCTGTTGAGGAGGCCCTTTTATACTTAGTGAAGTTGAGAGCTGAGTGTCCCAAAAGGATGAGGTGACGACACCTGGCTGACTTGCATGGTTGACAGCTATTTTATAGTTGGCGAAGCTGGGAGCTGCGTATCTCAGATGGATGAGATGAAGACGTCTGGCCAGCTTGCCTGGCAGCCGTGCAGCTGCTAAGGATTGCTGTGCTGGCAACTTCCCCCCGTATGATTGACATCTGGAGAATCGAGATGGCATGTATGCCACGTAGCACACAGCTTCATGACTGTTGTAGTTTGGCCGAGGTCATTAGTCTGAGATCCGCGCGGCTGTAATAAACCGTTGAGCTTAGGAATCAAGTGCTGGTTCCTTCTGTCCGAGCTAGATACTTAACCAACATCCTCTGGATGCCCGAGATGACCACTTGATTATCCAAGATGACTGATAGTGCGAGGTCATCACGCCGAGATGAGAATGACCAGCTCCGTAGAACATTGGCAAGCCTTTCCGAGTTCGGTGGACAAATTGGATCCGAGGCCGAGCACAACTCATTGGCCGAGGTGGAATTGTAGCCTGAATCGGGGATGTGGGTCGAGATGGGACCCTTAGGCCGAGGTGAGATTCTTAACCCCCAGAGGGCGCTGGATCCCTATGATCAAGACAACCGAAGAACCCGACAAACGAAATGGCGGTGGGGCCCTGTAGCTGAGACGGACTGTTTGTCTGCCTATGGTTTGGTCTACTTTCGGGCCGATCCGCCATACTTGGCCATTCTTTCACCTCATTTCACCGTTGACCGTTTATTGACTAATGAGGGGTATTTTTTGGCTCATCACAAAGTAAATTAGTAGGGGCTTGATCGAAACTCCTGTTCGTTAAGCTATTCAAGTTGTCACAAGATACTGTATAAAGCAATGTTTTCTTGTTACACTTGAGCTGGTATTAATGTCAGTACTGTCTTGACTATCTTATTTGATTTAATTGGTTTAAAAATTTGTTGACTTAGTTTTCATTGGATACTCACATTAGTTGTCTGCAAAAAAGCATGCACGAAACTCTTTGGGACAAGGGCGATGCGAACTACCGAGTTCAATATATGGATTTTTACAACTAATATGTTTTCTTGCTATAAAAGTAGGCAACGATTCACATTGCAACCAAATGAAATATACCGTTGAAGATTTAGAATTTATTAACCGATATATGATATATTATATTTTATAACTTCAAATATATCATACGTATTAATTTAGATATAATTTCCTACACTAGGTTTCCACTTTACCCCCTCTATAAAAACCGAGTCCGTACCACTACGAATCAGGAGATGGTCTTAATCATCACTCCCTGCTGTTGGCTGGAAATTTATTCAAAACCGAAACCATGGAAAAAGAATAATGCATTTTTTTCCCCAAACCGAAACAATTAAAATGGTGTTTTAGCGTGATGCAAAACATGGAAAAAGAACCATGTTTTAATTATTCTACATTTAATTGTTTAATTAAAGCATAAAAAGAAATCATATAGCATTAATTAAAAGTATAGTATTAGAAACTTTTACTGTTAATATTTAATATTTTTAAAATAAGAAATAAAAAATAATATTTTTAAAACAGATCATCATTCAAAACTATATGATGATCGATCATGAAAAGATTAAAATGTACTTGAATTTTTTCTTCTTCTTTTTCTTTGTCATGATCTATCAACCACTACCATGGCCCGCGTGTAGTCATGTCTCATAATTCACCTTTTCACCTGTAGGAGAATTGTGTTACATCAATTTGTCAGATTTTCAAAGTCTGGTCTCTTTCTGTACTTTCCAATCATCTACCTAATTTTGATTTTTCTTTAAAAACATGTTGAACCCCAATCAGTAACGGTTAATGTCACTTCTAGTCTCACAGAGTATGTAGAGATGTAAATCAGGTTCTCAATGCCACTAGTAGAAGTTTGTCATAGCACAGGGATAGCACAATGAGCTCATTGGCACAGAAGGAACAACCGAAGAGCTGGTCTATCAGCCTATCAGGTCATTTTACGGGTCAATAGTGCTCCCATACTATACAGCTAGCCTGGAGTGGGTTCAAACATTCTTACCTTCCGCAAAGTTCGAACCCCGGCGTGCCATTCGAAACCCCCTACTTAAAACTATTAGAATTTGTCTTGGAGATTTGATTTTTCTTTGAATCTTATATAAACTTTATTTTTTCCGTATCGTACGGTGAGAAATGAGAAAGAGAAAAATTAAGTAAAAAAATAATGTGTGTTTAGAAAGTTCAAGATTTGCTCGATTTTTGATCGAATTAAAACATTTTCATTATTAGTTGTTAGCATAGGTGCAGCTTCTATTTTTCTAAAGATTCAGGTATAACAATAACATTATCCATTGTCTTAAAGACTTCTGTTTATGACAGAGTATCAGAAGGTCGGATGTACATACTGATATCCATGTGTTATTATTATTGTTTAACATCATGAATAGAGTTTTTTTTTCGAGAAAATGTTTATGCCGTTTTCTACGTTCTTATTATTTTCGTATCGTGAAAATTTCAAACCCTGTGTTAATTATTGCCAAGAAATTTCAAACCCTGTGTTACGCTCCAGATCACTTTGGCCAGATTCAATATTGCACTTCGGCAAAGCCTGGTTTTGCACTTCGGCGAAGGAGTCAAGCACAACATCACATCGTAGAACCATCAGGCAGAAGTGCAGTTCAAAGAAAGAGTGCACGTCTGGCTATTCAGCCTCTACACGCCAAAGTCACTTCAGCCGACCTACTAGTAACATCAGCCGGCCTACCGGTCACATCAGCAGACCTACTGCATTATAGGTCTTCTGCCCCAAACAAACATCTTATCCGTTATCAGAAGCCAAGGGCGGGAAAAAACCAATAAAAGCAAGCCAAAGAAGACTAGAAAGAGGATCCGAAAACCATTCTACATATTGATTGGAGCTAATACACTGAATCTTCTCCTCAGCCAATAACGGTGAGAATTTTCCAACTCCATACACTAAACTATATTTTCAGTGAGAAATGGCCCAAACTGACTTGAGCGTCGGAGGGTTTCACACGGGGTCATCCCCCCGGGACCTCTCATCTTTGCTTCCTTGTGTAGGACTTTCAGGAAGCTATTCCAGCTGCAATCTAGAAACCAGTTAGCTACTCTTAACTGACGACGTTCATTTGAGGTCATCTTTGACCCTTGGTGAAGATCCAGCTTCATCATTTGGCGCTAGAAGGAGTGCCCTTTGTCCCTTAATCCAGTAAAAAGTTCAAAAACAGCTAACATTTTTCTATGACGAAAGGTCGTCGTGAAGGTTTGGGTGAGTCATCCAACCCACCACTACGCATGGTCACGCGCTCAGGCATCCTTGAACAGGTTTCTCGGGTGCCTGAGTCGCCTAATCCTGATCCTATTCTGGAAGTTTCAAGGGAGGAAAGGGATAAAGCAATGAAATACGTTGCAGAGAACATGGACGTGTTCGAAGCTATGGTACAGCGTCTCAAAGACAAACAGCCAGAGGTACAAAATATGGAGGAAGATCCACATCTTCCCCCTAGAGAAGTATCACAAAACCAGTCTTCTGGACCGCCTAGAGGTTTTATGGCGGATGCTAGGAGACACAGTTTCAAAGCTCCAACCGTGGAGTCAGAGCATTTGTCCAGACCTCACTTAAGTGTGAGGTCAAAGTCTTTAAAGAGCGTCCCAAGGGACGAAGAAGTTCTTCGCAGGCCGAGAGCTTATTACGAAGAACACAGACACGAATTTGTGCAGGCAGCCCAGGAAAGTCCCTTTTCCTGGGATATTGCAGAATATTTGGCGCCAGACAGTTTCAAGGTGCCAAAGATGGACACTTATGATGGGACAACAGATCCCACGGATCATCTCTTCCAGTCCCAAACCGCAATGAGTCTGAAAAACATCCCAGATCCTCTGCGTTGTAAAACTTTCCCTTTGTATTTACGGGGAAAGGCCAGGAGATGGTTCCAAGAGCTCCCATCAAAATCAGTGAAGTCTTTCAAACAGCTGTCACAAAATTTCAAATCACAGTTTGTGTCCAGTATCCCATTTGTGAAGAACTCATCCCATCTGATGACTTAGAGACAAGTTCCAGATGAGTCTATGTTGAAGTACATGCAACGTTTCTCAGATGAGTCACTGCAGGTCAGCGACAGAATTGAGGGCGTTAAAGCTGCTGCCTTTATTAACGGTCTCCAAGCTGGTCGCCTCTTCTCCCAACTGGCTGAAGAGGGACCTACAACCTTGAGGGAATGCTTGGAGAAAGCTCACCAGTTTGCCCGAGGAGAGGAGGCAAACAGATTGAAAAGAGAAGCTGAGCAATGAGCTCGGCAAGAAAACCGATCCAGTTCCAAGAAGGAGGATCGGTGGAATGAAGGGAAAAACCCTGATCGGCACAGCATGTTCGATCGCATGAGAGGAAAAGGCAAGGGTGGTAATGAGGGCTTACCCCTCTTGGCCTCAAAAGATTATATTTTGGCCGTCATGGAAAAAGACGGTCTAAGGACAGATCCAGAGCCTCTGTATGGGCCTAGGACAAAGAGAAACCCTAAACTCTATTGCCGCTACCACAGAGATATCGGGCATGATACAGAAGATTGCAGGCAGCTGGCTCAGGCTATTAAACAACTGATCGAACAGGGTCATTTAAAACAGTTCTATGACCCTCGATCACGCCTGAACAACCGTCTGGATTTCCACAAGGAACCCCAGAAGCACAAGTGCCGACCGGAGTCTCCACCTCGGCATCGCAGGACTGATGACGATGGGGAGCAAGGAAGGCATGGGGCTGCAGGTAGGCCCCAAGTCAATACCATTATTTATACAATCTCTAGAGGTCCACCTCACACAGGTGAAGGAGCACCTAGTTCCTCAGGAACCTCATCAGGACCACCATTTAAAAGAGCCAAGATGGCAAGAGAACTGACTTATGGGCCAGAGTGTAGAGATAAAGAGGTTTTAGTGATTTCAAAATACATGATTTAAATGTGCATGACATATTGCATAAAAACGTGCATGACATAAACGTGCATGATATATTGCGTAAAACTTGCCTTATATAGTTCATATATAATGTTGCCGTACTAACGAGCCATGAAGCGTTAAAGCTACATCAAATGGCAAACATTTGTTGTATTTATACTATTTTCAGGTGCCACCATTAATGAACTAAACTAGTTCATTAAGTGAAGTACTTAGTAAATTAAACTAAGTAGTTCATTAAAGGAAGCAACATTTGGACAAGGCACAAAGACAACAAGACTAAGAAAGGAAAGTCTCCTCCTCCTCTCACCACACATATATACACGCATATATGTACTTAAATATATATATTTTCAGATTTTTTGAAAATGGCACATACACGTGTATTCCAACGTACTACCGACACGTTATATATTTTACGTACGTACGTTAACGTCACACCACCATACTTAACTCATATTTATGAGTATATTCAGATCTTATATCATATGATATAAGTCATGGTGATGACAAATTAAATACGACACGTTAAAAGGTTCTAAACCGAAAATTGTCGTGTCGGGCGAATACCGAAACTTCGTCAACGTATCACGTACTTGCCATAAATAGATGGCCAGCCCCTACACCTCAAAAATCATTATTAATTTCGTGCATATGGTGAAAATTCCAGCCATAAAATCATTCCATGTTGGCACACACAAATCACCCCACATTAAGGCCAAATTGTGGAGATTCCAATTTCAATGTTGTCACATATTATTTGCGCCACTTTAGACCAGCTAAGTGCTGAGAATTAAAGTTTATATTATATATATTATGTGTAACATAATATATATAACATGTGCAAAAAGTTGGAATTTAATTAGAGAAAAATCGGGTAATCGATAAAACATCGAAAATTCGGTTTTCTACGTACACAACACATGGAACGTTTTTGGCACATCATACGACATGTATCTAGACACTTGTGCAAAAAGTTGGAATTTAATTAGAGAAAAATCGGGTAATCGATAAAACATCGAAAATTCGGTTTTCTACGTACACAACACATGGGACGTTTTTGGCACATCTTACGACATGTATCTAGACACTTTTTACATATGTCATACATCTTAAAGTTTTCTAGAAAATTAAATTAAGGGCTGATTGGAATATACCATGTGTGTATTATTAAATGTGCACTATTTTACAAAGTTTGCAAAAAATAAATTCAGCACATGTATATGCCATATCACACACCACTTCAGCCATGATGGAGCTTAGGTGGAGCTTATTTGACACTTATTTGGCATTTTAATTGGTGGAAAATAAGCCACACATGATGCATGACTTTGAAGGGGGCAACACACAAGGAAAGATTTCAAAAATGCAACACATGCTGAAAATTTTCAGCACATGTGAATAGTGGCCGAAAATTGCATCTTCATTGTGATATATTTGCCTCTTCATTTTCAAGGGATTGATATAATACTATTATGTCAATATTTTGAATATGTCTAGAATATTGCACATGCTGAAAATTTCAGCATGTGAAGAATGAGTTGGCCGATTTTATGGTCATGAATGAGACCAATTTGTTCTCCAAATTATGTGGGATTGATTGTGAGAAAATTGGCAATGTTTTTATGATTATTTTGGCACATGTTTTAAGTGGTATTCTCAGATTTTCCTAGTCATCAAGTGATGAAAACATCCAACCAATGAATGAGTGCCAAGTAAGCAAGAGCTTAATGATCATCCAATGAGGAGATGCCAAGTAAGCATAGACTTGTCACAATGATGCCATATACTCTCCAAGGACTTAGAAGATAATTTTCAAGAGGGGAAGAGCACTCCAAGGGGGCGGCTATAATGTGATAAAAAGGAAGGGAGAAGAGCAAAAATAAGAACAAGAACAAGAGTTGCAAATTCAAAGATCAAAAGTGTTCTAGCCTTCTTCTTCTATACTCTCTTTCTTTCTTCTTCCTAAAAGCCTATTGTACTTACATTCATATTCTTGAATAGACTTATCTTAGACCACCACACATATTCTTTATCTTTGTAAAAGATTGATCAAGGTGTGATCAATCTTCAATCTTGCAAGGTGGTGGTGTTCGTGTGCATTGTATTGAACATACAAGGTTTGTAAAGGGTTGGAGTTGGTGTGTAACTCCATCAACCCTGTGGTAAGGTGTTTTTGAGTTGTGTGATTAGTGTGAACCGAGGAAGGTGTTCCTCGAAGACTGGAGTAGGTTGTTGACAATCGAACTAGTATAAAATTCTTGGTGTCATTTACTTTCAGCACTGATTTTCTGTTTCAGCACTGTTTACTGTTTTTAATCACATTCGTAAAAATAGTAAACAAATTTCAAAAATCACTAAACTTTCAGGAAACATAGCCACAAGTATAAGTCATTCAAACGTCCAAAGTTCTGAGACTAGTGCAGTCTGATTTTCAGGCTTGCAAAGGTTGAGACTTTGATCGTATTTGACTAACTTCCCAAAAGAATTTTTCAAAACTGTTTCAACCCATTTAAATACAACTTATAAGGGGTTAGTCTTTAAATTTTCAGAGCATTTGGAGTTGTGTACAAATAGGAATTAATTTTTCAAATCAGTGTATCATTTCTGGCAGATTTGGCAATCTGACCACAAACGAATTTTCAAGGGGTTAGAGGTTGAATTTAAATCTAAAATTTTTAGGAGACACTCATAACATCTGAGGCTAAGTTCTCTCAAAATTTCAGAATTTTTGAAGACCTGCAACCTAGTTTTAAAAACGTTTTAAAACTAGTCCTGAAAACAGAAACTGTTTTCAGAAGTTGGGTTTTCGGTTCAAACTAATTTTAAAAACCACATTTTCCGCACCCACTATTCAACCCCCCTCTTCTAGTGGTGCCTTGCAGATCCTACACAGAGGATCCCATTCCACTGGACTCCAACAACACAGGTTTAGTAATAGAGCTATGTACACACCTTGCTCCCGATAAAGTTGTGGAGGTCCGACGTGTTTATGTGGACACCAGCAGTGCCGTGAATATAATGTTCTATAGGGTATATCAGCAGCTTGGTTTACCAGATTCCTTGATGAGGCCGGTTACTTCTTCTTTATATGGTTTCACTGGAGCTGCAGTACGGCCAGCAGGACTAGTCACACTCAGCTGCAGTTTTGGCAAACCCCCGGCCTATCGGTGTATATGGATAGACTTTTTGGTCATCAAGGAAATGTCTGCATACAACGTCATTTTGGGCCGGCCAGCTTTGGTAGCATTGGAGGACATTGTATCACCACTGCACGTCAGCATGAAGTTTCCCACTCCAGGGGGAGTGGTAACTATACAAGATGATACACAAGTGGCACAGAGTTGCTACGCTATTGCTACCAAGGGAAATGAATCAGTTCAGCAAGTCAGCCTTGATGAACTGATACCTTCAGATGAGGAACACTTACAGTCGGATGATGCAGTGCAAGACTTCGTCCTTGATCCGAGCAGACCTGAAAATGTCATATAGATCGGGACCTAGATGCCATCTGAACTGTTAGCTCAGCTGCAGGATCTGTTGAGAGAATTTGCGATTATCTTTGCATGGACTGCTGAAGATATGCCTGGGATCCCTTCACATCTGGCTGAGCACAAATTAAATGTTGATCCTTTGGCGAAGCCGATAAAACAAAAGAAGCGGAACTTCGCTCCAGAAAAGAATAAAGTCATTGAAGAGGAAGTCAAAAAGTTATTGGCTATAAAATTCATTGTTGAAGTGCTTTATCCAATCTGGTTGGCTAACCCAGTAGTGGTCCCAAAGCAGGATGAACCATGGAGGATGTGTATAGATTACACTGATCTCAACAAAGCATGTCCAAAAGACTGCTACCCATTTCCAAAAATTGATAGGTTAGTGGATTCAACACTTAGGCATGAAATCTTTGATTTCTTGGATACCTTTAAAGGCTATCATCAGATCATCGTGGCTATAGAAGATCAGGAAAAAACTGCTTTCATAACAGAGTCAGGTACTTATTGTTATGTAACTATGCCATTTGGATTAAAGAATGATGGGGCCACCTATCAACGTCTGATCAATTCCTTGTTCAGTGACCAAATTGGCCGGATAATGGAAGTCTACATCGATGATATGCTTATCAAGAGCAGGACACTTGATCAGTATATTCAAAATTTACGGGAAGTCTTTACTGTGCTGAAAGACTCACGCATGAGACTAAACCCGAAGAAATGCACGTTTGGAGTACGCACTGGAAAGTTTCTGGGGTATATGGTTTCCAAAGAAGGGGTACAGGCAAACCCTGCTAAAGTCGAAGCTATACAGAACATGCATCCCCCAGGAATGTAAAGGAAGTGCAGAGGCTAACAGGCCGAATTGCCGCACTGAGTAGATTCTTATCCAAGTCAGCCGAACGATCCCTTCCTTTCTTCCAGGTCTTGAAGAAGAAAACGGTTTTCCAGTGGGATGATCAGTGTCAAAAAGCCTTCGATGAGCTGAAGTCTCATCTGGCCGAGGTGCCAATGCTGACTTCACCTCTGCCTAGAGAAGAGCTATATATATCTCTCAACGTGCAAAGAAGCTGTAAGCGTAGTCCTGCTCAGTGAACATGATAATGTGCAGAGACCCATCTATTTCGCAACCAAAATCTTACATGGGCCTGAAATGAGATACCCCAATGCTGAGAAGGTAGTCTTGGCACTTGTAGTGGCAGCGAGGAAGTTCAGGCCTTACCTGCAAGCTCATCTTATTATAGTGGTCACTGACCAGCCCTTAAAACAAATCTTATCAAGGCCAGACACATCTGGCCGAGCTGCAAAATGGGCCGTGGAGCTTGCAGAGTATGATATCCAATACAAATCAAGAACTTCTATCAAAGCCCAAGCATTAGCAGATTTCTTGGCTGAAGGGATATTCGTGGAGGAAGACAACAAGCCAGTAGCTGATTGGACATTATATGTGGATGGGTCTTCCTCCAAAGATGGTTGTGGAGCAGAACTCCTAATCATCAACCCCAACAAAGAAGAATTCGAATATGCCTTGCGGTTCGACTTTGAATCAACTAATAACGAGGCGGAATACGAGGCCCTCATAGCAGGACTAGGCCTCGCGAGAAAGTTGGGGGCAGAATGAATCATCTCCCGAAGTGATTCACAATTGATTGTTTCTCATATCAACGGAGATTATGAAGCCAAAGAGGAAAACATGAAAAAGTATTTGGCTAAAGTGTTGCAGCTCGGTCAAGCATTCGAGCACTTCAGCATTGAACATATCCCCAGATCTGCCAACAAGAGAGCTGACGCGTTATCTCGGCTAGCATCATCCACTTCAACAAATTTGAGAAAGAAGATAGTTGTGGAGCTAGTAAAGCATCATGCTTATGATGCTAATGAAGTGCTGTAAGTGGACTATCGCAATACTTGGATGGACGAAATTGTCAACTTCTTGCAGCATGGAATTCAACCCGAGGACAAACGTGCGGCTCGACACTTTCGATTGAAGGCAGCAAGGCATGCTCTTTTTAACGACCACTCATATAAAAGTCATTTTCACAGCCTTGGTTGAAGTGCTTGACTAAGGAAGAAGGAGATTACATCCTTCGGGAGATGCACCAAGGGATCTGTGGGAATCATTCTGGTGCACGGTCGTTAGCAAGAAAATGCTATATTGCTGGATATTACTGGCCCACTCTGCGCCATCATGCAGAAGAATTGGTCAGAAAATGTCAAGCGTGCCAAGTCAATGCTCCAATGTCCCATTTGCCAAGCCAAGAGCTCACTTCTATTGCAAGTCACTGGCCATTTGTACAGTGGGGGATAGATCTTGTTGGACCTCTGCCCCAAGCTCCAGGATCAGTCAGATTCATGGTTGTTGCCATTGATTACTTCACCAAATGGGTGGAAGCAGAGCCTTTAGCCACAATAACAGAAAATCAGATAAAAAAGTTCTTGTGGAAGAATGTCATATGCCGCTTCGGCCTTCCACAAGTCCTTATATCAGACAATGGAAAATAATTTGCTGATGACTCTGTTAAGAGTTGGTGTGCCGAGCTCAAAATCGAACAATGATTCACTTCGGTAGCACACCCTCAGGCTAATGGACAAGTTGAACTGGCAAACTAAACAATCAAGGATGGTCTAAGAAAACGTCTATACCAAATTGGGGCAAGTTGGGTAGAGGAACTCCCAAGCGTATTATGGGCATATCGAACTACTCCTTCCACCTCCACTAAGGAAACACCATTTTCCTTAGTATACGGCACTGAGGCAGTCATTTCAGCCGAAGTTGGTTCCAGCTCTATTCGAACAGATTATTATTCTGCTGAAACCAACAGCCAAGAGTTGCGGCTGAATTTGGATGAACTGGAGGAAAAAAGGGACAGGCTCATGTCTGCATGGCTCAATACAAGAATTTAATTGCTCAATACTATAATTCTCGAGTACGGCCAAGATCCTATCAAGTGGGGGATTTGGTATTGTGCAACAATGAAGCAAGCCATGCAGCACCAACCAAGACTCTCAACCCTAAGTGGGAAGGACCTTATAGGATAGAGGAGGTGCGTTTAAATGGGGCCTATAAATTACAGACTTTGGAAGGCAAAACTTTACCAAGAACTTGGCATTCTACTCATTTAAGGCTTCTACATCAATAATGAATTTCACCTCAGCAGGTCTGAGTGGTTTTCCCAAAGAAGTCCTTCACAATATTCTTTTACTAGCAGTGCTAGAAAAATGTAAATCATTTATTACCAGTGGTACTGAAGATTGAATAAAACAATGTTCATGACAGAATCAACGAGTGATTCATTCATTTTGCCTAAATGGATCAAGTAACAGGTTTACTTTATCTAAAAATTATTGTTAGTGGCAAGTTAAAGCCTGGCAGAGCTGCAGTTTAGTCGAGCAGCGTGACATTTTTGGCAGAGCCAAGGGCCAAGGCAGAAGACAAATATTTGCAAACTATGGAAATAGAGCAAATGAAACTTTGCAGAGCAGAAGACAAGTATTTGAAAACTATGGAAATAGAGCAAGTAAAACTTCGCAGTGCAGAAGAAAAATACTTGCATTAACTATGGAAATAGAGCAAATGAAACTTCGCAGAGCAGAAGGCAAGTATTTGCAAACTATGGAAATAGAGTAAGTAAAACTTCGCAGTGCAGAAGACAAATACTTACATAACTATGGAAATAGAGCAAATGAAACTTCGCAGAGCAGAAGACAAATATTTGCAAACTATGGAAATAGAGCAAGTAAAACTTCGCAGTGCAGAAGAAAAATACTTGCATTAACTATGGAAATAGAGCAAATGAAACTTCGCAGAGCAGAAGACAAATATTTGCAAACTATGGAAATAGAGCAAATGAAACTTCGCAGTGCAGAAGACAAATACTTGCATTAACTATGGAAATAGAGCAAATGAAACTTCGCAGTGCAGAAGAAAAATACTTGCATTAACTATGGAAATAGAGCAAATGAAACTTCGCAGAGCTAAATACAAGTATTTGCAAACTATGGAAATAGAGTAAGTAAAACTTCGCAGTGCAGAAGACAAATACTTACATAACTATGGAAATAGAGCAAATGAAACTTCGCAGAGCAGAAGACAAAATTTGCAAACTATGAAAATAGAGCAAGTAAAACTTCGTAGTGCAGAAGAAAAATACTTGCATTAACTATTGAAATAGAGCAAATGAAACTTCGCAGAGCAGAAGACAAGTATTTGCAAACTATGGAAATAGAGCAAGTAAAACTTCGCAGTGTAGAAGAAAAATACTTGCATTAACTATGGAAATAGAGCAAATGAAACTTCGCAGAGCAGAAGACAAATATTTGCAAACTATGGAAATAGAGGAAGTAAAACTTCACAGTGCAGAAGAAAAATACTTGCATTAACTATGGAAATAGAGCAAATGAAACTTCGCAGAACAGAAGACAAAATTTGCAAACTATGGAAATAGAGCAAGTAAAACTTCGCAGTGTAGAAGAAAAATACTTGCATTAACTATGGAAATAGAGCAAATGAAACTTCGCAGAGCAGAAGACAAATATTTACAAACTATGGAAATAGAGCAAGTAAAACTTCGCATGAGACAAGGTCAAGGAAATTGAAACAAGCTGAAGAGCATGAGTTGGAAAAAAGTGGATTTTCATTAAAAAGTTCATCTATTACAACTACAAAAAATTACAAGGAAAAATCCTATACTACTCCTCCCCTTGATCAGCCTCTCTGAGATCAACCCCTTCCTTGAATTGCTCAAGTAGCTTGTCAAATATAGCTTCGGCCTCAGGGTTGTAGAGATCAGCAAGTTGAGGATGATCCTTGTCCAGGGCTGGGTAGACTTCTTGGCAAGCGTCAATTGCACAAGTTTGTCCCATTGCCAAAACAGCGCCTTGCATCTTCAGCAGATTGTCTTCAAAGTACTGAGACTTCCTGAACTCAGCAACAGCAGACCTCTTGATCTCTTCAGCTTGAAGCTCAAATTGGGAAATGAGCTCAGCTTTGCTCTTCTTCTCTGCTTCAAGTTGCTGGGCCAGATCATCCTTAATCTTTTGATCTGCTTCAGATTGGCTATTCAGCTGGGACAATTCTTGCTCAACATTATGGAATCCCTTGTGGAAGAACTCCAACTCAGCCTGGGTTTTGTTAGATGCCAGCTCTAAGTTGGAGATAACTTCTTTCAGCTCGTCCACTTGCGAATTTGCTACTGCAAGCCGAGTGTCAGACTCCTCCTTTCTTTCCCTAAGCTGGGAATTCTCGGATTTCAAGGAGTCCAACTCTGATTTCGTTGAGTCCATCTCTGACCTCAACGTCTTCAGCTCATCAATCTCTTCCAGCCCGGAGTTATCAGGCCTTTCTATCTCTTCCAACTCATCATTGGCCTTCTTCAGGTCAGCGTTTTCCTCAGAGAGTTTGACCACCATGCTGCGCATCTCCTCTGCTCTTCTCAGCATGTCGCATTCTTGAGCTCGGTACTACAAAAGTCAATATGGTCAAATAGGAACTTCAACAACTCAAGTAAAAATTTTGAGAATTATGAAGGAGACCTACCATGGACATGTTTCTGAAGTAAGTGTTAAAAGCAGAATCCCAGTCCTGCAGTGCAAAACGGTCCTAGTCCATGGACAGCACTGGCAGATCTGCCAGCTTTCTTGCCACCCCTGGATGGGCAGCCGTGTCAGCAAAGCAGTACACCAGTTTCTTCCAGGCCAGGCGGTACTGATGAGAAGGTTCTTCTCCAGTTGGAGCCTTCCCAAGAGGATGCTGGGGAGCCTCCTCCCCAGAAGTTATGACAACTCCTCTAGTGGGGGCATCTTTTGGATCCCTTATGATCAACCCCCCTGGAGGAGAAATTGATGCCGCCGAGGCTGGAACTGAACTTGGTGCATCAGGAACTGGAACAGAAACTGGTGCCGCAGGAGCTGGAGCAGCGCTTGATGGCACAGCAGGGAGAGTAGTCTTGGCTTGTGGAGCCTTGAAAACGACTTTGGGAGGAGGAGTAGTCTTCTTGGAGCTTGTCCCAGCCTTTGCAGTAGATTTTGGGGGTAAGGCTGGGGCCTCAGAAACCTTCTTCAGAGGATGAGCTGCAGCCTGAACAGGTTTCTTGACTGCAGCAGATGAAGTGCCAACAGAAGTTCGGGCTTCAACAAAAACTCAGGTTAAAAATACTGAAGTAAAACAGATAAGGCATCAACGTTGAGATTGCTAGCGTTTACCTTGTTTGGGTGGATGAGCAATAGGAGGAGCAGGCAGGGCCTGCATCTCAGCAGAGGCCTTGGTGGACGGCTGAGCAAAGGATGGTTGTCCATCCTCTCTCTTCCTTTTCTTGGGAACCAGTTTCTTTAACTTTCCAAGGTTTTCAGACACCATGGTTCCTGCAAAACGCAACAACAGATTAGTCAAAATGTATGCGCAACATCAAGAAAAGTCAATAGATGCTAAAGCATGAAAACATACCCAAGATTAAGGCTAAAGCAGAGGAGCCAAGACATTCATATTGATGGGAGGGCCACATGTGGTACAGGTCGGCCGCCTTTACAACCGACCTATCCACCATTTTCCAGTCAATATCCTGGGGAAGACGTAGCAACCTTGAGGCTTCATCGCAAGAACTTTCGCTTGGCCTACTGTTGTTTGCGGGGCCAGATTTTCAGTAATTTCTCTCAGGCAACCCAACAGCTTTGACATAGAAAAAGCGGCCCTTCCAGTTTTTGATGGAGGAAGGGATGTTTATGGCGTGGTTAACTACTTTGTTAGTATGTCTCCTACTAAAGTAGTACCAACTTTCTTTGTGTTTACACACAAACATCCCCCTGAAGACAGAAAGATCAAACTCTGCCTCAGCGGCTCTCAGGTAAAGCAGATAACTAGCAATGACCTTTAAGCCGTTGGGCATGATCTGGGGTAGTCTAAGATTATAAAAATCGAGAATGTAAAATAAGGGGCCAGGAACATGGAGGTCAAAACCGGACTTGAAGTATTCTTCATAAACCGCCTCATACCCAGCGGGTGGGTCATAAGCAGTTTGATGAGGAAGAGGCAAAATGGGGAAAAAGGTATCTCTATCTATACTAAACTCCTTACAAAAGTGGGAGAGGTCAGCAATCTTCAAAGTGCAGGTTGAACTCAACACTATCGGAGAAGGTGAAACCCTGTCAACAGACGGTAAGGGTACAATGGAAGTAGAGGTAACCTTAGGAGGTTCTCCAGCAAGGCGTAACCTCCTCAGGAGACGATTATCCTCACTAGAGTTAGACCTCTCTAAAGATTGGACCTCTTGGTCACCTTCCAGATCAGCTTGATAAGAATGAGCTGATCTGTTTTGGGAATCCGAAGAAGAAGAGGATGAAATAATGGGAGCCATGGAAGAAAAATGAAGAAGAAAAGCTTACAGAGAGATTGAAGGGCTGAACTGGAGGAAAACACCGTGACAAGAATGAAGGCTTCGAAGACGAAGGAGATGAGCAGATATACGGAATAAGCTATGGGCAGAATAGAAGAAGAAGAAAAGAAAGAATTAGGGCAATTGCCCCTATTTATAAGAAGGAAAGGCAAAAGTTTGCAACTTTTCGTTTGAAATTCTAAAAGGCGACGATTCAAGTATTTTCCCTCCTCGGGTACTGAAACCGTCGAAAAGGTAATGATGAGGCGTCGGAATTGACGCTTACATTAAAAGCGGGAATTACATCGCAGTTAAGAGGATAATTGCCCAGTTAATGAAGACACGTCACAGACTTATCAAAATAGATTTTTCTGCCCTCACAGTTCAGCTCAGCCACACAAAATCTGGGAGCAAATGATAAACCAGAATTAATCGTCTGTTAGTCAACAACAGTCAACGGTATAACTCTTGCAGTTCAGCACCCAAGTATTTCTGTTCAGCCGTGATTGCACTTCGGCTGTGCCCTATGACATCCTTTTTACTATCGAAGAATAGGCCAAGGATTGCACTTCGGCCCCTAACTTCAACCTCAGCTTCAGCCTGAGTGTTACGCTCCAGATCACTTCGGCCAGATTCAATATTGCACTTCGGCAAAGCCTGTTTTTGCACTTTGGCGAAGGAGTCAAGCACAGCATCACATCGTAGAACCATCAGGCAGAAGTGCAGTTCAAAGAAAGAGTGCACATCTGGCTATTCAACCTGTACACGCCAAAGTCACTTCAACCGACCTACTAGTCACATCAGCCAGCCTACCGGTCACATCAGCAGACCTACTGCATTATAGGTCTTCTGCCCCAAGCAAACATCTTATCCGTTATCAGAAGCCAAGGGCGGGAAAAAACAATAAAAGCAAGCCAAGGAAGACCAGAAAGAGGATCCGAAAACCATTCTTCATATTGCTTGGAGCTAATACACCGAATCTTCTCCTCAGCCAATCACGGTGAGAATTTTCCAACTCCATACACTAAACTATATTCTCAGTGAGAAATGGCCCAAACTGACTTGAGCGTCGGAGGGTTTCACCCGGGGTCATCCCCCAGGACCTCTGATCTTTGCTTCCTTGTGTAGGACTTTCAGGAAGCTATTCCAGCTGCAATCTAGAAACCAGTTAACTACTCTTCAAGTTAACTGACGACGTTCATTTGAGGTCATCTTTGACCCTTGGTAAAGATCCGGACCCTCCAAAATAGACCCAAACCAAAAACTTCATGGTTGGGAAATGTGTGGCGCCAATTGTGTTAATAGTTAAAAATAAAAGGAATATTGCTAAAAACTGCCTACAGCAGATGATTTCCCGGTTGCCTGATGCCAAGTGTTCATTTCACCTATAAGTATGGCTGATAAGTGAGTTCCATGAAAGAATGAATGCTACTTAAAACTTTGTGGCAAAGTATGGATATCTGGTGCAATTAACTCGGAGAAAGAAAAACTTGCCAATTCAATATACTTTTCTTTTTCTTTTATTTTTTTCTTTTGATGAATATCATATTTATATCAACACCTTAACTATAGTTTTTGTTATCTCTGTTATATATATGTCGTTGTTGGTGCATATTTATATCACCTGAATAGAAAGAATACATTATTAGATATTAGCGTAGGTGAAAATACGTTCAGACGCAATGATATAAAAGTTCGTCTATCGAGGTTTTCATGCTTTTATCTTAAAGATCAAAAACAACAACATTAGCTCATTGTCTTAGAGTCTCCCGTCTATAGCAGGATATGAGGAGTTAGATGTACGCAACCATACCCATGTGTTAGAAACACATAGATGTTGTTTTCCGATAACCCGTAATGAGCGTCAAGCTGTGTCGATCAACTGTCACCTCACAATATAAGAAGCGCAGCTAATTTAGTGAGTCATTTCGCTTTATTATATCATATTCTAAAGTTAAAAAAGTGTGTCCTTCACTGTATTGGAAATGTAAAGGTTTATCTTAAAGATCATTAGCTTCAATTATGTGCCCCTGGGATTCGTTTCACGTTATGTTAAACATACCGGACAGTAATATGTTTCGTGTCTTCTTATAATATATGAACATGGTGATTTATCCTTCCAATTATTAGTTATATATTCATGAAAAGTTACATGCTTAGGATATCCCTTCGTGACAAATCAATTAAACATAAATGCTTACAATCTCTTGTCAAGCAAACACATTCTTCTACATCTGTATTTTAGTCTCTACCTAAAAACAGTTCTAGATCTTTGTTGAACATTTTCTTGTTCTAATCTCTATCTAAAAACCGGTTCCAGACCCTTCTTGAACGCTTCCTGAATTTGAACCTAAGCAAATTTAATTACATAAGAGTAAGAGTGTTAAGCGAACCAAACAGTTTATGATCTGTTTGAGTTTAGTTCGTATTTAGATCGAGTTCGTTCGTTAATTTTACTTAAATGAGTCAAATTCGAAAACCTATTTGAGCTCGTTTAGTTAAACGAGACGAACTATTCGTAAACTGTTCGGTTTATTTAAACAGTTGTAGTGCTATCGAGCCGAGTTTGAACCAATTTTAAAGCTCGTTTACCTAAATAAACCGAGCCGAAGAGTTCGTTTAGCTAAACAAATCCGAATTCCAAAATCTAGTATTCGGCTTGGCTTGATTCAGTAGCACCCCTACATATGAGGGCTGTTGAAAGCAGACTCTATATCTCGGTATTGTCTGCCTACCACTTACCCTTCCCAGACCCTGACAATAGCTTATGCTGTCGTTGGGATATACTGGGTACGGATGATGATGATGGTGATATGAGGTCTGTTGAAAGAACTCAATAAGGGCGGGAAAGAGATTAACGAATAAACCTGCAATTTTTAACTATGCAAAACGTGATTTAGCAAACAAAAGTATTTAATTGTTTCATTGTATTTTTAAGATTCTGTAAAGTTTTTCAGTGAGGAGATATCAAAGTTAAGAGGAGAATCCTAAATTGAATGTTCAAAATAGACAACGGTCGTATCATATTGACATATCGATATTTTTTTGGGTTGGGATCTCCTCACTTTCACTTTCCTCATCCCTTTTATGACCACGCGACAAATGGCAGCAAGGGAGGGTGGTGAAGCTAGATGCAGGTGACCCTCATCTAGCCTCACCACCCCCTTGCTGTCACGTGTCGCGCGGTCACGCGTCACCACACCTCCTTGCGGTTAGGGGATCCTATCCCATTTTTGAACGGGTCTGGTGTATCTTTTCCGAGTTCCAATTTAGCAGAAGAAAACTACTTTGTTAAGCGTAACCGTCAAATAATAGGCATATATGCTATGATTCGGAGTTGTATATCCATATCGAACAGCCGTCTTAGCAAAAAAAAAAAAAAAAAAAATTTATTCAAGCTTATGTAGTTCTTTCCATAGATTCAAAAATCCGATACTGGAGCAAAAAAACTCCTAGAATGTATCTGTTGGTGCATGTTGCAACCGTGACAACTATATACTAAACATCTTGAGTGATGTTGATATAACAACTAAAAATATGTACATTTACATGCGCAAAAGCTATTTTGTAGTATAATTAGGATAAATAACCCCTATAATAAATACAAAAAAAAAATCTCTTAAAGTATCATGTGTTTGACGGAAAGAAGACGGACAGAGTATAGTTTTTGCTGATGGCTCTTTCACTTTTTTACTGCTTGTAGCTTGCTGGTCGAATATTTGTTAAAAGGTACTTATGTCTTAGTCGAGAATGTTGGCAATTTGGGTTGGGAAAAATTTTGATAGAGTAAATGGTTGGTTTTGGCTTCACGTTTTGAGGGGAAAATTGTTTTTTCCCCTCCTGAATTTATATCGAATGGTGGGGAAAAGTGGCTAGGAATAAAAGAGTAGAAGTACTAGTAGACAATTGACATATGAACCTCCCAAATGTGTCACACGTGCACCTACTTTTGGTACAGATGAAGCAGAAAATTGTCCTTCTACCTGGTCCCTCTACTTCAAGTTCTATCTTCATTCAAGTCATAAAGATAATATGGACAGCTCCTATACAGTTCAGAGTTAAAACTTTATCTGACGATTATTACATAACTTACTCTCAATTGGAATTAAAGACTGCTGAGCTGACCTGCTGAGCTGACATTGACTTGTTGATATGATCTTGACTTGATCTGATCTCTTTCGGAGCTGATTTGACTTGATTAGACGACCTACGCTTTATGCAAATTAACTGGCTGCTTACCTAGATTAAGCTCGGCAGCTCGGCAAGCGCTATCCCAGAAATTACGAAAGTAATGAGATTTGTCTGAAGATTATCTGATTTGATTTTGCACATATCTTTATCACAAATTTGATTTATTGTGTATTTATCCTTACTATACTTGGTGGATTTGATTAGCATAATCTTTTAGGTAGTGTTTAGTATTACAACTCCATTTTGTACTATAAATTGAGCAATGGAATACAAGGAAGGCATATATTTTCTTTTGCTGAAATACTTGTTTTCTTATATAGTGTCAGAGCCATCCACCACCTCTTTCACTCTTTCGTCGTCTTATAAACACCTATCATAATGGCAACCAGAATCTCACAAACAAAGAAAAGTATATCGCCCTATGATCTCCACTCTGGAGATCATCCGGGATTACTTGTTACTCCTGTACAATTGACAGGGACCAATTATGAACAGTGTGCACGAGCGGTTAGAGGATCGCTTCTTGCCCGACGAAAATTTGGTTTCTAGATGACTCAGTTCGAAAACCCAACGATGAATCACCTGATGTGGCAGACCGAGAACCGGTTAATTCTATGATCGTGGCTTGGATTCTGGATACAATAGAACCAAGTATGCGATCCACAATTTCTTATGCAGAGGAAGCTAAGGAATTGTGGGATGACTCAAACAAAGATTTTCTGTGATGAATGCTCCTCGAGTGCAGCAATTAAAGCAAACACTCGCGAACTGTAAACAAAACGGGGACTCCGTTATGGTTTACTATGGGAAATTAAAAAAGCTGTGGGATGAACATAAGGACTATGATGCTCTTCCTATGTGTAGCTGTGCGAGCTGCACCTATGATCTGCGCAAACTCATTGCCCGGCGCATGGAAGTGGACCAACTTCATCATTTTCTCATGGGACTAGACGAGCCATATCGTGTGGTGCGCTCGTCTATCCTGAACCAAGAGCCTCTTCCGTCCTTGAAGCGAGCGTATCACATGGCGGTTCAAGAGGAGAGCCTCACCCGAGCAAATGTGGAGACCCAACCTGAATCAGCGATGTTTTCTATGACCAAGACGAAGGCAGCCCTTCGCCTCCCGCAGCCTGATATCGTTTGTACTCACTGCCAACGTAAAGGACACAAGGTAAGTGGTTGTTTTTAACTTATATGTTATCCAGATTGGTCGGGTGATATCCCCAAAGGATCTACTCGTTGCGTAATACATGACCGGAATACCAGGATGAAGATTGAAGTGTGTAAGAAGGCTGATGGGCTATACATACTACGCGTCCAACCATCAGTTCGGACCTATGCTCTAGGAGTTACACCGGATGTAGTGACCTGGCACAATTGACTTGGCCATCTTTCCTCTGTGTGATGTGGTTGCAATGTAACGTCGTTTCTCCATTCTGATTCAAATTTTATTTGTGATGTATGTTTTCGCACTAAACAAACTAAAAAGCCCTTTGATTTGAGTTATGCAATAGCCGACCAATGTTTTGACTTAATTCACTGTGACTTATGGGGACCATATCGCAAAAAAAATCCTGTGGGGCGTCCTATTTCCTAACTTTAGTGGATGACAAATCACGGGCAGTGCGGGTGTACTTACTTAAAACCAAAGATAGAGTACCTTCCTTCGTGCGAAATTCCTTTGACATGATCAGTATCCAATTCAACAAAACAATCAAAACTTTCCGAAGTGATAATAGCTCGGAGTTCTCACCCCTTTGTTCTTTCTTTTCTGAGCATGGTGTTTTGTATCAAACTTCTATTCGACAAACCCCTCAACAAAACGGCCGAGGAGAACGTAAACATCGCCATATTCTTAATGTTGCTTGCGCACTACGTTTTCAAGCTGCTTTACCCATTTCCTTCTGGGGCGAATGTCACCACAACATATCTCATTAATCGTACACCAACGCCCTTACTTGATTGCAAAACACCTTATGAACTCCTCTTTTGAAAACCTCCAGACTATATGCATCTTCGTGTCTTTGATAGTCTTTGTTATGCTCATAATGATCAGCATCACAACGACAAATTCCAAACTCGTAGCCGTAAATGTGTCTTCTTGGGTTATCCTTCGGGCACTAAAGAATGGAACGTGTATGACCTCACAGCCTGTACACTCTTCACTTCCCGCAATGTGACCTTTATTGAAAACACCTTTCTATTTTCCTCCTCTACGCACCCTCATTCGCCTCTTCCGCCTACTATTCCTACCCAGGACTCTGATGAATCTTCCATCTTGGCCAACCTTCCTTTGTTCCCTCCAACTCAGCCCACGGCCGAGCTGAGCTCCACTCCATCTCTGACCGTTACTGAACTGCCTCTTGTACACACCCAAGTATCACCCTCAAAGCTGCCTGCGGATTTCTCTCAATCTCCGAATGAGCTCCAGACCGACTCATCTCCTCTTGGTCGATGTCACCGTGTGAAGAAAACTCCCAGTTATTTTGCTGAGTACGAGAAGAACACCGCACAATATAGCCCCTTAGCCTCTTCTCCTGCTATGTCCAACTCCTCAGGTACTCCTTATTCTATTCACAATTATCTTAGTACCTCAAAATTTTTCCTGGCACATCGGGTCTTTCTTACTGCACTTACTCTGTCTGAAGAGCCCCAGTATTATTCTCAAACAGTACAGGATGCTCGATGGTGGGCTGCTATGCAAGAGGAGATTCATGCTCTAGAAGACAATCACACTTGGACACTTGAGTCGCTGCCTCCAGGCAAGTGTGTCATTGGGTGTAAATGGATATACAAGATTAAATACAACTCAGATGGCAACATTGAACGGTACAAAGCTTGGCTCGTCGTTCATGGAAACCACCAAGTTGATGGCATTGATTACAACGAGGCATTTGCACCCACTGCCAAAATGGTTACTGTCCGGGTTCTTCTAGCTCTTACTGCTGCGCGATGGATGTTCACAATGCCTTCCTTCAGGGTGATCTTGATGAAGAAGTGTAAATGAAGCCTCCACCTAGCTTTTCACCCGCAAACTCAAATAAGGTCTGCTGACTATGCAAATCCCTGTATGGACTCAGGCAAGCTCCGCGTTGTTGGTTCGCCAAGTTTTCTGACACGTTACGTGATTTTGGCTTTGCTCAATCACACTCTGATTACTCCTTATTCCGCTTCACTCACGATCGAGCACAGCTCTTCCTATTAGTGTACATTGATGATTTGATTATTATAGGGAACGATCCTAGCGCTGTAGATCAGCTCAAACAGTACCTTCATCGCTGTTTTCATATGAAAGACCTTGGCCTGCTGAAGTATTTTCTTGGACTTGAAGTTACTCGTAGTCTAGCTGGACTGTTTATCTTCCAGAGAAAGTATGCACTTGACATTCTTTCCGACTGTGGCATGCTTGCAGCCAAACCTTCAACTACGCCTCTCGAGTAACAACATCATCTCCCCAGCTCGGCCAGTCCAGTCTTGGATGATCCTTTCCCACATAGACGGCTCGTAGGCCATCTTGTCTACCTCTCTGTCACACGCCATGAACTTTCCTATGCAGTTCACACATTGGCTTAGTTCATGCAAACTCCGCAGCTTGATCATTGGGATGCTGCTCTGAAGGTTGTTTGTTATTTGAAAGGTAATCATGGACAAGGCCTTCTCTTTCCTTCCTTGAGTGATTTTCATCTCACCGCCTACTGTGACTCGGATTAGGCAAGCTGCCCTCTCACACGATGGTCTCTCACTGCATACTTCATTAAGCTCAGCTCTGCTCTGATTTCTTGGAAGACCAAGAAACAATGTACCGCGTCGTGGTCCTCTACCGAGGCCGAATATAGAGCTATGACCTACACTACTTGTGAAATCAAGTGGCTCATTGGACTGCTGCATTTCCTTGGCATTTCACATATGGAATCTGTTACCCTCTACACGGACCTCAATCTACGTTGCATCTAGCACAGAATCTCGTTGCTCATGAGCGCACCAAGCGCATCAAGGTTGATTGTCACTTTCTCCGTGATGTTATCTTAGCTGGACAAATTCGTCCTCTGCATGTCTCCATGACCCATCAACTTGCTGATCTTCTTACTAAATCTCTTGGAGCCCGCGATTTTTGTTTTCTATTGTCCAAGTTGGGCGTTTCAGATCTCCGCGGGCCAACTTGAGGGGGGGGGGGGTATTAAAGATTGCTGAGCTGACCTACGGACCTACTGAGCTGACCTTGACTTGCTGATCTAATCTTGATTTGATCTGACCTCTTGCCGAGCTGACCTGACCTGATCAGACGACCTAAGCTTGATGTAAACTAATTGGTCCAGCTCGACAGCTCGGCAAGCGCTATCCTAGAAATTACGAAAGTAATGGGTTTTGTCAGAAGATTATCTAATTTGATTTTGCACATATCTTTATCATATATTTGATTTATTGTGTATTTATCCTTACTATACTTGGTGGATTTTATTAGCATAATCTTTTAGGTAGTGTTTAAGTTATAACTCCATTTTGTGCTATAAATTGAGCAATGGAATACGAGGAAGGGATATATTTCCTTTTGCCAAAATACTTGTTTTCTTACAAAGCAATCTTGAAAAAAAAAAGGTCTAGCGGACGCTATTTGTTTGGTGTGTGAGGAGGCAGATGAAACCTTAAATTATCTCCTTCACCATTGCGTTGTCCTAAGGCCATCACAGCTGCTGCGACTGGAACTGCAAATAGGCTCCGGTTCCCAACTTCCAACCTGTTGGAGCTACTTCTCGATGTCAAGGAAAAAGATGGAGAAACGGGTATATCACGCTTTAGCAACATGATATGGCAAATTTGGAAAGCTAGGTGTTTTATTGTTTTTGAAAATACATAGATTTGAATTTGCTCTTTAATTACAACAGCTGAGAGCCAAGCCGATGATTACCTAGCTTTTTTACTTTCTTTTTTTAGATAGTCGTTTTTTAGATAGTCGCTAAATTCGTCGCTAGTTTTCAACCGCTTTCAAACAGTCGCAAATTTTATTTACCAACCACTGTTTACCGACCGATGTTTAGCGACTATTATACGGTCGCTATTTAGTTTACTGACCGTTTTTTAGAGTTTACCGACTGTTCTAGACGGTCGGTAATTAGCCTTTTTTATAGTGTATATGATCTATTTTTCAAAGTAGTTTCATAGCAAGGCAGTTAGCCCTGAACACAGAAAAAGAAGGGATGTCATCCTATTCAATTATTGAAATTTGTTATGAGGTTGGTACAGAATTGAATGCTTCATATCCATCATTGAGGTATTTTTGACCATCAAACTCTCTTTTTCAGATCTGCATTTCTGATGTTCAAAATGTCAAAGCATGCCTTAAAGTTGCTTACCTTCCCCATAGGGAGGCCCTGAAAGAATACATACTACCACAAAATCAGCCTTCATGACATAGCTCAGTTCGTATCCGGATTGTAAGTTGTTCCAAGAGGTATATGGTTTGATTCCAGAGACACGTGCAATGTGGATGTTTCACTACTGTTTGGGTCAAAGGCTCAATTTGCAGTGAACACCTTATATAGGCTCTTTGTGTATGACCTCGCCAATTTAGGAGACCGTTGAACTCTTGATTTACATCTTCCACAGTGCTCATTGAGACTAAGACGGTGAGGGTTTCAAGGCCAAGATATGACTTTTTACTTAAGATAATGACAAAATCATACTCCTGCTAAGTAAATAATAAACCAAATAATAAATCACCAAATAGGAACAATTCCAAAAAGGGAAAAAAATCGTACTAACTCCAAGTACGTACATCTCTAATGACAAGTTCTCTATGATTGCGAATACCTCATGAAAAGATTGTATGGCTTACTTTATTCAAGTCGTTATCGTATGGAAATATTGATATAATATACTCGTAATTCATTTTTATATAATTTTTAAATATTTTTGTTAAGGAAAAAAAGAAAAAGAAAGAACGACAGAGAAGTGAAGGCAGCATTGATCAAAATTTTATTATTCCCCTTTTAGATCCTTACTTTGTATATATGTACGTGTGGGTATATACGCACAATAGCAGTTCCTCATGCACGAGTTCAAATTTTATTAATGAGTTAGAATTCGGATCTTTTTAGATTCGTCGTAGTTAAGCAAACATCGAGAGTTGTCCATTGTGACATATCATCTGATTTACCTCATCTATAAAATTCTACATATTGGATAGTAAAAGTCTTTACTAGCCAAGTGTCAACATTTTCATGTCTATTGTGTCTATATATGTTGCAACCTGGGTTTTTTTTTCATGGAAAATAAAAATAAAATAAAAATTAAATTGCATTTAATTTCTCAATTCTCCCACTATCCTTTCAACATTCCATAACCCCATCCTCTTAATAACCATTACTCTCATATAACTCCACTACATTTTCTTCATAATTTTCCATTACTTAAACATCCAAACCTTCTTCTCTCCCCACCAAAGAAACACAACCGTCAGTTGGCTAAGGAAAAAAAAAAAGAAAGCACTCCTGAGAGTGAATGTGGGGAAGTGTTGAGGAGCCGTGAGTGAGGGAGAGGGAAAAGAGTGGAGAAAAGAGGGAGGAAAGAAAAAAAAAGAAAAAGAAAAAGAAGAAGAAAAGTTTGGTCCAAATCCAACTCCGGTTTCAACTACGGTATATATAATTCAAGAAATGTAAGTAATTTTACTACACTTTCTATGTTGTTTTATAAAACTTATGAATTATGTCGATAATAAATTGGATCATGGATGTATAATATAAAATAAGCATGTGTCGACTGTTGTAAACAGAAAGGATACAAACCACTTTATATTCCAAATCTATGCTCAATTTGTATATAGAAATGATCAAACTGAATATCCCAAATTTATGCTCAATTGTTAGAAGGCTGTGTGTAACCGATGTGGTACACACTTTATATTCTAGATTGATAGCCTCATTCGTAGTATATAATTTAATAAACTTTGCACCATGCATATTCACATATGTATATAAACGGATTGTGTTGATTTCGAATTTTAAAAATGTATGCATGCGACTTATGGCTTTGGATGTGTAACTTTTATATATATATATGAATTTTAAATCTTTGCACAGTAGGTGATTAAGGCAGAATCTTTATTGATGCATACTGTCTGCACAAAGTTCATTAGAATGAATATTTTGATATGAGTATTCAAATGATTTCTTTTATATGCATATTATCTAAAGTAAATAAATATAAATATGCGCTGTGGTATATATTTGTATGATGTGAAAAATTTGAGTGGCTATGCACTGGCCGAAGATATTGTCAAAAGGGGAAATATGATTTTACATACATTATATGAATATAATATATGTGTGTATACAAATAGGGGTGTACCGTTTGTTAAATTTTTGAACAAAAAGGCCGAAAAAAGTGTGCTAATCTTTTAGGCCAATTTCAGTTTCAACTTACTGGTGGGAGAATTGAATATAATGATTTTTAAAGATGTGGTATTGTGAAGAGCATATATGTACAGTGTAGTATTTATGTGTATTTCAAGTTATAAATTTTGTCAGGAAAGATTTAGTTGCCGAGAGTTATAATTGGTTTATATTGGTGTATAGTAGATAATTTTATGAAAATAATAAGCAAATGTAATTTGTGGTTAAAGGTGAAGTTGAAGAGACAAGTTAATAAACACATAATTAACTTATAGGTTCAAATCTTGGAGATTCCAGATTATACGTTGGACATGTAGAAGCAGATATTTTTATGGTAACCTTCTTCACGTTCGAGCATAAAGTAAGAAAGATAAGTGACCGAGAAGAGGTAAGCGGTCTATATGTGCTCGTTATGTTGTCATGCATCAGAGGTAAGTAGTCTATTTGTGTTTGTTATGTTTATCATGCATCAGTGTGTTGTTTGTTGCATATCTGTAATTGTATTTTCTCTATACGTGAGTTGTGTGTATGTGTGAGACATGTATGGTTGTACGATTTCAATGCATATTGTATAAGTATATGGATGTGTGAGGGTATACATGCACGTATATATGCACGTGTATGGGCGCGAGCATATGCATGAGTATGGATAAACCAGATTACGTATGATATGCATTTGCATTCATGGCACGAGCATTGCATTGTATTTGTCAGGTTATGCCTAACATGGGCACGGTTATTGATGGATAGTGAGGACGACAGGCTGCGTCTAAATGGGCGAAGGTGTCGGGGATGACAGGCCGGGTCTAAATGGGCACGGGTGTCGGACGGTAGGCCGGGTCTAGATGGGCACGGGTACCGAGACATACCGGGTCTAAATGGGCACAGGTGTCGAGGTGATAGACTATATAACCATTAGGTCCCGGAATCATGCATTGCACGGTAGAGATATATGCATCGTGCATGACATGTCTTTTGTTGCGCGTGACACATAGAGAGGGCATGCATCATGAAGTTGCGCATTATTATGTGGAGTGACTTACCTTCCGCAGTTATCTACTTCATTGATATGTATTGTTCTCTTCTTTGTTATGTGGTTATTTGTTTGTTGTGTATGTCATATCTGAGAAGAGCATGCATCACGGTAAATGAGATTGAGTTGATGAAATTATGTACTTCGTGTTTTTGAAGTGTTAACTGTTAAGATAATTAAGTGAAATTATTTATGGACTAAGGACATGTATGTTAACTATAAAGGTTACTTGTATTTGCTTCTGCATGTATGATTTCTATAACAAGCATATGTAGGTTGCTTACTGAGCCCGTTGATTT
The DNA here is from genome assembly GCA_036186865.1 of Eustoma russellianum. Lineage (NCBI taxonomy): Eukaryota > Viridiplantae > Streptophyta > Magnoliopsida > Gentianales > Gentianaceae > Eustoma > Eustoma russellianum. The sequence goes on from AP025066.1 coordinate 27,569,300, forward strand.
TGGCTCACACCACCACTCACCAGTTTTGCAGGCATGAAGTTAGGGTATGCTTACACAGTAGTTGGTATACCGTAGAAGATCGAGACGGGAGATTTCGAGACTAAGATATTCAGAAAAGACTTTCGAGGGTTGGTTGAGACAGTTATTTCGATATTCGAGATTTATATATTCGTGAGATTAGTGTTTACATACATTTGACTATTGTATTGATTAGAAATTCTTAGACATTGTATTAATGATGATGATTATTTTATCGAGGATTTTAGTATTGAATTCCGCTGACATCGATATACGTTATTTTGTTGACGTGTAATTGGATTGTATCGACGCCTTGTATTCTCCTTAGTGAGATACGGCGGGTGAGTCGTTTCGAGTACTAGGGCTCGGGACGGGTCGCTACAGTTGGTATCAGAGCATGGCTCTAGATCCATGGCGGAAGCATAGGTTTAGGCCATGATTTTAGAAATTAAGTTACGATTTTGCTCCTAAGTCACAATCTTTGACATAAGTATCGATTTTATTTAGTCGTAAGCAACGATTATACATTAGGCATGTTATTGGAAATATGACGTGACCTTAGAGGTTAAGTGATGACATTGCCCATAAGTTACTATTCTAGATTTAAGGAACGAAGATACAAAATCGACTCTAGAAATTAAGTGGTGATCTGAATGTATGGTGATGATTTGAACATAAGCACTAATCTTAGTCATAAGCTGTGATTAAATTCTGAGCATTGAACCTAGAAATAGGTAATGATTTTAGACGTAAGAAATATGACAACAAGAATAGATTCTAGAATTAAGTCATGACATCAGACCTAAGCAATGATCGGATAAGAGATCTGCTATGTATACCTAAGGCACCTCGTACGACTCTAAATTATTGGCCTTACTTAAGTGTTAATTATAATCATTTGTACAATTTTTTAGATCTGACCCCTGCAAACCCGGTAGCATTATGATAAATGAAGCGGGTTCATGCCCTTACTTATAACAGTAGTGTCGGAACATGACTAGGTCTAACTTGAGATCGTAGCCCTAAGAAATGATTTATAGTAAAATGACAATTACTAAGGAAGAATTTATTAGCGTTATGATCAATAGAGTTTAGCAAAAAAAATACCGTACAAAGGGGTTATAGTTATGATTAAGCTGTTGAATTTTAGAGTATCAAAATAGGTCGAAGATAATAGTCTTGTTAGGGATATTGATTTATAGTGATAAGCTAGCATTACTCAAATAAGTACAGTGGATTAACAAAGTATTAAGTGTTGATTCCCAGGAACACGTAAGTACTGATGTATCGGGTAGGCTTGAATTGAGATAGAGTAAGCATGGACAAATGACGATTGCTTTTCAGGAGAGATCTAAATAATTTAGAATTAGCGGTTGAAATAATCAAATGAAGAAGTACATGGGATCAGTATAGCACGCGGAAGTATGATGAATTAAAATACCTTAAGTCAAGCAATATTTTAGTGTGCCATGTTAGGATTGGACAATCTAAGTTGAAGATTTATAAGAAACTGTACATAGGTGAATTTTTCAATGACAGTAAAGGGTGACTTAAAAAAATTATACGAAGTATTGGACTACTATTTTACAAATAGTTAAACATTTTCATATAAGCACGTACATCAGGACATATTTCAATAACTTTCATTATATAGTATATTACTTTACAAGGCTATATCTTTTCCAAGCACGTATAGCAACCGAATAGAATTTCAGCTAACCCTAACAAAACTGGTATATTTTTTTAAAAAATAATGATGTTTTGGGGGGAAAAATGTCATGTTTACATATTTCTTATATTTCTCAACTTTTGTTAGCTATATTCACTTTGCTAAAATGATTTTATTTGTCAACTATCGATATTGCAAGCATTTTTTTTATTTTTTATTCTCATCAAATGCTTATGAAGTTATTTATCTGCTTGCAATGAACTTATTTGATTTTGTGAAGCAGAAATAGTTTCAAAATATGTTTTTTTTAAAAAGAGAGATACCTTTATCCATATTGTTTTATGAAACTTTATAATCGCTTTTCAATTGTTGAATTTTGTGAAAGAAAGCATAGTTTTCAAAGTATATACTTCTTTGGAAAGAAAAGGGTACCGTACTCAAATCGTTTTGTAAAAAGAGCTTTTATGATTGATGTGTCTCAATTGTTTTAAAATAGTTTTAACAGTAATACTTTTGCAAAGTAAGTTGTATCATTATTTTATAAGTAGTCATTTGAGACACCGCCTTGCGAAAACAAATACATGATACTTTGATTGTTGTGTTTATAAAAATTACGATGAATGCTATTCTAAACAACTAAAGCTACTTTTCTTTTAATTTGAAGAAAAATATGTCCATGCACATACTTCGTATACTAGATTGCTTATGATAATATTTGAAAAGTAAGAGCATGATCGTAGAACTAGTTCGTAGGTATAAGAATTGATTCCGAGTACTTAGTTCTATATTTACGAGGGGTAATGATTAATACATTGGAGGACTCGAGGGATATTTTGGATGGTCATGTAGCAATGGAGATGAATCTTATATGATGAGTTTAAGAATTCGCCATTGTAGATTTCAATAAGTTGAACAGTGGAATAAAGGAAAGTTTATAAGTTGTAATTATAGAAAATTAAGTTAAATATTATAGTATGCCTAAGAACTAATTTTAGAGGGCTGCTGATGACCCCAGATAAAAGTACGTTATAAATCGATGATTGAGTTACAAAACCCTTGGTATGATGACAATACCCCTAAGCTTGATTCCATAATAGGCTATAATGTTATATAAGCAGGAAATATAGACTTAGGAACTTCCTAGTTGGGTACAAAGAAAGAGTCTCGAGGTCTTAGCCTATGATAAAGAAGTAAAATGGTTAACGTATCACAATACGCAATGGAGGGTTAGTACGACATTATCTAAGTGAATCATTAAGTAGAACCATAATAAGTCATTTATCATACCATACGCAAGTTTCGAGGACGAAACTTTTTGTAAGGGGGGAAGACTGTTGCAACCTGTGTTTTTTTTCATGGAAAATAAAAATAAAATAAAAATTAAATTGCATTTAATTTCTCAATTCTCCCACTATCCTTTCAACATTCCATAACCCCCATCCTCTTAATAACCATTACTCTCATATAACTCCACTACATTTTCTTCATAATTTTCCATTACTTAAACATCCAAACCTTCTTCTCTCCCCACCAAAGAAACACAACCGTCAGTTGGCTAAGGAAAAAAAAAAGAAAGCACTCCTGAGAGTGAATGTGGGGAAGCGTTGAGGAGCCGTGAGTGAGGGAGAGGGAAAAGAGTGGAGAAAAGAGGGAGGAAAGAAAAAAAAAGAAAAAGAAAAAGAAGAAGAAAAGATTGGTCCAAATCCAACTCCGGTTTCAACTACGGTATATATAATTCAAGAAATGTAAGTAATTTTACTACACTTTCTATGTTGTTTTATAAAACTTATGAATTATGTCGATAATAAATTGGATCATGGATGTATAATATAAAATAAGCATGTGTCAACTGTTGTAAACAGAAAGGATACAAACCACTTTATATTCCAAATCTATGCTCAATTTGTATATAGAAATGATCAAACTGAATATCCCAAATTTATGCTCAATTGTTAGAAGGCTGTGTGTAACCGATGTGGTACACACTTTATATTCTAGATTGATAGCCTCATTCGTAGTATATAATTTAATAAACTTTGCACCATGCATATTCACATATGTATATAAACGGATTGTGTTGATTTCGAATTTTAAAAATGTATGCATGCGACTTGTGGCTTTGGATGTGTAACTTTTATATATATATGAATTTTAAATATTTGCACAGTAGGTGATTAAGGACGAATCTTTATTGATGCATACTGTCTGCACAAAGTTCATTAGAATGAATATTTTGATATGAGTATTGAAATGATTTCTTTTATATGTATATTATCTAAAGTAAATAAATATAAATATGCGCTGTGGTATATATTTGTATGATGTGAAAAATTTGAGTGGCTATGCACTGGCCGAAGATATTGTCAAAAGGGGAAATATGATTTTACATACATTATATGAATATAATATATGTGTGTATACAAATAGGGGTGTACCGTTTGTTAAATTTTTGAACAAAAAGGCCGAAAAAAGTGTGCTAATCTTTTAGGCCAATTTTAGTTTCAACTTACTGGTGGGAGAATTGAATATAATGATTTTTAAAGATGTGGTATTGTGAAGAGCATATATGTACAGTGTAGTATTTATGTGTATTTCAAGTTATAAATTTTGTCAGGAAAGATTTAGTGGCCGAGAGTTATAATTGGTTTATATTGGTGTATAGTAGATAATTTTATGAAAATAATAAGTAAATGTAATTTGTGGTTAAAGGTGAAGTTGAAGAGACAAGTTAATAAACACATAATTAACTTATAGGTTCAAATCTTGGAGATTCCAGATTATACGTTGGACATGTAGAAGCAGATATTTTTATGGTAACCTTCTTCACATTCGAGCATAAAGTAAGAAAGATAAGTGACCGAGAAGAGGTAAGCGGTCTATCTGTGCTCGTTATGTTGTTATGCATCAGAGGTAAGTAGTCTATTTGTGTTTGTTATGTTTATCATGCATCAGTGTGTTGTTTGTTGCATATCTGTAATTGGATTTTCTCTATACGTGAGTTGTGTGTATGTGTGAGACATGTATGGTTGTACGATTTCAATGCATATTGTATATGTATATGGATGTGTGAGGGTATACATGCACGTATATATGCACGTGTATGGGCGCGAGCATATGCATGAGTATGGATAAACCAGATTACGTATGATATGCATTTGCATTCATGGCACGAGCATTGCATTGTATTTGTCAGGTTATGCCTAACATGGGCACGATTATTGATGGATAGTGAGGACGACAGGCTGCGTCTAAATGGGCGAAGGTGTCGGGGATGACAGGCCGGGTCTAAATGGGCACGGGTGTCGGACGGTAGGCCAGGTCTAGATGGGCACGGGTACCGAGACATGCCGGGTCTAAATGGGCACAGGTGTCGAGGTGATAGACTATATCACCATTAGGTCCCGGAATCATGCATTGCACGGTAGAGATATATGCATCGTGCATGACATGTCTTTTGTTGCGCGTGACACATAGAGAGGGCATGCATCATGAAGTTGCGCATTATTATGTGGAGTGACTTACCTTCCACAGTTATCTACTTCATTGATATGTATTGTTCTCTTCTTTGTTATGTGGTTATTTGTTTGTTGTGTATGTCATATCTGAGAAGAGCATGCATCACGGTAAATGAGATTGAGCTGATGAAATTATGTATTTTGTGTTTTTGAAGTGTTAACTGTTAAGATAATTAAGTGAAATTATTTATGGACTAAGGACATGTATGTTAACTATAAAGGTTACTTGTATTTGCTTCTGCATGTATGATTTCTATAACAAGCATATGTAGGTTGCTTACTGAGCCCGTTGATTTTGGCTCACACCACCACTCACCAGTTTTGCAGGCATGAAGTTAGGGTATGCTTACACAGGAGTTGGTATACCGTAGAAGATCGAGACGGGAGATTTCGAGACTAAGATATTCAGAAAAGACTTTCGAGGGTTGGTTGAGACAGTTATTTCGATATTCGAGATTTATATATTCTTGAGATTAGTGTTTACATACATTTGACTATTGTATTGATTAGAAATTCTTAGACATTGTATTAATGATGATGATTATTTTATCGAGGATTTTAGTATTGAATTCCGCTGACATCGATATACGTTATTTTGTTGACGTGTAATTGGATTGTATCGACGCCTTGTATTCTCCTTAGTGAGATACGGCGGGTGAGTCGTTTTGAGTACTAGGGCTCGGGACGGGTCGCTACAGTATATATGTACCTGCGTGGGTATATCTTGTCTCTTTTTTATTGAACAATAATGCAACATGAGCGTCTTGAAGACATAGTTTAGCTGGTATTCGGGTTGGAACATTGCTACAAAAAGGCACCGCTTCGAACCATGACACACGCAGCGTGAGTGCAATACTGCTGTCTGAGCCAGTAATGGTGAAGCCATTGTATCCGATGCAATTAGGTTAGAAGGTTGCTGACCCAGTTTTCAGTAGCCACTTTGCATTGGGTCTCTGGCAAAGCCTAACTAACCTAGGAGGGCGCTGAATTTCTGATTTGCATCCTCCAATAAGCTCTTTGTGGCTGAGGCGATAGAAGACTAAGAAACCAGAGATATTGACATTATATCCAGCTCAATTGGGTTAGAGGGTTGCTGGCCCAGGTTTCAGTAGTTACCTTGCAGTGTGTCTCTGGTATAGCCTACCCAACCTAGAAGGACATTGAGTTCCTGATTTGCATCTTTTACGAAGCTTTTTGAGGCTGAGGCCACGAAACTTTTTGGGATGAGGCGGTGGAGGCCGAAGGAATCCCAAGTATTGGCCTTTTGATCGAAAAACGCGTTATTGGTACCGTTCTCATCGAACACCTACTTAATGTTCTCGTCAAAAAGGTGGGTTTTCTGATGTTCCAAATTCGTATTGATAAAGCAAATGAAATATGTATTTTACGTGACCAAAACATTTCGTCAATTAAGAAAAAAATACCCTAGCCAGCCGCCACCTTCTACTGGGGAATTTCAAGGCAGAATGGAGGCTGAAAACACAAATCAAAGCACTGAAGAGGAGATCTGCTTCAGAGAAGTGTGAGAAAATACAAAAGGCCAGCAATAGAAGACACTGAAGCACCAGAGGCTGGTGCAAACGTTTCATATGTGGTGTGGGCGGACTTTCTACGACCACCAAATGCACCGAATGTTATCTACACAGGGGATGGAGAAGATGATGACACTATGTTGGATTTCTTGGACAGCTACGAAGATGCGACTATGGTCGATACAAACGAGGGGGAACTGGTCGTCTCACCATGGAAATCTCTCTGGAGAAATGCAAGGAGCTGTGGAAGCCTTGGCGTAGAGCTTTGGTCGTGCAAGTGCTGGGTAAGTTTTTCTCTTTTCGTATTATGGAGAGGAAACTTAATGACCTATGGGGGATGGGAGATCCAATTGAAATAATCAACCTGGACAGAGGGTTTTTTGTCGTTCGTTTTTCGTCCGCTTCGCAGTACCAGTTAGCTCTAGAGAATGGGCCTTGGATGATACAGGGTCACTACATCAGTGTGTCCAAATGGAAACCCTTATTCTCCACTGATCAAGACATCATTGCAAAAACTCTAACTTGGGTTCGGTTTCCAAACCTCCCTTTGGAGTTTTTGATGAGGGAATTTTGCTAGATATGGGAAACCTACTAGGGAATGCAGTTAAGGTAGACACTACTACCCTAAAAGTGGAAAGGGGTCGATTTGTGAGGGTGTGCGTTCAGATCGATTTACGAAAACAATTAGCCTCTCGGATCAAACTCAACGGGAAACTATTCAATGTAGAATACGAGGGCTTAAATCAAATTTGCTTCTCGTGTGGCAAATACGGGCATTCGGAGAGAGAATGTGGCAATCAGAAGGTAGCCATCAAGAATGAAAATATACTCTCTGAAACACTGAATGATGAGGCTAAGGTGCAGGCGGCATTCGGGCCTTGGATGCTGGCATCAAATAAGAGGAAGAAAACCACGCAGGCTCAGACTAAGGGCAATGTAGTTACCTTGGAGAAACATGGTAGAGGGAATACTGGTAGGTATGTAGCTCCAATGCAAACGGGTGTGCCTACAGGATACGAAACGGAACATTGGGAAGGTGGGTCTCGCTTCAACCCTTTGATGCCAGATATTGGTTATGAACAGACGGAGATAGACAACGTGGATTCATTTGACTACTTGGAGGGGCTAGTTGATAAGGGCCCAAGTGTTGCTTTCCAAGCATTGTCCAAAGAAGATGTCTCCCGGAAACAAAACACCAAGGGAAAGGGGAATACATATAAAAGAACCAAGCAAAGCACGCCTCAAAATCAACGCCATTCAGAGAGGAAATCTTGGGAATGATATGATAACTGGAGCTGCCATTGGAGAACCTAGATCTGTGGGTGGCAGGACATCCCTGCGAGGCAGGGGGAGTTGGCAGAAGGGGAGGGGGACACACCTTCAACCGATCGCTACGGGATATAACCAACAAAGGAGCTGTAGACCCAACAGTACCAGAATTCATGCTCTCTAGTCCGATGGAATGGCCCAGCCTACCATCTAAAAAACTGGAGGTGAATACAATGAATCGCACGGAACACATTAAGACACACCCACCTGACCTTGGCATAAAGACGACGGCAACTGACGGAATTACCAATACGGAAAAATACATTTCACTGGAGGAAGAACGGATGAATAGGGCAGAAATGAATGTGGATACGGTGATGGGCCTTCCCCCACCCTGTCAATGAAGATCATTGCGTGGAATTGTCGGGGTGCAGCTTCCCCGGAATTTCAAGCTGAACTGGGCGATTTGATTATCAATTGTGACCTGATATTCTTTTCTTGTGTGAAACCCGTGTGCCAAGATCATGGGCTGGACATTTACTCTCACGTTACAAATTTACAAACCTCGCAGTGATTGAGGCGCGGGGGTTCGCAGGAGGCCTGTGGTGTTTTTGAAACAAGGAGGTAGTTGACATTCATGTCATTGGTTGGACTGCACAAATGATGAATCTAAAAGTTCGGTCTAAAAAGAAAACTTGGTGGCTGCTATCCTTAGTGTATGCATCACCTATAATTGCAATTCGGGACAATTTATGTGATTATGTTGAACAGATGGGGAGGCTTATAAGAGTCCCCTGGTGCCTTATTGGAGATTTTAACTAAGTGATCAAACAAGACAACAAGTTTGGGGGAAGACCGGTAAAAGGGTATGCAGTGAGTAGAATGCGGCAAATGTTTGACAATTGTAACCTACAGGAGGTGGATTTTTCCAGACCGAGGTTTACGTGGTCAAACAACCAAAACGGGCGATTTCGGATTCAACAAAGACTAGACCAATGTTGGTGCAATGAACAGTGGTCTCAAATCTTCCCTGAGGCGGAGGTGAGGGTGAACTCGGATCACAAGACCCTTGTCCTCCAATGCGACAAATCGTTAACCACCCACAGGCTGAGACAATCGTTTAGATTTGAGAGTGTATGGATGGAACACTCTGGCTTTGAGGATTTTGTGGATTCTGCCTGGATTGGCATTCCGGGTGACATCGCACAGACTATCGACCTCTACAAGACTAGGACTATGGTTTGGCAAAGAGATGTTTTTGGCAATCTAAAAAGCCGGAAACACCGCTGCCTTACGAGGCTGGCCGGCATCCAGCGGGAGGCGGCAATCAGGCAGTCGAATTTCCTCACTCGCCTCGAGAAGAACTTGATCAATGAATATAATGAGTTGGCTAGGATGGAAGAGATTTACTGGCAACAGAGATCAAAGCTCAAATGGACAACTGAGGGAGAGGGTAACACAAGGCTGTTCCATAAGGCGATGACCGCTACAAAACGGCTGAAACGGGTTTCGGCATTACAGGATGGTCAAGGAATATGGGTCTACGATCAAATTGGCCTACAACAAATGGTTCGGGGATATTTCTATGATTTGTACTCCAAAGGTCCAACGAGTCTTCATGGGGAGGCGCTTTGGACCTTCCCCAAACTATCCCACCAAAACAAAAGAAGCCTGAACCACACTCCAAGGCCACGTGAGGTGGAGATGGCACTTTTCCAAATGGGTCCGTACAAAGCAGCAGGGCCGGACGGCATCCCACCCTCCTTTTACCAGCGGTATTGGGGGAAAGTGAAGAACTCAATTACAACATTTGTGCTTGAGGCATTCAGGAGGCGGTGGTTCCCCCCAGCCATGAACCTATCACTCATTGCCCTCATCCCAAAGATCCCACATCCGGAGTCACCGGCCCATTTTCGGCCAATTGCTTTGATGAACGTCGTTACTAAGCTGATCACGAAGGTGGTGGCAAATCGGCTAAAAAGTCTCATACCCACAATGATAAAACAAAACCAATGTGCTTTTATCCCGGGAAGACAGGCGTCAGAAAATATCATTATTGCACAAGAACTCCTTCACACAATGAGGCAGAAAACGGGGAGGAAAGGTATGATGGTGGTCAAGGTGGATTTGGAGAAAGCCTATGACCGGGTAAGTTGGCCTTTTATGCGGAGGGTGCTAGAGTCTGCGGGTTTCAGCAAAGCACTAGTGGATTTGATTATGTACTCTATAACATCGACACGTATGTCAATCTTATGGAATGGAAAACAATTACAACCCATCCAACCCACACGGGGTATTCGACAAGGCGACCCCCTAGCACCCTATTTGTTCCTACTGTGTATGGATGTCCTTAGCCAACTCATCAACCGCGCCGTTCAACAGAAGAAATGGATACCTTGTAAGCCGTCTAGAAAGGGCCCGCACATATCACACATATTTTTTGCCGACGACTTACTGTTATTCGAAGAAGCAACGGAACAACAAGCCGAAATAATGGAATCAACACTTGCACTTTTCTGCCACCTCTCAAGGCAAAAGGTCAGCCTCCACAAGTCGTTGATCTTTACATCTAAGAATACCCAGCGGAAGGTGGTGAGGGCTTTGAGTGGAAAGCTACACATTGCTAATACCGATAACTTGGGGAAATATCTTGACATGCCCCTTCTGCATTCACGGGTTACCTCGACCACATACTCTTTCCTGGTGGATAACATTCGCAATAGACTCACGGCCTGGACGACCAAGGTGCTGTCGCAGGCAGCGATGAGTATACTCATCAAATCGGTTCTTTCCACCCTACCATGCTATGTGATGCAAACAACTAGGATACCACTTGGAGTTATCGAAGAAATGGAGAAACATATTCGTAAGTTCTTTTGGGACGAGTTGGACGGCACCAAAGACTTGCATTACCTATCCTGGGACTCAATATGTGAGCCAAAACAACATGGAAGGCTTGGCATCCGTCGACTCCAACGGATGAATCTTGCTATGTTAGCTAAACTTGGTTGGAAGCTTCTCACGGAGGATGAACCCCTATGGGTTAGAGTACTTATAGTGAAATACGGCTCACCATTATCAGAGAAGCATTCAGAGTTGTAAACACATCTTACTTGCTGGTCTTGTGAGAGACACAGATCAAGATGGGTAGACGTCCAACACTACG
>AP025066.1:27585468-27711912 GCA_036186865.1 Eustoma russellianum
ATGCATTTGCTGGGAAGCGGCTTTCCTTGCCTTTGGCAAAAATTGAACCCCTGACCTCCCTTTCGAGAACCCTTGCTCGGAACCAGTTGGGGCTATGTCCTAGCGACGGATCACAGGTTTATAGCTGAACACGAGATTGGCTTGAGTTAGGGGTGTCAAACAAGTCGTGTATCGTGTTTCGTGTTTCGTGTTTTTCGTGTTTTGTGTATCAAAGTGTTATGCTCATACCTTACCTGTTTGCTTCGCGTATATGGATGTAGATACCCAAACTCGTACATGTCAGGTTTCGTGCCGTGTATCGTGTATACCCATGAACTTGACAAGTACAAATATTTCAAGTCGTGTACGGATCATTTAATGTATTTTTTCAGGTATTTTCAGGTTCCGTGTATATTTTAGGTTTCACGTACTTAAACGACTACTGTTATAATGTATGAAACAACAATAAGTACATAACTAAAGTTCAAAGATTAGTGAAGGGAGAAATGTGATTTTGATTTGGGAATGGGTGATTATGATTTTGGGAATGGCGGAAAGGGAAAATCGCGGAAGGGATTAACGATTAGGATAGTATTTTTTTGAGAAAAATTTAATTTTTTTACTTATTAATTATAAATTTTTATTTAAAATATATTTTTAAATTTTCGAGTATTTCGGGTATAAACGGGTAACCCGCGGGTATCTTTCAGGTCTTACCCGCTTTGTACACGAAACCCGCCAAGATCATACACATACCCGCGAAAATCGTGTCAGGTTTGAGTCGTGTTTTCGTGTCGCGTCTGAAATTGCCACCTCTAGCTTGAGGTTTGAATCTACCTTAGAAATCTAGAATTTTACTAATTACGGAAACATTATGTCAACATGTATATATAGACACACATACATATCACGTTAGAAAAGATATGGTTGAAAAGATAAACCCGTATCATTATCAAATCAGAGACTTAACATATACACACACACGTAAAACCAACAAATCAGAAGATAAAGCATATATGCATTTATATATATATATATATATATATATATATATATATTATATATATATATATATATATATATATATATATATATATATATCAAGTTATCCTGAATCGTATGAAGAGTCTATCAATCAATTAATCATATCTAGTATACCCTACGACAGCAAAAGCTATCGTTAGAGTCTGGAGAGGTGAGCGGTAGACAAACAATACCTATATCTCAAGGATAGAGAGTTTGCTTCTAATGAGACACTCGACTGTACTGTATAAATGATACAATAATAGGGATATGATGTGCTAGTGTGTTAGTGAGGGCATTCAGTAAATACAAATAGGAAACTGCCGATATTAAAATACCCATAAACGTGTATATGTACATATAACTGCAAAACGACGACAGAAACAAAAATAAAAAATTGCAAAGTCAACCTAAAACGTAGATAGTATTTAAGCCCCTATATATACTCTAAGGTGCCACAAATCATGCCCATAACTCGTTAACCTTAATCCTCTGCCTCCATGAACTCCTATACTGGACCATGTTCTCAGAGAGGTGCAAATCTAGTAGGTCATGCCTAATCCGCTCATCCCAAGTTAGTTCGAGTCTATCTTTACCCCGCTTCTCCTCTACGATGAGGCTTTCAATTGCTCTGACAGACACCGTTGTATGTCTCCTCTTGACATGCCCAAACCATCTTAGCTTCTCCTTCCTTGTCTTATCTGCTATGCTAGCCACCCTTAACCTTTCTCGAAACACTTCATTTCTGATCCGGTCTAGCCTTGTATGACCACACATCCAGCTCAACATCCTCATCTACGTCACTTCCATCTTATGCGATTGTGGCCTCTTGATGGCTCAATTTTGTTCCATATAGCATTGTCAGCCGCACTGCCACCCTATAAAATTTTCTGTTTAATTTATATGGAAAATTCTTGTCACACAGCACCCCTGAAGCCGCCCTCCATCTACATCAGCCTGATTGAATTCGGTGTGCTACATTACCATCTATGTCCACATCATGCTGTACAAATGATCATAGGTACTTGAACTTGATATCACTTGACCCTCGATGGTTAGCTGGCTATTCTCACGTCAGGTGCGCCGCTGAAATTGGAGTGTAGATAATCGGTCTTAGAACGACTAATCCTTAAGCCTGTTGATCGTCTAAAACGTCATCGTTTAGCTTAAAAATCAAGTGATAGCAAACTAAGAGAACTTCCTTCTCATTTTGTACTGCCTGCCTCCCCTCTAGCCCGGACCCCGTCACCAACAACCTTCACAAACCGCTTCCACGCAGACACCCACCTGCAGCGTCTCTCGGTATGAGAAGATGGTCGTCGGTGGGGAGGGGGGGGCGGGGAGCAGTGGGAAAATTGGAGGTCGAAGAAAAAGCCGATATGATTAAAAAAAAAGACTTTTCTTTTCCTTTTTTCGCTGTTAATTTTCTTTTTTATGAGTTGTCCAAGGTATCTTCTCAGCCGAAAGCTAGAAGACTAATCCTTCGTCCCTGCGGTCAGCACACAAAGTAGTCTCCACTAATCCTTCGTCCCTGCGGTCAGCACACAAAGTGGTTGGAGACTGACCAATGGTTTGCTCTATTCCTCCGTCCCTGCGGTCAGCACACACAAGTGGTAGGAGACTGACCAAATGGTTTGCTCTATTCATCCGTCCCTGCGGTCAGCACACAAAGTGGTAGGAGACTGGCCAAATGGTTTGCTCTATTCACATGAGTGGGGATCGAACCCCCAACCACATGCTTAAAGGACGAGGTGATGAACCACCACGCCACCATGTTGGTTGCTGTTAATTTTCTTTAAATGAAAGTACTTTCACTGCCATATCTTTAAGAGTTATTTTGCTAGCCCATCCCCCAACACATAGCCCAACTGATTCCAGATAGGGGTTCTCAAAAGAAGGTCATGTGTTCAATTCTTGCCAATGGCAAGAGAGTCCTTCCCAGCAAATGCATAGTGTGGGAGCTCCTTGGCCTGTAAGCTTGCCTGCAGTGCTGGGGGCTCCTTATGCGCATAGTGTGGGATCTCCTTGGCCTGTAAGCTTGCTTGCAGTGCTGGGGGCTCCTTATGCGCATAGTGTGGGATCTCCTTGGCCCGTAAGCTTGTCTGCAGTGCTGGGGGCTCCTTATGCAGACTACCAAGCTTCTGCTAGCGGGCCGTTGGGTACCTGATTTACATCCCTACACTACCTTCAGGACTGAGTGTGGCAGAGACCCTTACTGCTTGTGATTCAACCTTTATTTTGCTATCCCATGCTTCTAAAGGGTACAACTTGAATTATCTTTATGTATTTCTTCAGTTTCTTTTTATGTTTCATTTCTATTTTAAAGTCCATCTTTTAAAATACTCTAAAATATTAGTGCATTTGTTTTAAATGATAAAAGAATAGTATGATTTTACGAAACTATTGTCATTAAATGTATAACTTTTAAAACAAAATTTTCTTAAATAGTGTGTTACTTTGACATGTAATTATATTTTAGAAGGGAGGGAGCAATAATATTCTTACAATTTTATCCATAAATACCTTTACTAGCATATTTTTGGTTTCTTTCAAATATTTTTTTTACTGCCAAATTTTTTACTATTATATTTTTCAAGGACAAAACCCTTTTTTTTCTGTTTTGTTTTGAGACTCTTTTTCTGTTAAGTTAAATATTTTTTACTTCCATATTTTATGTTAAATATGTTTAAACTTTAAGGTTTAAGGTAAAATATGCCATATATTAGTGGATTTGGACAATTAACTCTGTGAAAATTGAAATGTTTAGTGTCACTATTTGTTGGTGCATTTTGGTTGATGGGCTTCTATACTATTAGCTAATTCCTGTGTAATTTGGATCAATATATTCTACGTGTTCTTTCTACACCCTCTTCTTCACTCCTGTGGTTATAGTTAGATTGCTGGTACAATAAACTATGCGGACCGATTCCAGAAACTTCTATTCTCTTGGATCAAAAAGGCAATCCCCTGGTATCATGGCTTTCAATGTCCCAGTCCTATAAAAATGTCCCAGTCCTATAAACATTTGTAAATGATGTAAATGAGAAGTTCAGCGGTCTTCTAGATAGGTAATATGTTTTCAGAACAAACACAAAAAACTGGAAGCAAACTCTCTATCTCTTGGGATAGAGATATTGTTTGTCTACCACTTACCCTCTCCAGACCCTAACGATAACTTTTGCTGTCATTGGGATATACTGGGTACGGATGATGATGATGATGACACAAAAAAACTCACTACAAAACAGACATGTAATCATATATTCAATTGAAACGGATTCAGAGCTATTGAGACGGATTCAGACCTTTAGCGCCAAAAAAACCAAAACAGGGCTCGACCAAACATAACGTTTTGTGCTTTGCTATTTTGCCGTTCGTTGTTCGACTTTAGGAAGACTTCCGTTGGTAACTGTGTTAAGAAATCAAATGCTCAAGAGTTGAGCAAAGCAGAAAGCAAAAGAAACATACTCGCTTCTGGTGAAGACGAAAGCGAAAGAGAACACAAGAATATGCATAAAACTTTTCATTCAGTGTATTTCCAAATGAAGAGTATACAGTGCGTATATAAGCTACCTAGCTACAAAAGATCTTTTCTAACTCTAACTAACTTTTAACTATGGTATAAATCAACTATGGTTATCTTGTGTGTATTTACAAACTTGCCCCTAACTAACATCAAATGGTCTCCGCGTTTTTTGTTGCAACGTCTGCCTTTGATGCTCTTCACCTTTTTCACCATACGCATCAGCCTTCTGCATCCATTTAACAATTTCTTCTGCAACAGCACAACAACTTCATCATCCACCAACACCTTTAGTATTAGCATATGCGTCTTCATTTCCTTTAATACCCCCTCGCAAGCTGGACTGCTGAAAACCCTTAGATACATTAAGCTGTTCAAGCAACACATGAAACCGTCTCACATCCAATGCTTTTGTAAAGATATCAGCCAACTGCGAAACTGTAGATACATAACAAGCTATCAGCAGACCAGATTGAATCTTCTCTCTTATAAAATGACAATCAATCTCAATATGCTTGGTTCGCTCATGAAACACAGGGTTTTCCGAAATATGAATAGCACTTGTATTGTCACAGTACAATGGTATTGGCAACGTAACCTCAAGCCCCAGATCCTTACACTGATATACCAACCATTGTGCTTCACAAGATGCCAATGCCATCGCCCTATACTCAGCCTCAGCTGAACTTCTAGACACCGTTAGCTGTTTTTTCGATTTCCATGATACCAAAGAACGTCCTAAGAACACACAAAATCCCGAAACAGAACGCCTTGTATCATGGCATCCAGCCCAATCTGAGTCAGTATACATGCGAAGAGATAAATCATTGTCAAATGAATACAACAGACCTTGATTTGGATCACCCTTTAAGTATTTCAGTACCCTATACGCTGCTTTGAGATGTTGAGTAGTGGCACAGTCCAGATATTGACTTAACTGCTGAGTTGCATAACTAATATCCGGCCTCGTGATCGTTAGATATATTAATTACCAATCATCCTTCGATAAAATGTGTTATCTGTCAAGAGCTCTGAGTCTCCCTTCGATAATTTCACACTAGAATCCATAGGTGATCTAGCTGGTTTACAAGCTGTAACCCCATACTCCTTCAACAAGTCTACTGTGTATTTTCGCTGTGAAATCATCAACCCTTCTGTCGAGTAATTTACTTCTCTCCAAGAAAATACTTCAGTTTCCCCATGTCCTTAATACTGAACTGACTATGCAAATACTCCTTTACCATCTTTACTGCATTTTCATCATTACTAGTAAGGATGATGTCGTCTACGTATACTAACAAGTATAACTCCACTGATCCCTTTCTATAAGTGAACAAACTATAATCATTATATGATCTAATCCTTTCGCCAATAATGCCTGAGTCAACCTCGCATTCCATTGACGGCTTGCTTGCTTAAGCCCGTAAAGTGATTTGTGAAGTTTGCACACTAACCCTTTCTGCTCTGTTTCAAATCCTGGCGGTAATGCCATGTAAATGTCCTCTTCCAATTCACCATGCAAAAATGCATTGTTTACATCCAATTGATACAACCTCCATCTCTTTGCTGTTGCCATAGCCAACAACATCCTTACTGTTGTTAATTTAGCTACAGGCGAAAAAGTGTCATGATAATCCACCCCCTCTTGTTGTGTAAATCCCTTTACAACCAAACGTGCTTTATATCTGTCTATTGAACCATCTGGTTTCAACTTAAGTTTGTACACCCATTTACATCCTATAGCCTGCTTGTCCTTAGGCAGCTGAACAATGCTCCACGTATTGTTTGCTTCAAGTGCCTTTATCTCCTCCTCCATAGCCCCCTGCCACTCAACACTTTTCATAGCCTCAAGAAAAGAATTAGGTTCTTGACAAACATCAACATTGTTATTAATTGCATTACATTCAGATGACTCACCACCATACACACTAGCTTTAAGAGGATAAAGGATGTTATTACAATGATAGGACTGAAGATGTTTTGGAGGTCTAGTGATCCTATTAGAATGTCTGAGTGGCATGTTAGATTGAGGCCATTCTGATGGCTGTTCAACAGATTGATCTAGAGATACTTGGCTTGAAGAACTAGGACTTGAAGATTCTAGTGGAGACACAGCAGTGATCTTGTGGTTCAAGTGAATGTAGTGATGCTGGTTCAGAGAAAGGAACTGGGAGTGGATATATCGACGTATTAGACAGAGAAGACACTGTAGTATCCTGAAATGGAAACAAATGTTCAGAAAATGCCACATCTCTAGACACAAAGATTTTTCCACTGTGGACTTTAGTAACAACGTATCCTTTCGTGGCAGACGGAAATCCTAGAAAGGCACACCTGGTACTTCTTGGATCCATTTTGGCTCTATTTTGACTGGGAGTACAAACATGTACCAAAGACCCAAACACTCTCAGATGTGTATAGTCTGGTGCTTTTCCATACAACATCTCATAAGGAGTTTTATTCTTTAACACTGGTGTAGGTAATCTGTTTATGAGGTAAGTCGAATGGTTGACACAATAACCCCAGAACTTAATCGGTATATTGGATTGAATACGCAGGGATCTAGCTAAATTGAGAATGTGTTGATGTTTCCTTTCTACCAAATCCGTTCTGTTCTGGAGTGTTTACACAGGTTGTTTGATGAACAATCCCTTTGGAATTATAGAACGATGACAAGTTAAACTCAGGTCCATTATCCGATCTTACCACTTTTACCATACTCCCAAACTGTGTTTGCACCATTTGTATAAAGGAAATCAACAACTGAGAAGCTTCAGATTTATCTTTCATTAGATAAACCCAGTAAACCGAGAATAACCATCAACAATTGTAAGAAAATATCTTTGATGTGTACTATCAAAGCTCTATAAAGTCTCCAAATATCAACATGGATAATATCAAAGCTAGACAAACTACTAGACACACTGATAGGAAACGGATTTTTTCTTTGCTTTGCCAACGTGCAAACAGGACAATCAAATTTAGTGCTAGGAGAATATACGTCTGAAGATTGACTATGTATAAGATCAAGTCTAACAGATGGATGTCCCAATCTATAATGCCACAATGCAGATAAGTCTTTGTTGGTTTGAGAGAGAGAACAAATTGTAGGCTGAATTGATTTGATTGGACTGGATGACACCTGCAGATGATAGATCCCATTGACTAATCTAGCTGATCCAATCATCAGCTGCAAAGTATTGTCCTGGATCACACAACGATCGTGGGCAAAGAGAATGCTATAGTTAGAATTCTGTACCAATTGACTCAATGAGATGAGATTAAACGAGAAAGTAGGAACAAACAGAACACGGCCTAGAATCAAATCAGAAGAAATGTAGACACTTCCTATATGTGTAGCTGCAGCAGCAGTAACACCATTCGGCATTCTAACAAAAATTCCTGAAGTAGGCTTGTAAGAAGAAAACAAAGACAAGGAATGTGAGATATGATGTGATGACCTGAATCTAATATCCAATTAATACCATATTGATGCTTACCTTCCCCTCTACCTGTCTTTCGGCTGATGAGAAGTTGGATTTTAGAACCTGAACTTGATGCACCTGTGGTGTTTGATGATAATTCTGAGGACGAGGCATCCCTCACTTGAGTATTCTGCAGCAAACTCACTATGTACTGATATTGATCCGAGTAATCCCTGCATTCAACACTCCTTGAATTTCCCAAACTAGACTTGTCCTCAGTCTCCTCCACTCCTGACCCATAATCACCTTGCACACCAACTTGATTCACCACAACACCACTTTTGCCTTTGCCTTTGTAATTTGGTGGATATCTATGTTTTTTAAAACATTTGGCTTCAATATGACCCATCATCCCGCAATGATTACATTGGATTTTATTGAACTGCCCTTGACTATTCTTCTTCTGATTGTTAAATCCCGTGTTATATTTCTTCTGTGAACTTGTGTTCTTATTTCCAGAATTAAAGCTAACTGCCATTACTTGATTCTCTATATTCCCTGACTGATTGTGAGAGTAGTTAGATTGTCTCTCATGCTTTAAAACCATCCCGAATGTTTTCTTAATATTAGGTAACGGACTCGTCATGAGATTTGTGATTTCACATGAGAGTAACTATCCCCAAGTCCCTTTAAAAACCGAATCACATAGTCTTCTTCCACATAGTTTTTAAATCTATCAATCACTCCACAATGGCATTTAGGATCACAAGCACAACTAGGCAGAGGCCTTAAAATCAATAACTCATCCCACAGAATCTTTAAGTTGGTAAAGTATTCTGTTACACTCAAGTTACCTTGTTTAATAGAATGTATTTCTTCTATTAAGTCGGATAAATGGAAGGGGTCTGCATCTGAGAATCTCTCTCGCAGATCCTCCCAAACTTCAGCAGCAGTGTCCATCCAAAGAACACTCTGAGATATAGATGAACTTACAGAGTTAAGGATCCAGGATAATACCATATTATTACACTGGATCCATGCGTCATACTTGCTATCTTTGGCTTCTGGAGCAACAATAGTTCCATTAACAAAGCCCACCTTGTTTTTTGACAGAAGAGCCATCTTCATAGCTCTAGACCATGGATGATAGTTGTTTCCATTAAAAATTGGTTGAACTAACACCAACGATGGGTTTTCATTTGGATGCAAGTAATAAGGACTTGAAGGAGTAATCTCCGTAGCTACTGCAGCAGGATTCGCAGCCATTGAAAATATTGCAGAAAACGTGAATCTACTAGATGATTACACAAATGAAAAACTGCAATAAAATGGTATTTGACGCTCTGATACCATGTTAAGAAATCAAATGCTCAAGAGTTGAGCAAAGCAGAAAGCAAAATAAACATACTCGCTTCTGGTGAAGACGAAAGCAAAGAAAGAGAACACAAGAATATGCAGAAAACTTTTCTTTCAGTGTATTTCCAAATGAAGAGTATACAGTGCGTATATAAGCTACCTAGCTACAAAAGATCTTTTCTAACTCTAACTAACTTTTAACTATGGTACAATAAATCAACTATGGTTATCTTGTGTGTATTTACAAACTTGCCCCTAACTAACATCAAATGGTCCCCGCGTTTTTCTGTTGCAACGTCTGCCTTTGACGCTCTTCACCTTTTTCACCATACGCATCAGCCTTCTGCATCCATTTAACAATTTCTTCTGCAACAGCACAACAACTTCATCATCCACCAACACCTTTAGTATTAGCATCTGCGTCTTCATTTCCTTTAATAAACTGAGAGAGAATATGCACTTTTTTCTTGTTCTGGTAGTGTTTAGGACGCAAAAATAATTGAAAATCATAATAAAAACACGCATCTCGATAAATTTTTAATTCAGTTTTTTTCGTTCATTTTTAGTTTTCTTTAACATAAAATACTGATGCTATTTGTAAAAATAAATTAGCATTTGTTAAAGAAGATATTGAAATGGCTAAAAAGAGTAACATATTAAATAATTTATACTATTTGTAATGATAATTTAATGAATCAATTTTATTAACAAATTCAGCAAATACGAATACAACCACCATAATGATTTCATACTATAATTTCTCATTATAATGCATGTGGAAGATTGTCAACTACAGAAACGTAAAAAAAAAAAGAAAAAAAAGAATCAAGCAGTTAGTTATTCCCCATAAATCAAGAAATCCTTTTCGTAGGTTCCACCGAATGTATGACTTGGCTTGCTCCCGAAATAATTGTAACCCCTTCCAAATTACTGAAACGTGAAACGATTACCATTTGATTTATTTGAAAGCAACCAATGTGAAAACAAAGTTCATCTTTTGAGGCTGTGTATAGTTTTAATCAATTGTCTTCTGATCTTATACTCCTGCGTACAAATGAAAAAGTTATACTTTAAGAATGAAAACACATTAAAGGCGTATGAGCAGTAAGCCAATAAAAGAAGAAAATGAATGGATGATGATTTGGTTCGTTAGAGTTGAGAAATAAAAGGTTTCCACATGCAAACCCTGTTAGGGAACGAACAACGGAATCAGTGAAGAACAACCACAACGACAATCATGAGAGCACACAAAAATAATAAATAATTAACAAAGAAAGACACTATTCAAAGAACACAATATTTAACGTGTGAAAACTCTCAAGAGGAAGAAAAACCCACGGCGGCGGCAAGCTAAGAAATTCACTATCATCAACTCAATTTCGGTTACAATTCACTGCACCTAACCAGGGGATTTATAGGAAAGAGATCGGCCACAATTAAGGGATATGCCTTATATATCACAATCATACCATGAATAGGATTCTAATGGATATTCCTTATGTAAAAAGATAAATTTGGAAATTTCTATCCAAAGCAGGATTTGTATCAATCAAATCTCCAATCAAGATATATCCAATCCAATGACTTTTTGGTACATGACCGAGACTGCAGCTCTACTCGGCACTGCATCTGTCCAGCTTGGCACTTCTGCTTCTGGCATCATCTCACAACTCTAAGTCTTTGAGCTCGACCTCATATTCAGCTCGACACTTCAGTTCCATCAATCCCAACAAAATCTTCCACTTGGAACTGGCTTTAACTTAGACGCCTTTTGAATTTCTTCTTCTCCGTACTGCCGCCGCTTTAGCACTTTCATCAAGTAACAAGCTCAAGAGAAGTCTTCCAGAGCTCAAGCTTATCCTTTGGAACAATCTTCGTCATCATGTCTGCTGAATTCTGGCTTGTATGAATTTTCTCCAAGTCAAACTGTTTTGGCTCAAACATCTTCGCCGTCAGCCGTTGTTGCTGGTCTTGTAGTTGCAAATCGTAGCTCCTCTTTTTCTTCCCTTTTCTTTTCTTCAAATAAAGGCGACAAATTGAACCCTTTTGATAACGAAGAAGGCACTTGTTGTTCTTCAGCACTTCATCTGATTTATTTTCTCTGTTTTGCACTCTTCTCCTATCTCGTAATTTTTCTAAGCAACCGGCAAACAGAAATACATCTGGGTTACCTTGAAGACGAAGCCGACTTTTGGATCCAGCAATACGATTATTACTGCTCAACTGGAAATCTCGCCGTGGCTCTGGTCTGGCCGTGATTACCCCTGCCGATTTTAAGATCTGAGAAGGGAAGAAGGAAGCCTGCGCCTTTGATTGGTACCACTTTTTTTCGGCCATCCAGCGATCCAGATCTGCACTATTGGATCTTGGTGTGCAACCGCCCAGGTGATATAATTTCATTTTTGTTTTATTATCACTGAAGTACTTTTGATTGTTTATATATAGTTTCAAATTTTTGGCATCAGTAGTATACTTTGGATTTTTAGTTTTAGTTGCAATAATTGATAGAAGACGTCATAATTGTTTCGTGAGACCATGTCTAAGGAAGAGGGGTGTAGGTAAGGGAAAGAAAAATAAAGATAGTCTAACGGTAGCCTCTTGGAATGTAGGAACATTAAGTGGCAAATTTTTTGAGGTTGTAGATACACTTAAGAGACGTAAGATAGATATAACATGCGTCCAAGAAACTAGGTGGAAAGAGAATAAAGATAGAGAGTGTAATGTGTATAAGCTATTGTATTCAGGGTCAGATGGGACCAAGAATGGGGTAGGATTCCTAGTAAAGATAGAATTATACATGAACGTGATTGATGTGATCAGATATAATGATAGAATTATGATGTTGAAGTTAGTACTAAATAAGGGGTGGTGGCAGTGATTTGCGCCTACGCACCCCAAGTGGGACTAGAAGAACAGGAGAAGAAAAGGTTTTGGGATTGCTTAGATATAGTGTTAAAGGCAATACCCAGGGAGGAACGAATTTGTATCGGATGTGATTTTAATGAACATGTTGGAAAGAATAGCGATGGTTTTCAGTCGGTACATGGCGGGTTTGGTTATGGAGATAGAAATAAATAGGGTAGAGATCTGTAGACCTAGCAGTAGCCCATGACCTAGGCATTATAAACTCGTTTTTTAAGAAAAAAGAATCGCATTTTATCATGTTTAGCAGCGGAGGACGTAACACGCAGATCGACTATTTTCTAATGAGGCGTGAAGACCGACGGTTGTGGAGGGACTGCAAGGTTATACCAGGAGAGACAGCGGTGATGCAACACCATTTATTAGTGGTAGTTATAGAATTAGCCAAAAGCTAAGTAAGGGGTTGGAAAATTCCCACCCAGGATTCGATGGGGAAGTTTGAAAGACGAAAAAGTTAATATTTAGAGACAAGGTCATCTCTGCAAAACTAGATCGTCCACGTGATGACACAAATCAGATGTGGGACGCTATATCGACTACTATTACTCAAGCAGCGAAAGAAACGCTCGAGGGTAACAACAGGAAAGACGTCTGTACATAAAGAGACATGGTGGTGGAACGAAGATGTACAACAAAAGAAATAAAAGACAAACAAAAGATTTTTAAAGAGCTGTTAAGCTGCACAAATGAGGAAGAGAAAGCGAGATTGAAGGAGAATTACAAAATCGCCAGGAAGGAGGCGAAGAAGGCAGCGACTGAGGCAAAGACTACAACTTATAAAAGGATGTATGAGAGACTAGAAACAAAAGAAGGAGAGCATGATATGTTCAAGATTGCCCAAAGCTAGGGATCGAAGAGGCAGGACCAAGGAAATAGGAAGTTTATAAAAGAAGAAGATGGACATTGTGTTTGTCAAAGCAAAAGACATCAAGTTGAAATGGTAAACATACTTTCGCAGTCTTTTCAACGGCAGTAGTGCTGACTACGAAGAACGAGAAAGCACCACTAACCAACAACGACAACATAATAACTCGACTGTCCGAAACATCACACAAGGAGAGGTGATGAGAGCACTGTGAGAAGATGGGGAGAGCTAAAGAGGTCGCTCTAGATGACATACACATTGAGGTGTGGAAGTATATAGGAGAGGAAGGAGGTCCAATGGCTAACTACCTGTTCAACCATATTTACAAAACAGAAAAGATGCCAGATGAGTGGAGAAAGAGTGTCATGGTCCCCCTATATAAGAACAAAGGAGACGCACATAGTTGTGGGAACTATAGAGGGATTAAGTTTGCTAAGCCATACTATGAAGTTATGGGAGAGAGTAATAGACATTCGAATTAGAGAGAAACTCAGGTAACAGTGAACTAATTTGGTTTTATGCCAAGAAGGTCAACTACATAAGCAATACACATTCTCATGAGATTAATGGAGAAGTATAGGAGAAGAAGCGTGATTTACATATGGTTTTCATCGATATTGAAAAGCATATGATAATGTGCCACGTAGCCTGATATGTGATAGTCTGGATGCAAGAGGGGTTCTTATGAAGTATATAGACATAATTGGAGATATGTATACTAGGACAAAAACAACCGTTTGTACGCCTGTGGGGAATACAGACTTCTTTCCGGAGGAGGCCTGTCTCTATCAAGGGTCTGCGTTGAGTCCATTTCTTTTTTGCAGTTGTCCTTGACGAGTTTTCAAAGCCGATACAAGAGGCAGTTCCGTGGTTGTATGCTTTTTACTGACGATATTGTATTAGTTGCATAAAGTAGGCATACCCTGAGTATCATACTAGAGCAGTGGAGAGGTGTTTTAGAGAGAAAAAGCTTAAAGATTAGCCTTCTAAGACCGAGTATTCGCACTGCGACTTTAGCAGCGTAGCAGACAATGAGGATAACCAGCTCACCATTGATGGTCAAGTACCACAGATAAGTAAGTTTAAGTACATAGGATCATTTGTGCAGCAGAATGGCGACATAGATAGTGATGTAGCACATAGAGTTCAAGCAAAATGGTGTAGATAGAGGGCTGCCTCAGGGGTTGCTGTGTGACAAAATTCCCAAATAAATTAAAGAGAAAATTCTATAGGGTGGTAGTGCGTCCGGCAATGCTATGTGAGACAGACTGCTGGGCCATTAAGAGGTCACAATTACAGAAGATGGAAGTTGGTAGAGATGAAGATGTTGATATGGATGTGTGGGCATACAAGGCTAGACCGAATCAGAACGAGATGTTTCGAGAAGGTTAGGCGTAGGTAGTATAGTAGATAAGATAAGGGAGGAAAGAATGAGAAGGTTTGGGCATGTCAAGAGGAGACAGACAACGGCATCGGTCAGAGCAATTGAAAGTCTCATTGTAGAGGGGAACAGGAGTAAGGCAGACCCAAACTAACTTGGGATAAGCAGATTAGGTACGACCTACTAGATTTGCATCTCTCTGAGGGACATGGTCTAGGATAGGAGTTCATGGAGACGTAATGTTAAGGTTAACGAGGTATAGGTCATATACAGGGACACTTTAGAGTATATTTAGGGACATAGATAGTTGTAGACACTATCTACGCTTTCCACTTGGTTGCGTATATTATACTGTTGTTTTACATTACATGTACATATACACGCGATGTGTATTTTAATATCGAAAGTCTTTCTTTGTATTTCTTGAATTTCCTCACTAACACACTAGCACAATATATCTCTATTATTATGTTATTTATGCAGGGTACATATAGAGCCGGAGGTCTCACCGGAAGCAGACTCTCCATCCCTTAGGATAGAAGTATTGTCTGCCTACAACTTACCCTCCCCAGACCTTAACGATAGCTTTTGCGATCATTGGGATATACTGGGTCCGGATGATGATGATACCAGTTCCTTGGTAGCTTCAACTGCTGTCACGTACTCAGCTTCATTGGTTTGAAAATGCCACAATCTTCTGCAATCTTGATACCTAGGTGATTATAGCACTGCCCAGCTTGAAAACATACCTTGTAGTACTCTTGCGTTCATCAACGTCTCCAGCCATTTCAGAGTCTACGAATCCAAACAGGTTCAGATCATCGTTGTCGAACTGCAGTGTCAAGTTTTGCGTTCCCACTAAGTATCTTAGTATCCACTTCACTGCAGCCCAATGATCAAGACCAGAATTTGACATGAATCTGCTCACAACTCCCATAGCATGGGCTATGTCTGGCCTGGCGCACACCATAGCATACATCAAACTCCTTACTGCTGAGGCATACGGAGCTTTCTTCATTTGTTCAAGTTCATCCTTCATCTTAGGACATTGCTTCTTTGACAAGTTCTTGAACTGTCCTGCTAGAGGTGTAGACACCGGTTTTGCATTCTCCATATTGAATCTCTTCAGTACCTTGGAGATGTAATCTCTTTTGCTGCATTATCTCCACCGTTGTCCGACCTCAAGCACTTCAGCTTCAGCCCTATTTCATTCTCAACAAGACTTCTCCATCTCTTGAAGGTATTAAATATGTCAGGCTTGTGTTTCAGAAAGTACACCCACAGCTTCCTCGTTGAGTCATCAATAAAAGTAACATAATAGCGCGAGCCATTCAGTGAGGGTACATCTGAAGGCCCCCAAACATCCGTGTGTACAAGTTCCAGCTTCTCTACTCTGAGACTTCTCTTGTGCGTTGAGAAACTGACAGCTTTTTGCTTCCCCATCACACAAGATTCACACAATGGTATATCAATATTGGATAGACCTTCCAGCTTCCCTTTAGACGACATTACTTTCATTCCTTTGACACTTATGTGTCCAAGCTTATGATGCCATAGCTCAGTATCACTTGGCGAGCTGACCACGTTTGCCGAGCTTTTGTTTGAGAACTTATAAAGGGTTCCTTCTCTCAAACCCTGGGCTATAACCAAGGACCCTTTGACTAACTTCCAATGTGTTTTGCTGAACCTTCCTTCAAAATCAGAATCATCAGCCAGCTATGTGATTGAAATCAAGTTCTTGGTCAGCCGAGGTACATGTCTTGCTTGAAGCAGCTTCAACTGCCTTCCATCTGGTAGAGTTAGTATGATATCCCCCTTGCCAATGATATCACAGGAATCATCATCTCCGAGGTATATTTTCTTAAAGTTTCCACTTTTGTAGTTTGTAAAGTATCCTCTATCGGATGTGGCATGAAAAGAGGCCACAGTATCGAAAATCCAGGAGAGCACCGGCTTGGCTCTCACAACTCAGAATCAGCCCGTCTCTATCAGACTCGGACGCTTGAGAGACATGGATTTCATCCCCATACTTGTCCGTCTGATCAGCCTCCTTCTTGACTCTGCAATCGCGTTAAGGTGACCCTTCTTCTTGCAATTCCAGCAGGTCAGATTTGAGCCTTTTGACTTGCTCTTCCTAGACTGCAATCTCCCACCTTTGTCATTGTCCCTCTTGGCAGATCTGCCACGCTCTTTTATGTTCACCGCAGCTCCAGAACTTTCATGGGTGCCACTGTTTCTCCTCCTTGAATCTTCATTAAGTAGCACATCTACCACGTTGTCAAACTTCAACGTACCTTCTCCGGATGAGTTGCTCACAGCCATAACAACTCCATCCCAACTGTCAGGTAGACTAGACAGTATCACCAAGGCCAGAACTTCATCTTCAAAGACGATCCCAACCGACTCGAGTTGACTAGTGATCGTGTTAAATTCACCCAAGTGTTCCTGCATCGTTTATTTTCCGTCTTTTTCCTGTTGAAGAGCCTCTTCATCAGATGCATCTTGTTAGAGGCAGAGGGCGTCTCATACATCCTTGTTAACGTATTCATCACATCCTTTGTAGTCTTCTCCTTTGAGATATTGAATGCAACGGTTTGAGTCAGAGATAACCTAATGGCACCGAGTGCTTTGCGATCAAGAATCTCCCATTCTCGATCTGTCATGTCAGTAGGCTTCACATCTTTCCCTTCAAGAGGCATATATAGATCTCTCTGGCATAGATAGTCTTCAACCTGCATCTTCCAGAAACCGAAGTTTGATCCATCAAATCTCTCAATCCTTGATTTGCTATCGTCAGCCATTTCTCCCACTTGAACAGAGAACCTCGCTTTGATATCAGTTGCTAGGGAACGAACCGCGAAATCAGTGAAGAACAACCACAATGACAATCACGAGAGCACACAAAAGTAATAAATAATCAACAAAGAAAGACATTATTCGCAGAACACAAGATTTAACGTGGGAAAACCCTCAAGGAGAAGAAAAACCCACGGCGGCGGCAAGCCAAGAAATTCACTATCATCAACACAATTTCGGTTACAATTCACTGCGCCTAACCAGGGGATATATAGGAAAGAGATTGGCCACAATTAAGGGATATGCCTTATATATCACAATCATACCATGAATATGATTCTAATGGATATTCCTTATGTAAAAAGATAAACAAGGAAATTTCTATCCAAAGCAGGATTTGTATCAATCAAATCTCCAATCAAGATATATCCAATCCTGTGACTTTCTGGTACATGGCCGAGGTTGCAACTCTGCTCGGCACTGCATCTGTCCAGCTCGGCACTTCTGCTTCTGGCATCAGCTCACAACTCTAAGTCCTTGTGCTCGGCCTCACATTCAGCTCGACACTTCAGTTCCATCAATCCCAACAAACCCTCTGTCCTTCAGATGGATTTTTTCAAACTTATAACAAAAATAGTAAGTTTGCTGTTTTGTGACCTTGAGGTCACGGATACGAGCTGTACAAAAGTGTAGGGTAAGGCCGCGTACATCATATCGCGAAACGATCTGTCTCTTCCTTAGACTCCGCACAAACATAGGAGACTAGTACACCGAAAACATGTTGTGAAGTTGCCGCGACTGCTGCTGCATGTTTGCCATCAGTATACGGAAGTCGACATCCTGCACCGGCATTTGTTCTTGAGCATCCTCACGCAGCGGTGGGCCATACACAGATATGGAACCCTCCCGCTCAACCGATGGTGGTTGAGGAGGAGGCCCTTCTGGAGGGGCACTGTTTGCCCGTCCACCACGCCTAAGGGTTCTTTTAAAACGACGCGACATATTTTTATTTTTTATACCCTTGTATATGTGTATATGTGTGTATATATATATGTGCGGATGTTTGGGGTATAAATAGTAAAATTAGCGACGATATAGCGACGACATAGCGACGAATTTTTCAACCGTTGGGAATATGTGCGGTTGTGACGCTTGGTGCGAATTAGCGACGAATTAGCGACGTATATTTATCGTACGTTGCAACCGTTGTGAACTGAACTGACACTGCCGAATAGCGACACTTTCGCGACGCCGTAGCGACGAAACGCGTCGAATTGTGTGAAGAGACGTTGGGCGTTGCTGTTTCGTCAGTAAAGTGTCGCTAAATTCAATGCGACAATAAATTTGCGAGCAATTGGTTCTCGTCGTTGTATTTAGTTTCGTCGATATGGTTAGTAGGTTCTTGTCGTTGTATTAAGTTTCGCGGATATAGTTAGTAGGTTCTCGTCGTTGTATTAGGTTTCGTCGGTATATAGTTGATGTTTAGTCGGTGAATTAGTCGTCCGAAATTTTTCTGAGCCACATTTCGCGTGTATTTTAGCGTCGTCAAGATTCGTAAGAGATTAAACACGTGTTATAATTATTAAGAAAACAAATGCGATGATTAAAAAAATAAAACTTCATTAATAAAATTACAAATTACAAAATATACTAGGACAATATTGAAAAAAAATCTAAATAGCGGAGAGGAGCCATTCACTGTTCGTCATCCGAACAGAGAGAAGCAACACTCTCTGCGCACGCCTTCAGTTGGCGTCTCAGCTGTGCAGCTTTGGATTTAATCCGCATCTGCCTTTTGTCCAGGTAGTCGAGACGCTCTTCCTGGTACGTAATATGCTCCCTCAGGTCATCTACCGTTTTCCACAGTTCTTGTATTTCTTTATGGAGATCGCCAATTTGGCGATCCTGACGTGGTTTAGAAGACTCTGCATGTGGGTGTGATTCGGATGGTGGAGGAACCGCTGAAGAAGAGGGTTGTTTGAATAGGCGGTCTTGCTGCTGAATGGACACTACCACTACGTCGCGCTTGCGATTTAGTACGAACCATATTTGATTATAAATAAGAAGTTGTTTTATATGTATTTGGGGGTCACGGTCTATACTTTTTATATAGGGAATTCAGTGACGACATAGCGACGAATGAGCGACGTTAACTTATCGTACGTTGTAACCATTGGGAACTGAACGGACACTGCGTAATAGCGACGACGTAGCGACGCCATAGCGACGACACACATCGTATGGTGTGAAGAGACGTCTTCCGTCGCTATTTTGTCGGTAAATCGTCGGTAAAAGCATACCAAACGACGTGTTTCATCGCTGGTCGTCGGTTTAAAGCGTCGGTATGTGTGTTTGTCTGTCTCCGGGATTTGTTTCTTGGTCGTCGCGGTTCATCGCTAAGTCGTCGGTATTGTGTTTGTTTGTTTCCGGGATTTATGTTTCCTGGTCGTCGCTATCTCGTCGCTAATACGTCGGTAATATTGCAGGCTGAGAACCATAAAACCATTTTTCTTCTTTTTCTCTTCTCCCATTCTTCTCTCATTTCAAACACATAAATCATCAATTTTGAACGAAAATATAGAAGTGTGGAATTTTGATTTTTTCCACCACCGAAAAAAAGATAGCTGCTGTTATTTTGAAGGTTATAGCGAGAAAATGGATCCGCGGAGAAGCGATAGAAAGTGGATGTACCAGAGAGTAAACAACGGGGAGTGGTGTTTTAGATTTTTTGAAGGTCTCGAAGAATTTATGGATTTGCGACGAGTAATGAAAGTGGAACACAGATTAGATGTCCGTGTAAGAAATGTAAGAACCGTAAATATATGGATCCGGGTGACGTGAGGGTTCACTTATTGAAGCAAAGTTTCGTCCACAATTACCATACATGGTACTGTCACGGCGAATATGAGGGGGCGTCTACATCTGCAACTGTACACGTCGAAGGGGGATCCGGTCAGGTTGATGCCGAAGAAATAGGCGAGAGATCTCACAACCCATACATGCAGATGGTGCAAGACGCAGCCGCCGGCGCATTTACGGGAGAGCAGTACTTACAAATGCAGGATCCGGATGAACAGCCGCGTATATTCGTGGAGGAAGATCCGAACCCTCAGGCGAGACAGTTTTTTGAGATGCTGAACGCTGCCAACACACCGCTGTATCCTGGTTGTGGTAGTCACACACAGATTTCCATGATCGGTCGGATGACGAGCATGAAGACGGAACACCGTATGACGGAGAGATTGTACGATGGGATGTGTCAGCTGATGAGGGAATCTCTTCCCGAAGGGAACACAATGGTCGACAGTTTTTATTTGACGAAGAAACAGCTGTAGGCGTTGGGACTGCCGGTTCAGAAAATCGAATGTTGTTCAGAGGGGTGCATCATATACTGGGGCATCAACGAGGATAAAGACAAGTGCAGGGTCTGTGGGACAAGCAGGTGGAGAACGAACAAAAGAAACCGGAACGTGCCAAGAAAGCAATTCTACTATTTACCTCTCGCCCCTAGACTGCAGAGGCTCTACTCATCTGGTGCCACAGCTAGCCAAATGAGGTGGCACGCGGAGCACTACACGAAAGACGGTGAGATATGCCATCCATCTGACGGCGAAGCTTGGAGGACGTTCGATGCGACGCATCTGGGTTTTTTTTCGGATACAGTGCTGAATGTGACAGGAAAAACAAAAGACAATTTGAAGGCACGACTTGATATGCGCGACCTCAACATGCGACCGGAGCTGCATCCTGTTGGCACATCATACATGCCGAAGTCCTCATACACGCTGAATGCGGAGCAGGTCAGTGCGTTGTTAGCGTGGCTGGGGACGGCTAGATTTCCTGATGGCCATGTTTCGAACCTGTCGAAGAACATCGACGTGAATAAACGCGGTTTGCACTGGATGAAGAGCCACAACTGTCACGTGTTCATGCAACGGTTGATGCCCATTGCATTCCGCGAGCTGCTTCCAACCAATGTATGGAAGCACTTACCGAGATGAGTCTGTTCTTCAGATGTCTTACAGCCACGAGACTCAGGGCGGATGATATGTCAAGGCTGGAGGGCGAAATCCCAGTGATCATATGCAAGCTGGAAACTATATTCCCTCCGGCCTTCTTTGATTCAATAGAACACCTGCCAGTTCATCTACTATACGAGGCACGCGTTGGTGGTCCTGTTCAGTACAGGTGGATGTATCCGTTCGAGAGGTACTCTTTTTTATGTGCATGACATTCTTATGTGTCTAAGCGCAAGCATTTGAACATATATTCACTATATGAACAGATATCTCAGGCATTTGAAGCTGAACATCAAGAACAAGGCGAAATTCGAGGCCTCGATGTGCAATGCCTATCTGACGGAGGAAGCATCGACCTTCGTGTCTCATTACTTCGAGCCAGATGTCCTGTCGAGGTGCAGAGATGTTCCCCGGAACGACGACGGCATTTCCAGATCCGGTTGTCCTCCCAATATTCACACATCCGATCAGATTTCATGGACAAGGAAAGGAAATGATATTGGGGGACAGCGAGCTGAAGATTGCTCATTCTTATGTTCTGCGCAACTGCCGTCAAGTCGACCGTTTCCAGAGCTATAAACGATATCCAATTTTATTTTGTAAATACCTTGCGATACTCTATCCATTATGTTAAAGATATACAGGGTACTCATTCGTAATTTGCTTTAGCTTGTTCGTTGATTTATTGCAACACCGTTCACCGGGTATATCGAGCGATGCAATAAACAATGAGTTAGATTCCAAGTTTGCTGATTGGTTCAGGTGGCATGTAAGTTTACATATTTGCCAGTTATGTACGATATGTGATACGCATTTATTGCCCGCTGATGTATACTTACTTGTCGTTTTACAGGTGAGCAAAGGTCATCTGGCTGACGATGAGTACGGTTACATTCTGACACCAGTAGCCGAGGGTCCATTTAACAGAGTCACGCGCCACGACATGTGTTTTGTCAATGGGTATAGATTCCACACAGTCTCCCATGCCAGCCGAAAATCGTCGGAGAACAGCGGAGTGTGCGTCAAGCTGTATGACAATAGCCCGGACGAGGATGACTTCGACGGCTACCTTACTAACATCATTGAGCTCGAATATCCCGCATTGCCTATAAAACGGGTGGTGCTATTCAAATGCGAATGGTATGATCCAACTCGAGAAGGTTATCACGCTGGCACAAAGGTTCACGACCAATATAAGTTGGTAGACATACACCAAGGGCGATGGTACAAAAAATAC
Source organism: Eustoma russellianum (assembly GCA_036186865.1). Lineage (NCBI taxonomy): Eukaryota > Viridiplantae > Streptophyta > Magnoliopsida > Gentianales > Gentianaceae > Eustoma > Eustoma russellianum. The sequence goes on from AP025066.1 coordinate 27,607,995, forward strand.
GATCTATACATTTTGGCTAGTCAAGCGTCCCAGGTGTACTATCTATCGTATCCAACAACAAGGATGAATGCGAGCTCAAAAGACTGGCGAGCCGTGTGCAAAGTGAAATCGAGCAAGTTTGATGTCAGTATACAGACAGGTTCATATGGTATGGACACCGCATTTCAAGAAGAAAACCCGTCCGTTCTAGATACGACACATGTTGAACTGCACAACCTCCCTCTAAATGACCCTAACGGCGGTTTCATCGAAATTCATCTCAACATACAACCGCCTGACAATATTGAAGACGTAGTCGAAGACGAATACGAGGATGAAGAGGACGACAAGCATGTAGATGTAGATGAAGATGAAGATGCGTATGAGGATGCAGATGATCATGAAGATTGACGTTAGTCAAAATTTTATATGCACCTCTTATGTGAAAGTGTGTATGTGTTGATGTACTTAATTATATTCATGTATATACTATTTTAAATTTTGTATTATTTTTTTTTCAAAAATGATAGCATCGACGAGTTACCGACGAAATGTTACGTCGCAAATTTGAAATAACAACGACACATGAAAATAGCGACGAAACCAAATAGCGACGGAAGTTCGTCGCTATGTCGTCGCAAAATTTCGAAGTAAAAACTGAAATCTCCCTTCTTCTTCCTCATTTCCCTCCCCCGCAAATCCTCTCCCCCCACCGGCGAAATCTCCCTCCCCCCGGCGAAGTTCTCTGTTGACCTCCCCTTCTCCGGTTAGTTTCTCTTCCTATTTCGTTTTTACTGATTTTAATTAGTTATTTTGTTTTTAATGTTTTTGATGATTTCTTCCCCGTTAAAGGCTTGTGGGGTGGGGCTGGGTGTGGAGGGATTGTGGGCTGGGTGGCTTGTGCAGTGGGGCTGGGTGCGGCAGTGGTGCGGGGCTGGGTGGTGCAGGTTTGGGGCGGGGTGGGGCGGTTAGGATGGTGAATGGTTGACGGGGTGAAGGTTTGGGGCGGGGTGAAAGACTGTGGGCGGGGGGGTTGACGGCGCGGGGGTTGGCTGTTGGCGCTGGTGGGGTTAAGGAAATAGGAGATGGCAGAGGAGATGGGTGGTGTGGGCTGGGGGCTGGGTCTGGCCGCGGTGGGGGGCTGGTTGTGGTCGGGGGTGGGGGCTGCGGTGTGGCGGGGATGTGGGCTGGGACTGATTGTGGTCGGGGTGGGGGCTGGGTGTGCGGGGCTGGGGGCTGGGGCTGGTTGTGGTCGGGGGGTGGGGGCTGGGTGTGGTCGGGGGCTGGGGGGTGGGGGCTGGGTGTAGATCTATATATGTATAAGTGTATAGATCTACATATGTATATATGGATCTACATATATATGGGTATATATGTATGTATAGATGTGAAGATGCATATATATATGGGTATATATGTATGTATAGATGTGTACATGCATATATATAAAACACATGGTTTTGTATAAAAGTGTATATATATATATATACGGTTTTACATATATACGGTTTTATACATGTATATATATATTTCACTGTTTTTAGGTATATATATATATATATACGGTTTTACATATATAAAGTTTTATATATATATACGGCAGTTATATATATATATATGTATATACAAAATATATATTTCGGCCTTAAGGCCATTTCAAGGTTAAATATGATTTTATATGTTTTAAGGCCATTTCAAGGTTAAAATATGATTTTATATGTTTTATGTGTATATATGTGTAATATATATTTTAAAGAGAGAAAATGAATAAATATTTGTGTATTATGTTTTATGTATTATGTATATGTGTATTATATATAGATATATTTCGGTTTTATGTTGTTTTTGTGATTATGAATAAAGTTTTATATGTATTATGTACACATAAGTATACTATATATGTTAAATATGAATAATAGTATTTTGAATATCTTAAATACTTATATATGTAGAGTATATAAATTGTTACAAGCATAAATATATATGATTTAAGTATCAAGTTCAAGTCATGATTTGATGATGAAGTTTGATTATGCAGTTTGGTTAATCATGTCATGTTGTTGGATTTGGATTTGGATTTGTCTTTGGAGAGGCCATTAAGGCCGGGAAACCTCCGATAAACGCATAGGTCATGCTGAAATTTTCAAAATTATTAATCTGTTCCTTGCAGATCTGATGGCTAGTAAGGGTTTACCGACGAGATCCACATACCCTCCAGCTACACAGGCCCTTGAAGGAGAGTTCAATATGTTCCTTTCTCAGCATGATATGTATTGCTCGGTTTCGACCGCCGCTCTGGCTGCGGACGCAGACCTTTTAGGGTCTGCCGACAGGTCCGCACCCCCCAGATATACGACGCCACCCACACCCACCGGTTCAGCACCTCATCCGGCGTCTGATGCGGCGTCGGACGGGGGTGTCATACCAGGGCTTCGTGCCCTCCATTGGTCACATGACACCCATACGTAAGTAATGATTAATTTATTTAACACGTTTTCAAATATAGTTCACGCGTTATTTTTTCTTAACAACTTCACCTCTTTCAGGTTTGCACCGGACAATGGCCAGCTTTCCAGTTGCATCACTCGGTCCTTCCACCTGAGGCTGGACCCAGCTGGATATTCCTGGGCCCGTGTCACCCCGCAGACACGTAGGTTCTACTGGGATGAGTTTCAGGTATTCAAATTTGATGAATTTCATTTTTTGATACGTAATCGATCATTACTTTTCTAACCACACTTTTATTATTCCTCCGTATGATAATTGCAGAAGGCGTACAGCTGGCCAGCCGACATCGCTCACGACAGGCCTAGCGGCTTAGGGCCGCCAAACGCTACAGGGACTTCGTCAACTCCCTCAAGACCAAGTGGGAGCGTGACCCCATTTCTGCCAGGCCTGCCTACGTATCCGAGGCCGTCTGGGCACGGTGGATAGAAGGGTGGAGGGACCCTGCTTACCAAGCCCGTAACGCCCGGAACGCAGCGAACCGGCGCAGCGGCAATGTACAGGGCCCAGCACCTGCCACACACTCGGGTGGTTCGGTTTCCCACGCCACCACGATGCGTTCTATAGTGAGTATTTAATATTGGATTATTTAGATTCATTGATTTCATTGGATTATTTACATTCATTGACTTAAGTGGATTATTTACATTCATTGAGTTAAGTGGATTATTTATATTCATTGATTTCTTATGTTGCGCTGTTGTTTTTTTTGGTATTCGTATATGGTTAATTTAAGTAGTATATGTGTTCATTTGCCTTTTTATTTTTATTTTTGATTTGACTTGGGAGAGGCCTTTAAGGCGGGATACCTCCGATAAACGAATAGGTCATGCCGAAATTTTTAAGATTCTGGATTTCACTAACATATTTTATTTCATTCTTTCAGCACGAGGAGACGGGGGAGTGGCCAGCCTCCTACGATCTCTTCTACAAGACGCATCGGAAGAAAGCCTCCGACGGGACGGAGGACTGGATCACGACGAAGGCCCGCGACATCAGTGTAAGTAGACTACAATATCATTTGTTTTTTTTCCTTAGTTTGTTTTATTGCTAAACCATAACAATTCTTATTCTCATTTCAGGACGAGTACAACAGATTACTCGCAGATAAGGGCGAAGAGGCCGACAAGAACCGCGCTTATTGGGATGCGGTTCGACCGTCGACCCTCACAATAAGAAGAAGAGGGAGGTGTACTGGGTTTGAATCAGCAGCGCCACGATTCTTTCCCGAAGTTCTGCATCCAGGTGCTTCCTCTGAGGCTAGCACCTCCGCGCCTTCTGCGACGCCAGAGGATATTTCGCGCCTGGAATCAGATCTTGCGGCGCTGCAGCGTGAGATGGAGACCATCAGGACGAGACATGAGGAGAGTGTACAGGCACTGCAGTCGCAGCTGACTGAGACCCAGCAGGCGCTGCAGCAGGCGCTTCAGCAGGCGGTTTGAGCATGCGTAGCAGCAGACGATGCAGGTGCAGCAGCAGACGATGCAGGTGCAGCAGGCAACGAACCAGCAAATCTCGCAGCTGTCGCAGGTCATCATCTCTTTCATTTCCAGCTCCTCGCAGCCTCAGCCTCAGCCTCGCCCTCTGATGGTCACTCTTCTCCGCATGATCCCCCTCCATCTTCCTCTGCATAGTTTTTTATTTTTTGATTGTTTGTACAGTCTATTTTCATTTGTTGTATTGACATTTTCTGTGTACTTTTATATTCTATTTGACAATTTACGGATTCCATTTCGTTTGTGTTGTTTATTATATGAACTTGAATGCGCAAATACTGTATTTCTGTATAATATTCGTACAAATGATTTAATATACAAAATAAAATATATTATAAAAATTAAATAATAATTAAAAACTTTTTAATTAATAATGTATTAATATTATTAATAAATTAAAAAATTTAAAATTTAATATTAAATAATATATTTAAAATAATTAATAATAAATTTAATATTTTTAAAAATAAAATAGCGACGAACCTGCGACGAAACCGAACTGTCGCAGACCGGAAATAAAAAACAAAAATTTAAAATTAGCGACGAAAAACATATAACAACGACATTTTGCGACGAAATAAAACGGAAATAAAAAATAAAAAAAATAAAAATAGCGACGACAAAAGATTATACCGACGAAAATTTGCGACGCAAAAGTATGTCGCAGAACGGAAATAAAAAAATAAAAAATTATAAAATAGCGACGAAAAACCTTCAACCGACGAAAAAGCGACAGCAAAAACAGGTCGCAGACCTGACAGATTTTCGTCGCAATTGTGCGACGATACACCGACAAAATTTTTTTCGTGACAATATAGCGACGCATTACCGACGAAATATGCTTTGCGACAAGCCGTATTACTACCTACATTTTGTGTCGCTATTTCGTTGCTATATGTCTGTAGCGACGAAATGTCGACGCTTTTTGACTGTCGCTACAGGCTTTTTTTTTGTGGTGAGATGTAAAAAATGAGCATGGAACATGCACTTGGATGAGCCAATTACACGTGCAAAACCTAAAAAGATACATTTTCAAAAGTATCAGAAAACTATGTTTGATTAACATTGCTTAAGCCCAAGAAAAGTAAATACAAGAGTATGGGAGATGGATGGACTCGACTCGACTGTCCAACATACTCCTTGATATTTTAAAAAGTATTTCGGCCTTGCTCGCCTTACCTTCAGCCTAACGGGTATGTGAATTTTCTAGCCCGTTTTTATAAGTTTTTATAAGTCTATTATGGTCATTTTAGACGTATGAGTTAGTCTTAGGTTAATAATTGTGAGTCCAAGAATTGTTCGTTAAGTTTTACGAAACCTATCTAGATTACGTTTTCTTTCCTTTGTTGTAAAGCATCTGATTGTGGGCTGAAAAATGCATTCAATTATGTGCTTATATACAGGTCTCACATACACGTTTTTTTTCTACAGACTTTGACCACAAGAAATAATAAAAAATCTGAAACTTTTGCTCAATATTCAACCATGTGGTTTAGGAAGCTTGATCAGTCTAGTTTTCATTCTTTGAATCTGATAACACTTAGCATGTGTCGTTATTTTGAGTTTAAATTGTAGACGTGTTTAACATTCTTTCTAAAGGCCTTCTGATGATTTGGATCAAACAAGATTGATCAAGCCAATAGTTGTTCAAACACTGTTCAGACAAGATGCCAACAACAGATCTTTGTGCACATAGCTACGTTCAAAATAGAGGTTCAGCAAAGTCTTTTGAGTTTCAAGTTAGCAAAACAGCGTTCTTGCAGTCTCAATGCATTTATATAACATAAATGAGTGGGGAGAGTTCGAAAAACATTGTAGTTTTAATACAAAATTTCACAAATAAACCATGTTTTGAAAAAAAAATCAAATAATAGGTAAGATGCCATTTGAAATGGGCTTCCTTAATGCACTTCTAAGGAGCCATTCATAATGACATCTTAGGACAAACCGAATGGGAATGGAAAACCACTCACTTAAGACGTTATTCAGAATTACATCTTAGACAACTAAAACGCCATTCAGAATGACGTCTTAGGTTCTCTCATTTCAAGGCACCTTATTCGTTTATGTCTCTTCCATTCGCATCGAAATCAAAACACTTGTGCATAATGGTAAGTTGAAAAGCAGCACAACTTGACAGACATGTGATATACGGCGAGCAACGACCGGAATAACTAGTAAGAGTTTTGAAATTTGTTAGTTTAAGTTGATATTTAATAATTTGTTTTGTATTATGTTGTTGCGATTATTAAACATTGTTGTTACGTTACTTATTACTATTATTAATATGTTATTGTTATGCTATTATTAATACGTTGCTATTAGTATTACGTTGTTGCTATGCTATTATTAATACATTGCTATTAGTATTACGTTGTTGTTATGTATTTAGTATGTTATTGCTATTGCTTATTGTTGACAACTAAGTTTCTATAGATGAATCCACTCAGACTAAACCTACAATACACACACATGCACGATTTTTCAAATGGCGACCTTTTTCGCATGACAGCTATACAGGGGAGACATGTGTTCGGTGAGGAGGTTGCGTCTATCACGGATGAAAGCTTCGTAACATTATTATCTGAATAATTGCTCATACACATTATGACTTACTAATATTAGTCTAACCTTGCAGGTTCTATTGCAATATAGATTTTCTATAAGCTGCATTTGGTTTAAGGCTTGTTCACACGGTGAGGCAGCCATGTTCAGATCACTTGAGTCGCTTGGTGCGGCACCACCATATTATCAGGATGACGAGACATAGCCATATCATATCGCATCACAGACAGTGTCTATGCTGATGCCCCCACCACTCAGACCTATCAAAGTTTCCAGACATTGACAATGGTCTACCAGATCTCCCAGATGTGGAGAATGGATTAGGCTAATCTCCATGCAGTATGGATGGACATTGGGATGAGTAGCATTAGACCGTTCATAATCATTGTATTTATTTTTGTATTCTGTGGCATACTATATGTAATCGATTTCAGAAATGGCTTATTCAAAGCATTGTAACGATTTTTGTATTTTTTTGGTTTACTATTCTATTTCATTGTCGATAATCTATAATTATTATTTACGATACTTATATTATTTCTTACAAAAGTAATAAAAATGTGATCAACAAACAAGCTCGGTTGCATTAATTAATTGGCAAAAGTAGTACTTTGGAAAACTCAAACGATAAAGCTTCACCAAATGGCACCAAAGGTTTCAAGTGATCAAGAAGCAACTTATCTTTCCCCATGTAATGCATTTACCTTTTTTGTTATTCAAGCTCGGGATATGTTATAACCGTTAATTAAAAAAGAGTTAATGTCCGTTATGGCCATTAACCACTCCCTCATTTCTTGCCACAATCCCTCCCCTCAAATCACTCCCTAAACCGCCCATGGTCTCCTCTTTTTTTTTAAAAAAATAATAAAAATAATTATAAAACACTCCCTCTATAAATGGCTCAGCCGAGCCTCACGTTACACACACATTCACTACACCCATATTGCAACTTTCGGTTAAGAGGCAGAGGGAGAAAGCAGGGAGAAAGGAAAGAGAGAAAGAGAGAAGAGAAGGAAGAGAAGAGGGAGAGAAGAAAAGCCATCCGCACAGAATCCAACCATCTTGACTAGGGAATTTACGATTAAGAAGTAAGTTACCTTCCCTTCTGTCGGATTGTTTAGATTTCTAGCATGCCGTATTGGGATTGTTTTTTTATAATTGATATGTGTCATTCTTTATATTTTCTTTCTTGTGATTGCTTTATGTTTTAGTATGGAATTGAATGAATGACCTTTAGAAATAGGTCACATAGCCCAAACTTAGGTTGGAATTAATCTAAGAAATTGAAAAGAGACAAAATGTAATGGATTTAGTGTAAAATTAGAAAAGGAAACGCACCAAAGAGAGAGGAAAAAATAAATAAAGGGACTTACTGTTTGTGCACGAAGCATTAAGGGAAAAATATTGCTTTGCAATCCTGCATATTAAATTAATGAAAATATAGGAAACAAAATGTACACTCCACTCAGTACATATTAGCAGGAAATTTGTCTCCTCAATCTCACAGTTTGTTATTCATGTTGGATTTAATTTTAATAAACCCCTGAATAGGACCGTTTAATCGAATCAATGGACAAAGTAACAAATGCGGAAATTATACCTTGCTCCATTGCTGTTGTTAATCTGAACACGTGCACTGCAACTGCTTTCCGGCTGATGAAGGAATCTGGCGTGATCCAAGGATTCACGACCTCCCACCAATTGTTGATATGCCCCTTGAACCGGAATCAACAATTCACTGCTTTACCCGATGGAGAGGTTAGGCAGTGTGGACTTTATAGAAAATTTGGCACACCCCCTTTTCTTCCTCTGTGTATAAACGTTATGTATAAACGTTATTTTTATTGTCTGTCTTTCAGAGGAGATGAATGCCTCCTCCTCTATTATAGATGGGGAATGGAGGAATCCTGATAGGCATAATTATTAATAGATAGAGATTCCTTATATTCAAGTTATCTCTATCTATTTCCAAATATTATCTAATATTTAATAATAAACATTATTAAATATTTAATATTTGATTATTGTGCCAACAATTATCTACTAGCCACACGTGGGTTGTCGCCCCTCGGGGACCAGATGTCGTAACCTTATGGTCGTTGCACTTTGAGCCCATCCATCGCGGTCTCTGACCATATGACTGTCTACATATTCGGGGTTTCCATTTAGACCACACTATACATCCACGAGTATACCCGATGATCACTTAAACATGTGGATGTTTTACGTAACAATTAATATTATTACGTGACATATGTGACATATAATATTATCATACATAACGTCCACCTTATGATTAATTCGTATAAACTTTATCAACGTGCTGCGCATCACACGTATCTCGAATTAATCCAACAATCTCCCACTTGGACTATGTATGTATCTTAAAGATTATATGTCACCCTTTTGAGCTCATATACCGTATGTCCTTTAGTGTGTCTTTCCTTTTCCGGTCCATCAGCAAATGTTAGCAAAAGACTTAAGCCGCACGTCCCCACATTGAATTAGTGGCTAGTCCCTCTTAAATCATGATACTAACATTCTACTGAATGACATGGATACTGAAATGGATATGTAGTGTGGAATTAATATGCCAGGTGATCATACATATCTAATTCCAACTTGGCCCTCTTTAGCGAGATCAATAGAATTCAGAATGTATGCCGTAACTGCTTAATGTACATTACTTCTGCAGAAAACTTCAATATAACCGGAATGTACATTATACTGTATGTCTGAAATAAACAACTTTATTGAACACAAAAAAAACTTTACAGACTCCCACTAGGATAAAACATCCTCAACTGGACTAAGACCCATACGGCTAACATGCTTGTGAAACACTACTGGTTCCACGGCCTTAGTCAAAGGGTCGGCCACCATAGAGTCTGTACTGATATGCTCAATACTGATCAGACCACTCAGAATTCTTTCTTTAACAGCCAGATACTTCATCTCTATGTATTTCGCTTTAGATGAACTCCGGTTGTTATTTGAATATAGCACCGCAGCTTTACTGTCACAGTAAATCCTCATTGGAGATGAGATAGTCTCCAATACCCGAAGCCCTGTGACAAAATTGCGAAGCCATATCGCCTGATTGGATGCGTGGAATGATGCAACGAATTCCGCCTCCATAGTGGAAGACGCCAATAAGGTCTGTTTTCGCGCTTTTCCATGAGATCGCACCTCCGGCTAAAGTAAACACATAGCCCGAGGTCGATTCATGCTGTCCTGGCATCCAGCAAATCGGAATCTGTATATCCAGTGATCTCTAACTCATCAGATCTCCGATACGTCAGTACGTGTTGCTTTGTTCCTTGTAATATCTTAGCACCCTCTTTGCCGCGGTCCCAGTGATCCTTGCCCGGATCAGAGAGGTATCTGCCTAACATTCCCGTAATGAATGCCAAGTCTGGTCGTGTACATACTTGGGCATACATTATACTCCCTATTACCGAAGCATAGGGGGTATTCCTCATTTCCGAACGTTCAAACTCTGTTTTGGGACATTGTTTTTTAAACTGAATTTATCTCCTCTTGCCACAGGGGTATTAAGTGGTTTACACTTATCCATGCTATACCGCTTCAACACCTTTTCGATGTATGCCTGTTGTGAGAGACCTAAGATACCTTGGGTACGATTCCTCCGTATCTCAAGTCCCAACACATATGAGGCTTCACCAAGGTCTTTCATCTCGAAATGCTTTCTCAGAAAGGCTTTTGGTGTCGCTCAACATGTTTACATCGTTTGTTGCAAGCAGTATATCATCTACGTACAAGATCATGAATATGAACTTGCTCCCACTGAACTTGTGATACACGCATTCGTCAATTTGGTTTGCCTCAAAACCGAAGGAGACAACCACTTTGGCGAATTTGAAGTACCACTGTCGAGACGCTTGCTTGAGCCCATAGATGGATTTCTTTAGTCGACAAACCATGCCTTTTGGATCTCCCACCTCGAATTGAGGCGGTTTGAACCATGTAAATGGTTTCGTCGAGTTCTCCATTTAGAAACGCAGTCTTAACATCCATCTGATGTAGCTCAAGATCTAAGTGTGCCACTAAAGCCATGATTATCCGGAAGGAATCCTTCGTAGATACTGGAGAGAAGGTTTCCGTATAGTCTATGCCCTCTTTTTGGGTAAACCCTTTAGCAACAAGTCGAGCCTTATATCGTTCTACGTTGCCTTTTGAATCACGTTTGGTTTCCATTTGCAACCAACGGGTTTCGAACCTTTAGGCAACGAGACGACATCCCATACCTTGTTGTCGTGCATAGACTTTATTTCTTCTTCCATGGCCTTTATCCACTTTTCTGAATTTCGACATTGCAATGCTTGCTGGACGTTTTCGGGATCATCGTCCAACATACCAATATCGAATTCGTGTTCTTGGAGATACACCACATAGTCGCTAGGTATGGGGGTTTCTCCGTTCACGAGTGGATCTCCTTAGGGGCACTTGTTCTTGAGATACTGTAGGTTCCTGAACTGCATCAGCTGGCAATTCATCGGGTTCTTCAGTAACTTCCTCAGGAACATGAATTTGTTCCTGTGGAGCGTCACTACTGGGATGAGGTACCTCAGGTGCGGGTATCGCTGATGCTATCTCCCCAAAAAGATGGTTCGATTCGCATTTCTGTCGCATCTGAGTGTGCCTCATCTAACTCGATGATCTGCTGATGCAAATCATTCCCCCCGGAACCAAAGTATCCTCAAAGAACTTTACCGAATTTGTCTCGAAAAACACTTTTACTTGTGGGGATCGTAGAATTTATACCCTCGTGACCTTTCCGAGTAACCAACGAAATAGCAACTAACTGTTTTGGTGTCCAGCTTTCTTTCATTTGGTCTGTAAGGCTTCGCCTCTGCTAGACAGCCCCAAACCCTTATGTGGTTAAGGTTAGGCTTACGCGTTAGTCCATAACTCATAAGGGGTCCTTATTGTTGCCTTAGTTGGTAATCGGTTGAGGATGTAAGCTGCGGTTTAAGCGCTTCTCCCCAGAGGAATAATGGTAGGGTAGTTTGACTCATCATACTACGCACCATATCGATAAGTGTACGGTTTCGTCTTTCAGCTACACCATTCATGCTTGGTGACCCAGGCATGGTGTACTGAGGACGATTCCGTTTTCCTCTAGGTATTTAGCAAATGGTCCTGGACACTGTTCTCCTGATCCATCATATCGACCGTAGTATTCACCCCCCACGGTCCGATCTGACGGCTTTAATCCTTTTGTTGAGTTGTAACTCAACTTCAGCTTAAAGGATTTGAACATGTCTATTGCTTGCGCTTTTTCTTTAATTAAGAATACGTAGCCATATCGCGAATAGTCGTCAATAAAGGTGATAAAATAAGAGTGGCCATTTCGAGTAACCGGATGAAATGGGCCACTAATATCGGTATGAATCAACTCTAAATGGACTATTTGCACGATTTGCTTCATATCTTCGGACTTTAGTTTGTTTTCCTTTAGCACAAAATACACACGACTCTAAGTCGGTTAAGTCTAAAGGATTGAGAATTTCTGTTTTGACAAGACGTTCTATTCTGTTTTGGACACGTGTCCTAAACGTCGATGCCAAAGTGATCCTGAATTCTCATGAGTTAATTTTGCTTTAACGTTTCGCGTTACAATATGCAAGGTTTCCTGATTTGAAGCAACATTTATTGAATAAAGTTTATCAATTTCGGACATTATTACCGTGACCAATCAATCTAGAAGCATGATAAAGTTGGAATTTCCATTTCCAAAATAACCGTAATATCCACTTTTATCCAATCGATAAAACGAAATAAGATTTCGTTTTAAACGATGGCACTACAAAAGTGTCATGCAAATCTAGATAGAAACCGGATGTCAACAGCAATCTGAAAATGCCCGATGGCTTCAACCTTTATGCCACTGCCATTTCCCCCAATAGACGTATCTTTCATCGTCTCTTGGTTTTCTATGGCTTAGGCAACCCTTGCATAGTCACAGATAGGTGAGTCGTGGGCTCCCGTATCGACCCACCAAGTGGCTATATCCGAAACAAAATTAACTTCAGAACAAACTAAGAATGTACCCTTTTTCTTGAGACAAGATATATAACCGGTACAATTCTTCCTTAAATGTCCTTCCTTATTGCAAAAGAAACAAGTCATGCTTTTGGGTGTGTCAGCAGTAGGCACCCCCTTTTCCTTTTGACTTGCCTTTTGCACAGTAACCATTTCCGCAGCTTTGCGTTTCTTACCACCGAACTTGGTGGCGACAGCATTCATAACTTTATGCACCCTTATGCTGTCGATTCCACGGTACTGTTTCGAGCAAAGTTTCTTTAAGAGATTGCCTGCCTCGGCTTTCTCATTCTTTACATATCTTTGCTCGAGATCGGCTAAAAATTCCTTAGCCGTCGTGGACTCAGAAACGTGTCCCCTGAAGCATTTGGGGATAGTCTTTTGCATGATCATAAGACACATGCGATTTGATCGTAGCCAGCGTGCCATGTGAGATTTTTCCTCACTGGTACTTTCGTCTGTTAGCACAGCTGGACGATCTATCTGTAACGCATTGTCTAGATCAGCAATCCCCAGAAAGATCTCAAATTGATCTTTCCATTGCTTATAGTTTGAACCGTTCATTGTAGGAATATCCTTAATGTTAGACATTATTGCTGAAAAGCAAACAAGAAACGGACTTAAATACACAACACGTGTAATCTTTAAACTGCATAAAAACAATATCAAAATAGAACCCCGATTCCATCTACCAATTGTCTTCCAATATTGGGGCTCTTTGGAGTCATCCCAATACCTTCCAACAATTGGGTGTAGTGGTCAATATGACGGCTCTCCAAGCACAGGTTAACCACCTTCCTTTGGGCCGATGAGTTAACCTACGCTTTTAAAGCTTCGCCGCCGGCCCTATTTGGGTCCACTACCATGCTCATATGTGTCTTCGACAATCACACCTTCCTTTGGGCCGGTCAATGATTGCTGCCTCCAACACATACATGCCCTTCACGATCATAACAAATATTGGCGATGATATGATTGCCGCACTTTAAGGGGATCATATTAAAGCCCTACATTTGCTAAGTCGCGTAACTTTATGGTTCTAAATGATCCGCAGTTTCCTGACTGACCCTTTTGCACGTACCGTGCATACTTAACCCCAACATCCGTTTTGTTTTACTTAAACCAATTTGAACTAGCTTGATTCCCTTTACGGCTCAAATAAGAACCACCTTGAACCAAGCTCAGTTCTCCTTACGGTATAAGAAACAATATCTTTATCAATCAATTTAACAAGTGATATAACCTTATGATGGGTCACATTGAGTGTGAAGTGAACCGATTCAGTAATACCCACTTGCCATAAGGGTGTATTACCATTCCATAATTTCCAGGCCACCGGTGGAGTCACAATGGTCTCGCTTAAGAACCGGCTTTCTTAGACAAAACTATGTGTACGGTGTTTTTATCACAACTCAATGAGTCATCTATCACGAGTATAAACCGCATTGATTGATAAGTGTTGGTTAATTCAGTCAACTTAGCCCATCGAATTAACTTGGTTGAACTCGGTCAAACCGGGTCAAGCAAGATTCGGATCCTTATTGGGTTAAGTTCCTTAACTTTATTTTTTATTTATTAACATGCATAAACATAAGGCATAAATAAATAAACAATAACTGCATGCATATAACAAATAATGCAATAACCGAAATTAAACTTAACACTTGATTATTATTATTTTGGATTTCTTTAAAATAATAATAATAATAACAAGAATTTATTATTATTACTATTTTCCTTAATAAACTTTAAATAATAACAATAATAATAAATTATTATCATTATTATTTACTTTATTTCCTTTAAAAGAACTTTAAAATAATAATAATAACAACATTTGTTATATTACTATTTTCCAAAACTAAACAATATAATAATAATCAAATTATTATCATTATTATTTACTTTATTTCTTTAAAAGAACTTTAAAATAATAATAATAATTATTTATTATTATTACTATTCTATTTTACTTTTAATAATAATAACAACAATAATTAAATTATCATCGTCATTATTATTATTTTCTTTTAAAAAGAGACTTTAAAAATAATAATAACAACAATTTGTTATTATTACTATTTCCTGAAAATAAACTTTAAATAATAATAAAATATTATTATTATTATTTACTTTATCCAAAATAATAATAATAAACCAAATAAGACTGAAAATTTTAAAAAAAGAATAACAAAATGGGGCGCGGGTCGGGTCAGTACCCGCCCGGCCCAATCTTAAAACCGATTTTTTTTTTTAAGTTTACTGTAATTTGCGCCGAAGCCCAATAACTGAACCGAATAGGGCCTGATCTGAATGCCCAGCCCACATGAAACTTTTTTTTTTTAATTGATACCTGATTTTGGGCCGAAGCCCTTCTGAAACAGGGCCGGATCGGGGTCGAACCCGGATCCGGCAGCCCAAACCCGCAAGGAGCCACCAGCTGTCAGGAGCCAAAAAGACTCCAGTATTAAGACCAGCTCCAGTATCGAACCGCTGACCTCCTTCTTTCTGTCTCAGGCTCTGGCCAGTAGGCCAGCAGCATTGAGTGCTATGTTTAAGGAGGTTTTATATTTATTTTAATCTGATTACAGTTTCCAGAAAATCCGAAAATTTCGCAAAAGTGGGAATTGAACCGGCGACTTTTCGTACAAGGGCGGGGGTGCTGGCCACTAGGCCATCGGCACTTTTCTTTAATATGTGGGGAGCTTTTATATTTATTAAAAAGACCAAAAAATCTCAGAACAACAAAATCCACCGAAATTTTAGGAGGTAGGTTCAAACACGGGACCTCCTTCTCTCTGCAAGGCGCTGGCCACCAGGCCAGCAGCCTTTTGTGCTGTATTGAAGGCGGTTTGATTTATATATTAAATCTATTAATTCCAGAAAAAACATAAAATGGCTCCGCAAATTTCGGCCATCAGAATGGAACCTGCGACCTCCCATACTCTGAACGTAATGCTAGCCATTAGGCCAGCAGCCCTTTTGGTTGTTTTTATAGCGCGACATTTATTTATCTTTAAAACCGGAATTCCACCAGAATAAGAAAAAAACTGGTGGAATTTTAGAAAACGATTTTGACCAAAAAAATTTCGTTTTTCTCAACATGAACAGATTAACAATAATAATTGATTCGATTAGGCCTGCTCTGATACCACTTGTTGGATTTAATTTTAATAAACCCCTGAATAGGACCGTTTAATCGAATCAATGGACAAAGTAACAAAATGCGGAAATTATACCTTGCTCCATTGCTGTTGTTAATCTGAACACGTGCACTGCAACTGCTCCGGCTGATGAAGAATCTGGCGTGATCCAAGGATTCACAACCTCCCACCAATTGTTGATATGCCCCTTGAACCGGAATCAACAATTCACTGCTTTACCCCCCGATGGAGAGGTTAGGCAGTGTGGACTTTATAGAAAATTTGGCACACCCCCTTTTCTTCCTCTGTGTATAAACGTTATGTATAAACGTTATTTTTATTGTCTGTCTTTCAGAGGAGATGAATGCCTCCTCCTCTATTATAGATGGGGAATGGAGGAATCCTGATAGGCATAATTATTAATAGATAGAGATTCCTTATATTCAAGTTATCTCTATCTATTTCCAAATATTATCTAATATTTAATAATAAACATTATTAAATATTTAATATTTGATTATTGTGCCAACAATTATCTACTAGCCACACGTGGGTTGTCGCCCCTCGGGGACCAGATGTCGTAACCTTATGGTCGTTGCACTTTGAGCCCATCCATCGCGGTCTCTGACCATATGACTGTCTACATATTCGGGGTTTCCATTTAGACCACACTATACATCCACGAGTATACCCGATGATCACTTAACATGTGGATGTTTTACGTAACAATTAATATTATTACGTGACATATGTGACATATAATATTATCATACATAACGTCCACCTTACGATTAATTCGTATAAACTTTATCAACGTGCTGCGCATCACACGTATCTCGAATTAATCCCAACAATCAAATAATAATAATAAATGAGATTAAGGAAAACTTGTAATTAATCTGATATTTGCATTGGAAAAAGAAAAATAGAGAGACCTGCTTGTTGTTTGAGAAACCTTAAAAGGAACATTGAGAAAAGTTAAAAGGAACATTGACATACATAAACAATTCATAGGTGACTGTTTATTTTTAATATTTATTTCATAGTAAAGATGTTGTTGATGATTGTGTTTGCACATTAGAAACATTAAAATCGTGTCTTGAGATTTAATCTAAGTTACCCTCATGAGTCTAAAGGACAATTTTTTTATAAGGAAGAGTAGAAAAAGGAAAATGATAAAGTTCAAAGAAAAATTAGAAAATATAATGAAATAAAAAGGGTCGGTATTGTTAAAAAAAGAATAAAGGAAATTAAAAATAATAAACGTTATTTAATAAAAAAAGTAACTCTTTAAATAAATAGAATAAAATAAAATAAAAGAATATAATATAATGTGTATATATATGGGCAGCCACGGAAGGAAAAAAGAAGGAATTAATATTAATATTAATTAATAAGAAATTTAGAAACCATTAAATAAAATAAAATAGATTAAAAGAAGAAACAACGGAGGAAAAGGAGAGAGGAGAAAAGAAAATTAAAGCAAGAGGGGAAAAATAGTACGGGGAAGATAAAAATAATTAAATAAAGAATGAAGTGCTTGAAAGCCTTGGAAAAATAAAATAAAGTGTAGAAACCTAAAATAAAGTCTGAAAAGATAAAATAACGGTAGAAGATAATACAGTAATGAACCCCATGCATCATAGGGTAACTACGCAATATAGGTAATACGCAACATAGAACAGAGCATGCAATATATGAGAAATGGAAGTATGAAAGTGTGAAGCATTCATGGCACGAGCATTGCATTTGGCCTATGAGCCGTGTGGTCCTACGGGACGGTTGGCCTGACGAGGTGTGATCGGTGTTTGTAATAATGGTTATCTTCACCTAATAGGACCCGGGACATGCATAGCATATCATGGAAAAAAGAGCATAACGTGTGATATTAAATGACTGCGTGTGACACGAAGATAGAAGTGCATGCATTATGAAGTTGCGCATTGCATTGTTATTGTTGTGATTATCGATGACCTTGTTGTTAAGTTGTTTCAGTGCTAAGTTTTGGGATACGGATCGGGTCGGGTATGTGGTATTCTTTATTTATTGCTCTATCTGCTCTATTTATTTATCTGTTTATGCTTTACACGTGCTTTATATGTTTACCCGACTTCAGTATGTGACAGTCCCTTTTCGGGAGAGACGGGTAACCTACGAGTGACTCCCATCACTCACCCCACCTCTCCTCCACAGGTGAGCATGATTAAGAGTATACATGTTTATCGAGGATGCGACAGATTTCGCGAGCTGGGAAGAGCGAGCTGGGCTCGAGAAGGGATCTTGTTGACCTGGAGCTTGTTCTTGGGATAGTTAGATAGATCTCCACCTAGGTTGATTGTTTGATTTTAATATTTCATACTTGACTTAGCGGGTTTCGTCAACCCTTGTACTTGATTTTATTCTGATGGATTTAATTTAATCAAGACGTTTATTTCTTTAATTATCTTTACCGCGAAAAATTTCCACGTCAATTCTGACGTGTAGAGAAGTTTGAACGACGCATTGTAGTCCTCGTAGTAGGCTATGACAGGTGTACTGTTCCTGATGCTAGGGCTTGGAGCGGGGCACTACAGGATAAGTACAATAGGAACCATAGCTGCAGATCATGTTGACACATTTCATGAATTTCCTTATGCTATTCAACTCATATACAATTAAAAAACAAGTGAGATCTACGTAAGTCGGAAATTAATTTGTCAAACTTCAGCTTTCCAGGACATTAATCACTAAAATGTCAATCTATTAAGTACAGAGGAAGGAGGAAATGTTTGAAAATGTCCACAACACCACATAGACGTACTTGAGTATACAAATCAAAAATTACAAAAATTAAGAATATTACAGTTTTTCCTAAAGAAAATGTGTGATAGCACCGAAAATTATTATTAATTACAAGGGAAATTTAGTCTTTTGAGTCCTAGATAGGTTAATATTAATTAGATAAAAGAAGCAAAAATGGAGAAAAAGAGAGTCAGTTACACATTACGTAAAATTAGTTCCTCTCCCATTGCAAAAGAAAAGAAACTGACGAAAGTCTGTTCTTCAAAAATTCGTAGAAGTTCAACCATCGAGTGGAATCATGATCAAAAATCGGATTCGGACTCATTGGTTTCCAATATTTCAATTTAGGGTATGTTTATGTATTCTGGTTGAGAGTTTTTAATATCTATTGTTAGGGTTCTTAGGGCTTGAATCGATCGATAAGGGATGAATTGAGGGTTGCATAAATTTAATTATAACGCTAGAGACTCTTTTGATCTCTAGGTTGTAGAAATTGTGTCAAAGAACTTAGCTTTGAGTGGCTTTCTCCTGGAATTTGACTATATGATCAAAAGGCAAGTTATTTCTTCATATGGATTATGAATTCATCGTTATGATGTTGTTGGAATGATTGTTCATGTTAAAGGAGTGAAGGTTGATGGTTTTATGTGTATGAATCAATATGTAGCATTGGCTGCAGTCTAAATAGGGTTTTAAGATTCGGTTGGAATCAGTTTTGGAGGGTTGTTCGTTGAAAACCGCATTTTGGAGCATTCTGGTGGCACGGTGATCAATCGATGTAGTTGTATTAGAGATTGATGTCACTATTTTAGAGATCTTTATAACTATTTTAGAGATAGATGTAGAGATTGATGTCCACATCAAACCCTAAACACTAAATGTTAGAATATGTTAAGTTTTGATGATTTGCACAATAGGTACTTGGAACGCCTGATTAATCGTTTCATGTGAAGTGTTTGAAGGTCAGTATGCTTCGAATGCCTACATAAGACGCCTCATGTAAAGGATCTGGAAACCAGTACACTTCGAACGCCTACATAAGGCGCTTCATGTGTCTTGGTTGAATTCCAGTACACTTCGAACACCTACATTAGGTGGTTCATGTGTTATGGCTGAATTCCAGTACACTTCGAACGCCTACATTAGGCTCTTCATATGTACTGCTAAGTCAAATGTACTTTTCCCCCTAAATGGGCACGTACATGAAGCTACTTTCTGATAAAAGTCAGAACTACTTCAAACAAGCATGAAGGCTGATATTAGGCGCTTCATGTGACTTCGAACGCATTCAGCTGTCCACATAAGGCGCTTTATGTGGCATCGAACGCCTGTTCAATTTCATATAAAGCGCTCCATGTCACATCGAACGCCTTTTCTAAACAGATTAGGCGCTTCATGTGACCAACGTTACAAAAGTCTTATGCTTTACTTTCTAACATTATTGGACTTTTTGTACCCTCTCTTTTAGTGCTATTTCCACAGGTTCTCTCTCATTCTTGAAAGGATTATCTTTCCTCTTTAAGCTTTCAACAAGAAACTTCTCCAAGAAGGTTGCTACCAGCCAAGAGAAGATCTCCAATGAAGAGGACATGCCATCACAAGAAGACAAAGCCCATTATTGACTCCGCAGAGGATTTCAAAGGGGCAGAAAACTCAAGGGAGATAAAACAAGGGTTTTATCTCATTCTTCAACAACTTTCTATCTTCAAACTCTCAATTTTTCTCTCAAAGTTCAAGCTCTCAAAATAGTTGTAAACATTATATATTTTACTTTATTGTCTAGAGTTGTGTTGTAAGAAGAAGAAGAGTCTTCTTCTTGGTGAGTAAAGATTGTGAGAGATGGAGTAGATTGTTGGTCAAGAAGCTAGGGTGCTTCTTGTTTGAGAAAACTAGACCTTGGAGGGTTAGTTGATAGTGTTGTGGTGCACTATACTCCCTACAAGAATTCTTTGAGGGCAAAAAAATTCTTTGGAGGCTAGACTTTAAGGAGTTAGGTTTCTTGGTTGTGGTCTAGGCGTGTGACCTAGTTTTTATCTTGTTGGATTTTGTTTTTGATTGTTGTTTCCCCATAGAAATAACAATCCCGCATTCAAAATTCTTCTTGTGAAAAATCAAGAAAGTAGAGGAGTAGAGTCATTTGACTTGAACCTCTATATATCTTTGTATTCTTTACGCTTCCGCAAAGTCTTACTCTTTTCAAGAACACACCCAAGTATTGGTTGCACTCAAAAACAAAAAATATTCAATAAAATATCCATACTTGGTGAACACACTATTCAACCCCTCTTCTAGTGTGTTCTAAGAGACCTAACACTAAAAACATGATGTATAGGCATAAACATGTGATTTTTATACCAAGGCATGTCGATCAATGGATGTAGAGATCAATATAGCTGTTTTAGAGATCAATGTAGTTGTTTAGAAATCGGTGCTACTGTTTTAGAGATCAGTGTAGAGATCGTTGTCATAAGATGACATGGTTGTTTAGAAAATGATGTGACAGAATGATGTAGTTGTTTGGAGAATGTTACTTATTTTTCATATTATGATTTCTCATACTGAGCAAGTTGGTGTTAATCTCTTTTACGTTTTACTCTTTTTAGATGAATGAATAGGAGAACCTAGTGAAAACGATGACCTTCATGTATGAATGACGTTGATTGTTATGACCTTGACATTTTATGTTGGATTGATGTATGGACTATTTACTCGTAGTTAAACATTTTTTTGGGATTTGTATCTATCTAGGACGAGCGATGACGATGGTATAATTTCTGTACATTTATTGCATGATATGCTAGTTTTGGTGATTCTTTGGCTGATTAAATTTGATGTCATGGCTGGTCATATCCTTTGTCTTAAAACACAGGTCTTGACGAAATGTTTGACTTAAATTTGTTAGCAACTGTAATCAGAACAAGTGCACTGTGTACGTGTGGATAAATTGAAAATAAATGCAAGCAAAACCGAGGCGAGTGTAAGTACTTTGTCCTTAAGACGAACTGCTTCGGTATATTGTGCCCAACTGGATGGAACAAACGTCTCCCAGGATACAACGATTTTCGTTCATACGAGCGGCACTACAGCGTAGGAACATCGACGAACCTGTTAAAGGTGTACTGGTTTCTCGTGTGGATTGTATCGTAATGGAATGCAATGCAGAATGCTTTAGAAGAAGAATTGTAGTACTGAAAAAATCAGTGTCTTGAACGCATGCATGGCAACGAGAATATATAGATGGAGGGTGGTTGAAGGAGGTTGAAGTCACTTTATGGTCAGAACGAATCTGGACCATTGGATTAAAACAGTTAAGATCTCCACCGTCAGATCGTAATCCTTGTCTGAACATACGTAGGCCATTGGATCAGTAAACCGAAGATAATATCAAATCTTAGACGTAGGATCAGCAACCGCGATGAACCGCAGGATCAGATTTGATCTGGAGCGTTGGATCACCGCAGATAAATCGTAGACCGTAGGATCAAGTAATTATTTTTCTGGAAAAATTTAAAAGAAAATTTATCCAAAAAGATAAAAATCGGGTGCCCGAGCCTGAGCCCGAGCCGAGCCGGCCGGGCGGCGACGCGCGCGCGTGTGGTGAACCTTGCCTGAGCTGCGTCCTGACTCCGTCAAAAACTTCTCAGGCCCAAGGGCACATCTTAGAAAGCTCCAACTTGAACTATATATGGTGGCATTTCTCTCCCAAGTGGGCAATGTGGTATACAAGCAAATTGGTGATGTGTTCACTCCTCAAGAGGTCACATCACCAATTTTTCTAATTTCCACCAATTTTACTCCAACTTTGAGCACTGATTTCTCATTCACCCGGTATCGGAATCGAGTGATTCAAAAGAATAAAATCATCTCCTCATTACGTATATAATTTAGAAATTTTTAGTTTCCGTTTTTGATTAACGAACACTAATCATAATTAAGCTCAAAGTATACTGGTTGTCAACTTTTGACAAACCCACTTGCCATCCAAACTTTTCCAATTTCCACTTCTCCAACAAAATTTAAGGATGCAACCCTCAGTAAAAGAAAGAAAGAGATCCTATCCTTGTGGATAAAGTTGGATACACTCATAAATTCTGATGATAATTGTTGTTTTTGGCAAAGAAAATGTCAGGCTTTGTTGTATCCTATTGGCCATGAACCCTTCAAGAAAGTTGTAATTGACATCGGAAAGGTCAGCAAACTTGTAAGGACTACAGATCTAATGTTGAGACTGAGCTGACTCAAATCTGCGGTGGAATTCTGAAGCCTACGGACTCGAATTGGGTGTCATCGGCTGTTACGCAGGTCAGTCGAAGGTATTTTATTTGAAGATGAAGGGGGATTACCATAGGTACTTGACCGAGTTTTTGGTTGGAGATCTTTCCAAACACGAAAGCATATTATACCAGGAACGCGTTTTTATACAATCAAAAGGATCTTTGATATGTCATACACATAGTTTATGACAATGTGGAGAATTTCACTTTGATTTTGTTCAAAGCAACAACAATGTCTTCCATGTTGCTTCTATCAGCTGGAGACTCAACTGTACAATCCAAGGCAATGTTCATGATCATTGACACACACTCTAGTGTTGAATCATAGTGTTCCTCTGCTGTTTTCAACAAATCATCATCTATAATTTCAGCAAGTGAACTGGGCCAATACGACAATATCCAATCCCTCATGTTCATATTTTCGCGAAACATTTCATCACTTGGTCTTTTTCGGGTAAGGGTTTCCATCAGCGTTATTCCATAGCTATAAACGTCACATTTGGTCGACACCAGCCCTGCCATGCCGAATTCTGCAAGGAACCTTATAAAAAGTTAGCATATTAATTGTCAAATCGAAAGCTCAAAAGTCTGTCTTATAGGACACAAACAGATCTAGAATCAAATAGGGGAGTTATTTACGTTGTGTAGAGGTGCTAAACAAACCAAATAGTTCGCGAACTGTTCGAGTTCGTTCGTTAATTTTACCTAAACGAGCCGAATTCGAACACATATTCGAGTTCGTTACACTTCGGTTGGTTTAAACAGTTATAAGGTTAACGAGCCGAACTCAAGCCAATTTTGAAGTTAGTTTAGCTAAACGAACTGAGCCAAACAGTTCGTTTAGCTTAACGAATCCGAATTCAAAAACCTAATATTCGGTTCGGCTCGGTTCGTTAAACCCCTAACGTTATGTACCTGATTTTAATTTAGCTAGACCCCACTTTTAGAAGTTTGACGCATGGAAGATACAACCAAACACAAACTACTAAAAAGACATTTCCGGTGCACTAGGCTCCCGAGTTTGCTCAGGGTCAGGAGAGAGGTTGAATCGCTATGCAATTTTACCTACACTGTGTGCAAGAGGATGTTTCCACGGCTCGAGCCTGGGGAGGGGTCGAATCGCTACGCAGTCTTACCCTACACTTCGTGCAAGAGGCTATTTCCACAGCTAGAACCCGTGACCTCAAGATGACAAAGCAACGACTAAAAAGACATTTCGGTGCAATAAGCTCCCGGCGTTTGCTCAGGGTCCGGAAGTGGTCAAACTACGCGCAGTCATACTCTACACTTTGTGCAAGAATCTGTTTCCACGGCTCAAATTCCTGACCTTAAGGGCACAAAACACCAACCTACCACTGATGATGCTATTATGGACTTATTGGGTACTAAATGTTAACATTTTTGGCTTTACCCTCATTTCTTGAAAAATGGATTGCCCTATACTTATATACCATACCACCTTTTAGTATTATTCTAACCTGGGACATGGGTGTTAACATGAAATACCAAAATAAAATGCAAGAATCAATGTTTCAAAAGTTTTACCTGGTGCAATGTAGCCCATAGTTGCTAGTGTCATTGTGTATGCAATGCCCTCTTGCCCCAACAATCTTCCCATGCCAAAATCACTTAAATGGGCAACCATCTCCTCGTCGATTAAAATGTTGCTGGGCTTGAGATCAGAATGAACAATTGCAGGAAAACTATCTGAATGGAGATATTGTAAAGCACATGCCACATCTATCATAATACTTAGTCTCTGCATGATTCTTAATGAAATATTTTCAGAATATAACCATTTGTCCAGGCTCCCATTTGGCATGTATTCTAATACTATTGCTTTGAAGTCAGGGCTACTGCAACATGATATAACTTCAGCAAGATTTCTATGGCGAACATTACGTAACACCTCACATTCTCTATCAAAACTTGAATGCCCCTTCTAGTTGCAGATTGAACACCTTAACCGCGAAAACACGGTTTTCATCAAAGGTACCTTTATATACAGATCCAAAACTCCCCTGGCCAAGCAAATTTCTTTCATCAAACTGTTCTGTTGCTTTCTGCAGTTCATAGATTGAAATTCTTGCTGGTGTCTTTGCTGACCACAACTCTTCCTTGTTTAAAGCTTTCTTTGTTCTTATATACGCGAAATACACCAATGCTGCCAGTAGAATCAAACCAGTTCCTACTGACGTGCCAACCCAAAAGCCTGGATTTCTAACAAGCCTTTTGTGCGCGGATCGATTAGTTGAATTATTTGGGCATGGTGAGAGGTTGAATCGAGGAGGTCCACACAATGCTTCATTAGAAATGAATGTCTCAGCAGTGAAGTTTCCAAAAGGGCCTTGCAGTGGAATTGCACCACTCAACTTGTTGAAAGAAACATTGAGATACTTCAAATGTCGAAGCAACTCCATTGACTTAGGAATCATTCCAGAGAAATTGTTGTGGGAAAGATCCAATATTTCCAAGTTTAACATATCTTCAAAAGAATCAGGAACAGATCCATTGAAACCATTTTGAGCTAAGGAAAGAGTGCTGATGGCTTTCCATTTCCCAATTGTGCTTGGCAAATCACCTGAGAATTGATTTCTTGACAAGTCCACTAGTGTTACAACTTCTGAATTCCCAATTTGAGGAGGCAGGGAACCCTTTAGACAATTTGATGAGAGATTCAATTCCAATAGGTCATGGAGATTCCATAGACTTGGAGGAACATATGAGTCCAATAAATTGCTCCCAAATCTCAAGTATCTCAAAGATGTCATATTACCAACACATTCAGGGATTCCCCCAGAAATCCGATTCTCTGACAAGCCAAGAAAGTACAAACTCTTGAGGCTACATAACCCATTAGGAATTTCTCCAGACAAGGAGTTGGTAATAAATGATAAATACTGAAGATTCTGTAGAAATCGAATCGAATGCGGCACTGATCCCACAAGCTGATTCAGATCTAAATCAAACATTATCAAACTGGTCAAGTTACTGATTTCTTGTGGGATGTTCCCCATGATTCGACAATTATACGCAATCAATTTTTCCATTGAACTAGAAAGATTGCCAATAGAATGAGGAATAATTCCTTCTAGGGGGTTATCATTGAAGCCCAACTTAATCAATTGCTTGCAATTCACCAATGAGCTGATGAATCCCAGGTCCCCTGTTAAACGGTTTTCGCCTAAATTCAGCCATTCAAGAAATCTCAGGTTTCCAAGAGAGAGAGGAACCGGACCCATGAAATTGTTGACGCCAAGTTCAATGTTTTGGAGCTGAGAAGCATTCCCAATCGAATTGGGAATCTGTCCAGAAAGATTGTTGTAGGAGGCATAAAATTTTTCCAAGTTGGGAAGATTAGAGCCCAAAGATGATGGTAGATTGCCTGAAAAGCTATTGTTCTCCAGCGAAATTAGTGCCAACTTGGAGAGGTTGAAAATGCAAGCAGGAATTGAACCTATTAAGATTGAAGAAAAAAAAATTGATTGAAGAAGAACATTTCTTTCTTGATTCTGACATGAGGCTCACGGCCTGTATATGTAGTACAAAGGGGAGTATATTAGTGCTCTAATCAAGGGATTTGGGATCAATTACTTTAATTACAGAATCAATCATGCTAATCAATCACATTAATTTCCTGATTTTATTTCCATAATTTAACACTCCCCCTCAAGTTAAGTTGTGGGATCTTCAACGCTTAACTTGCTCAGAATCTCGAGAAATCTTCCACCTGGAACAGCCTTGGTAAGGATATCAGCAAGCTGCTCTTCTGATCTCACAAACAGAAGGCAAACTATCTTCTCGTCAAGCTTCTCCTTTATAAAGTGACGATCCACTTCCACATGTTTGGTGCGATCATGCTGTACTAGATTCTTTGATATCTGTATAGCAGCTTTATTATCACATATCAATTCTGGAATCCTGTGTGGCGGACGCTGTATTTCGGTCAGTATCTTCCTTATCCATAATACCTCAGCCAATCCTCTAGCAATCCCTCTGAACTCAGCTTCCGCACTCGATAAAGCTACCACCTTTTGTTTTTTGCTTTTCCAAGTTACTAGATTACCTCCGACCAGAGTGAAGTACCCACCTTCTATCATTTTAATTCCCAGCTCAATCAGCATCTGTGTATGCTCGAATCTCAAGATGACCATGTTTCCGGAAGACTATCCCTCTTCCAGGAGATACTTTTAGATACCGAACTATCCTGATTGCTGCCTCCATATGCTACTTTTGTGGCTGATGCATGAACTGGCTTATCACCCTAACTGAGTATGCTATATCAGGCCTCGTATGTGATAAATATATTAACTTTCCTACTAACTGCTGATACCGTGCCTTGTCTGCTGGTTCTGCCCCTTTGACAATTTGTAGTTCGTGATTCATCATCATCGGTGTTTCAGCTGGTTTACAGTCTACAAGTCCTGTATCTGGAAGAAGGTCAAGAATATATTTCTTCTGTGAAATGTATATCCCGGATTTGGACCTTAAAACTTCTATCCCAAGGAAATATTTTAGTGTCCCCAAATCCTTCATTTCAAACTCTTGAGACAACTGCTGCTTAAGAACTGCAATTTCTTCATCATTTCCTGTGATAATCATATCATCAAATATATAATTAGACAAGTAAAGCGCCCTTGTTCCGTTTTCAAGAACATTGTGTGATCAGCATTGCTCTGATGATACCCATTTTTCTTCATCGCTGCAGTAAACCTTCCGAACCATGCTCGCGGTGACTGTTTGAGGCCATATAAAGCTTTTCGCAATCGGCATACCTCTCCGTCTTGGAACGTAGTGGTGAAGCCTGGTGGGGGTTCCATATACACCTCTTTTTTTAAATGTCCATGCAGAAACGCATTCTTAACATCCAATTGATACAGAGGCCATTCAGTGTTGACTGCGACTGAAAACAAAACTCTGATGGTGTCTAGTTTTGTTACCGGAGAAAACGTCTCCGAATAGTCTACTTCATAAGTCTGAGTGTAGCCTTTTGCCACCAATCTAGCCTTGTATCTTTCGATTGTTCCATCCGCTCGGTGCTTTACTGTGAAGACCCACCTGCAGCCTATTGGTTTTATTCTTGGTCCTACCATGCACTTTTCCCATGTTTTGTTTCGTACAAGTGCATCCATCTCAACCTGCATAGCATTTCTCCATTCTGGTTGTTTCTGTGCTTCTTCTACTGTCTTCGGAATCGGTACAGTGTAGAGTGATGTTTGATATGCCACAGCTGTTTCAGACAGACAGCTCCCCCTTACTAGATTCCCGATCGGATATCGCGAGGCCCTAGGCATATATTCAGGTTCATATCTGGCCGGGGGTACTCCTCTGTTCTTTTGCGGGGGAAGTACATACCTGTCTTTAGGAGTCTCAATAGTTTGGTTAGGTAGGTTAATAGAGGTATAGAAGAAGCTGACTCAATAGATTTAGTAGGTGATTGGGATAATTCATTTACCTGGGGTACCTGAGGACATTCCATAGAGGTTGATAACTGGTCTTGATTTCCCGTGTTGAGCTCTATTTGTCTTCAGAAATTCTCTCTGTTGGGACAATTTCTGGCAGGATTGGCTTGCGTAACCACCCGAGTGAATCTGGCTGACTAACCTCCCCCTGAGAACGAGGAGTGGTTTGAAAGTAATATTCGGTTTCTAGGAAGTCAGAGTCCATGGTGGTATATAAGCGACGAGTCTGAGGATGGTAGTAACGATAACCCTTTTGATTGACCCCATATCCGACAAACACACATTTAGTGTTACAGGGTTCTAATTTAGACCTCTGAGATTTTGGGATATGGACACAGACAGTACACCCAAATATTAGAGGTGTTAGTGTGAGGTGTAGTGGGACCGAATGATGGTTTGCAAGTGAATTTAACGGAGTTTGGTACTTAAGAATTCTGGTGGGTAATCGATTGGCAAGATAGACTGCGGAGGCAACTGCTTCGGGCCAGTAGGGAGCAGGGACATTTGACTCAAGAAGCAATGATCGAGTTATTTCAAGAAGAGTCCGGTTTTTTCGCTCAGCTACCTCGTTTTGTTCAGGGGCGTATGGACACGTGGTTTGGTGTATGAGGCCTCGTTGAAGGAAGAACTCATGGAGCTGTTTATTTACATATTCTCGACCGTTATCTGTATGGAGGACCTGAATTTGTTTTTGATACTGTGTGGCAATCATATGGTAAAATGTAACAAATTTATCAAAGACTTCCGATTTGTGCTTCAGAAAATAAACCCGCGTTATGCGTGTACAGTCATCGACAAATAACAAAAAATATGAGAAACCATTTTGACTTGAAACGGGTGAAGGGCCCCAGACATCAGAGTGAACCAGTGAAAACGGGGTTGTGGTTCTAGTATTATTAAGGGGATATGATTGTTTGTGGCTTTTGGCCAGAATACAGATATCACACGGTAAACTGGTATATTGATTAAAAATATGCGGAAATAGTCTTTGTAAATACCCCAGATATGGATGCCCAAGTCGGCGATGCCACAACCAGGCCTGCCTGTCAATTGCCCCATGAGAGAGCGCTGCCGTACCGTGTTGGTCCACTTCGTCAACGAAATAGAGCCCCCCACGTTCAGAACCACGCCCAATTATCTTTCCCGTCTGAATGTCCTGCAGAAGACAAAAAGTCGGGTGAATTAGGACAGTAAAATTTAGTTCTTTGGTGAGGTGACTAATGGACAGTAATTTGTGGGATAATGTGGGGACATAAAGACAATTTTTAAGTTTTATGGAGGAAGACAGGTGTATACTGCCCGTTCCGGATACAGAGGAATACCCGCCATTAGCAGTTCGAATAAATTTTTTTGTGGGGTGTTCAAGTTGCTGAAAATACTGAACATCATATGACATTGTATCGGTGGTGCCACAGTCAAATAGCCACCCGAAATTCTCTCTAATCGGTGGAGAGTGATTTTTTGGTCAAAAACAGCATGGAACAGGGACCGGTCCGGTTTGCTGGTTCTGGTGAATAATCCGTGTGACTTAAATAACCCAAAAGACTTTTCCTTACCCTTTTTAAAACGAAAGTTTAAGGGGCTTGGGGTTAAATTTTCCCCAAGCCCTATACCTGCATTTCCAGCGGATTCCAGAACCTCATGCCTCTCCTCTGCGCCGCAATGAACTATCCCTACAAAACCCTCCTGCTCCACTCCTGTGTCTGAGGTAGTGACGTTGCCCGCTGCTATGCTTCCCTTCTTGCCCCTTTTTCTGGCATCTGGCCACCACTCGGGGTACCCGATAAGGTGGAAGCATCCTTCGGCGGTGTGGCGGCTGCCACCGCAGTGTGTGCATCTGAGGTGGGCTTTCTCGTCCTGCTGGCGGGATGATGACGCTGATGGGATGACTTTCCCAGAGTCTGACTGTCCGTGGTATCGTCGGCCTCGCTGTTCCTTTCCGTTTGTTGGCTTGTTGGACTGTAAAAACAGTCCGCTGCCGATGCCTGAGGAGTGATTCTCCGGTGATGGCTCTTCCTTATTCCTCATTATGTCTCTCCTCTGAGCTTCCCGTCGGATTTGTGCATAAGCCTCTTCCACCGTTGGCAGTGGATCTGTTTTCAAAATATCACTTTTTTCTGCATCGTATGCGCTGCTAATTGCTTGCAAAAACTGATAAAGCCTGTTTTACTGTAGGATTTGGTTGTATACAGTCATATCCTTTGGGCAGTTCATCGGATTTGGTAGTTTCCTGTCAATTTCTTTCCAGACTGATTGTAGTTGGCTATAGATTCTCTCCAGTGGCTGTGTTCCTTGTCTTAAACTATTGGCTTTGACAGTGAGATCGAAAAATTGTAGTGGGTCTATACCGCTACTGTAGGTGGATTCAATCCCCTTCCACAGATCCCACGATGTTGGATAGTCAATATACTGATTGACTAAATCAGGTTCAATGTTTTCTAGTATCCATGTTAGAACAGTGGAGTCTGACTGCCTCTACTGTTCGTACAATGGGTCGGTTTTCTGGGGAGGAGGGGCAGTGATGTGTCTGAGTCTCCCCCTCCCATCGATGGCAAGGCTCATTTTCCTTGCCCAAATTCTATAGTTGTGATCATTAAGCTTGTCGGCTAAATTGATTTGTGTATTAGACGAGCCTTCTGCTGGGTGCTGTTTTGGTGCCCATTTTTGCAGGAGTTCTAATACTTGGGGACAGATTCAAGGATTCTGGCAAAGGGTTGGTTGCCCCCTCAGACTAGGATGTACCAGACTGGGGTTTGGTCGGCCATTGAGAAAGGTAGCAGGTACGGGTTGTTTTGGTTTTTTTCGGTAGGTGATGAGCGTTTGTATTTCTCCTCTTATGGACAAAATACTAGCTCTGATACCAATTAAGATTGAAGAAAAAAACATTGATTGAAGAAGAACATTTCTTTCTTGATTCTGACATGAGGCTCACGGCCTGTATATCTAGTACAAAGGGGAGTACATTAGTGCTCTAATCAAGGGATTTGAGATCAATTAATTTAATTACAGAATCAATCATGAATCAATCACATTAATCTCCTGATTTTATTTCCATAATTTAACAGAACCACTTAAGCTGTTTGGACCAAAATCAATTTCTTCGAGTTGGTTTAAGTTTTGGATCTCTTCTGGTATTTCTCCTACCATGGTTGCATGCACGCATAGATACATACATGAACATTAGTAAAGCATGTTTACAACAACAACAATCATACTCAGTATACTCTAACAACAGCAAAAACTACCGTTAAGATCTGAGGAGGGTGATACGTAGGAAACAATACCTTCATCTCAAGAGATGGAGAGTTTGATTCCAGTAAGACCCCCGGCTATATACGTAAAGCATGTTTATTGTTTTCAAAGCGAGAAGAGTTAATATGATGTGAAAGTTATATTTCTGAAAAGGTATATAAACCTTATATGTAATTCATGTATTGATTTAGCGAATATGTTTGCTCATCTGCCTAACGGTTTTCAATTGGAAGATACTTGCCTCCATATGTTTGCTCAGCTTCAACTATTCTGGCAAATGAATATGTTTGTATACAAATATGAATTGCTTAATGATACAAAATTTACGAGGCATCACTTAGACTTGGCTAGCGGAATGATCCAGTCAGCTACTGATACAAATTTTGACTACTCACGTACGTTTTCATATCGTACAAAATCTACGGGAAAGCTAGATGTTAGACGTGCAGATTTAGTAAATACTAAAAACGACCTATGGGCTAAAGTACATCCCAAATAAACTCTCTCTTTAGGCAATAAAAAGAAATGCTTTCTGGACAAGAAGAAAGAAGATGAAACGTTTAACCGGATCTACTGACTCAGCTGAAAGACTGAAAGATACGTAGATTGTTTTAGCCTAATCTGCTTCATCAACTTCGATCGAAGTTGCCTCCACTTGCTCCTTTCTCATCTAACTCACTGATTGAAGTTGATGAAGTAGATTTTTCATTTATTCATTTCTCATTTACTAACTCTACTTCAATTTAGATCATATATGGTCCAACGATACTTCAATTTAGATCATATATGGTCCAACGATTGAAAAACTGGCTAAACCCTGCGAAATAATTCAGTCAGACACTGTTAGATATGTATCATCCAACGATTGAAAATCTGACTAAACTATTTCACTAATTGAATGATGACTCAGTGATATAGGAAATTCCAATCTTATAGATCCCAATGTGGCCACATGATTGTCTTCAAGAAGTATATGACAATATTGTCATGAATACCTTAGCAAAATTATAAACAAAGAGATTTTAGTAGAACCAACGGTAGAAATAAGCTCAGTCGAGGTATACCGAACTGAGCTGAAGAAGACAGACACTGTACAAAGGTGTGCTGAACTGAAGGAGGCAGATCTGTATGAGGAGTGCCGAGCTACTTAGGATGACCTGGACGAAGACCTGAATGATGCTGAGCAACGAAGCCAGTCAACCGAACTGACCTGAACGAGAAAGCTGGACTGAGGTGATGAAGACAAGAAGGAAGAGCTGAGCCAGAGATCAAAATGTGCTGAAGTAAAGAAAATGCTTAGCTGAGATGACGAGGTGAAGCACAATCAAGGCAGCAACGCAACACTTGGGCATGTAAATATTACAATTTTTACTGTACATAACTGAGCTGCATTGGTAACTAGCCGTTACTACAGCCGTTGTAATTGATAACGATTGACAGTGACCGTTGTCAAAAGTCAAAAAGTAGTCGTTAGAAGTAAATTTTTACCCTATAAAAGAGACACGACTTTGTAAATTATTTTTAACTTGAATAGAAGTTTAAGCCGACACATAATACATTACGGAAAAATATGTAGAAGAAAAACCCGGTCGATACATTTTATTTTGCAATATTGCTCTCAACCTAATCAACTGACGCAAAGAGCATCATACCTTTGCAATAATAAAGGCGCACAATTACGGGTCAGGATCACCTGACCCCCCCCACTCCCTCACCGCCTCTCCCCGTTGCTACGTGGCAGACGATCACACGGGCGGTCACGGAGAGAGGATTAGAGGATCTCATTCGCACAATTACTCCCGAGATATATGAAAAATCACCACTTCTATTTTTCGTTACAAAGCAAAATAAAACACAGCTGCTTTCATTTCCCTCCCCCCTAAACAAAAAAAGGAAAAAAAAAGCATGCGATTGTTTCTTATCAAGAAAGAAAACCTACCCCCTCTCTAAACTCCTAGCCACCTACCTTCCCATTTTCACTTCTCTTTCATTTCTCCTTTCTCTCCCATTCTGCTCATCTTCTTTTCTTTTTCATTCATTTCTCTCTCTCTTTCTTTTTTATTTAACTCTCTTCCCGGAAATTTGATACATAATAAGAAGAGAAAGTTAGCAGGTAACAATTGAGAACTTAATAATATAAATTCATTAAGTTAAATTTTAATATACAAGATGTATTCTTATTTTACAGGAGTTATTACACAGCCTTCAACGACTTTATCCTCATTAGCGGCTACTTGACGTGACTTTATAACGGCTAGTTTCCAATTCAATTACGACTAGTTACCTGCTCAGCTCAGACATATATACAATTAAAAGATTATGATATTTTAGTGTTTTTAAATAATATATTTCTATGTGTGTGTGTGTATTTTGTATGTCTTAGTGCCTTGACTTGTCACAGTTGTGTCTTGCTCTGCATTTACCTATCACTGTGCCAAGATTAAGTATTTCTGCTCGGCACTTCTGCTCAATACTGTTTCAGGACTTCATTAGCTTACGGTGCACCTCTCGTCAACATGTCTCTACACACCTTTATTATCACCTCCGTTTGGATCTTCACTTTTGCAGCCTATATTTTCACACTACTTTTGTATCTCTGCTTGACTGCTACGCACTTAGCTTCTGCAGACTATATTTCTACACTCCGTCTGGCTCTTCACTTTTGCAGCCTATATTTTCACACTACTTTTGTATCTCTGCTCGACTGCTACGCACTTAGCTTCTGCAGACTATATTTCTACACTCCTCCTCAAGCTTAGTTATATATATATTCATACAACTAAGCTTGCAGAATAAAAACTAAAATATACTTGTTAAAACTGGTTTTGTTAAGATTTCAACAGCTTGATCTTTAGTTGAAATATGTTCCAAGATGACCCCCCTCTCTTCAATTTGTTTTGGAATAAAATGCCTATATACTTTAACATGCTTTGATTTGTCATGTTAAACTGAATTTTCTGCCATGCTTATATCAAATACACTATCACAAAACACCCCGATAGGTAATAAGGTTTTCAAACCAAGATCTTCAAGTACAATTCTAATCTAGATGTCTTCGTATACTTCTAATGCAACATCCCTTAATTATGCCTCTGGACTGCTCCTTAACACAACTGAGTGCTTCTTACTCCTTTAGGTAATCAAGTTACCACATCAATAAGTTCCATATCAGGTAGTTGATCTCATATCAACCTTGGATCCAGCCTAATCAGCATTTTGAACACTTTAATATTACTGTATATATGCTTTTTAAAGCATAAACCTTGTTCTGTTGCATTCTTGAGGTACATCAGAATGCTCAAAGCTACTTGTAGATGTTCATCAGTAGGATCAAGCATAAACTGAGATATAAAACTTACAGAATAACTGATATCAGGCCTACTGTGTGACAAATAAATTAATTTACCAACTAGTCTTTGCTATTTAAGTTTATCAGTTAGTGTAATATCCCGTTGTTCTTTGGGATTATGTCCAAGTTCTATAGGTGTGTTCTTTGGTTTGCATTATAACATTGAAATTTTACTTAAAAGATCCAATATATATTTTTTATGACATACACATCTCTTCTCTGTTTCTGACTATTTTCATACCTAAGAAATATTTTAATTTTCCTAAATCTTGCATTTCAAATTGTTTGGACAATTGAACATTAATATTTTCAATCACAAGTGTGTCATTTCCTGTTATTATATCATCTACATACACTCTCAGAATAGTAAACTCTCCCTTATGCAATGTCTTGGTAAATAGTGTATATCACTATGGCTTTGAACGAATTTATAATCTTTAGCAGTCTTAGTGAATATTTTAAACCAAGATATTAGTGATTGCTTGAGTCCAAACATTGATTTCTTTAACTTACAGACCTTATTATGATTAGTTACATCACTGAATCTTAGATGTATACACATATAGACTCCTTCTAGTAAGTCTCCATTTAGGAATGCAATTTCTACATATAACTGGTAATTCCCAATCAAGATTAAATATTATGGAAAAAATAATCCTAATGGTTTTAATTTGGCAACTAGAGTAATGGTTTCTAAATGATCAATGGCATAAGTTTGGGTAAACTCTTTGCTACTAATCTAGGTGGCACAGGAGAGAGTCAAAGGCCAATACCAGTTTAACTGGGCAAACTTAAAAATATATTAAGTCTAGAATTTAAGTATATTTTTTAAACAAAAAGGTATTTAAGATTAATAGATTTAGTTAAAGTAATATGCAATAATGGGGTTATTAAGTAATACCCTTTATTATGGAATTGTTAGGTTCAAGAGGAGAACAAAAAAAATTAAATGTTTGATTCGAGGTAAGTGGTCTAACTCTCTTTTATGCATTTGCAAAAAATTTTCACGAAAGTTACGTTTTCAATGTCTATTTTGATATTAAATTAGATCATGCAGAAGTATATTATGCTTTACAAGTATGTGTTTCATGTGAAATGTCATTGATGGTATGTCTTTTACGGAATGATATGTTTTGTGTTCTTAA
Source organism: Eustoma russellianum (assembly GCA_036186865.1). NCBI lineage: Eukaryota > Viridiplantae > Streptophyta > Magnoliopsida > Gentianales > Gentianaceae > Eustoma > Eustoma russellianum. The sequence goes on from AP025066.1 coordinate 27,644,012, forward strand.
ATGAATTGTAAGTGGGTCGTGTGGCCGATTGAATGATGAATGTATAAGTAGAAATATCTAGAAAGCCAGATTTAAGAGGATTAATCCTAATACCCTCTTCCCATAGTATGGATCCAATGCGCCCATCTAGAAGGGATTTTCTCTACAGAGTACTTGAAGAAGACATAAGTCAGTTAAGAGCTAAAAGTTTAAAGTATTATGTGTAGCATTTAAATATGAGAAACTTGATGATTATTTGATGTTATTTTCCGAAAGTTATTTTTATTTGAAAGCTTGTTTTCCGGCATACATGATCCCACAAAAAGGTAGTTAAATTACTTATTGAGTATGTTGTTTTGCTCATACCACCACTTATCATTTTTGTCGATGAGAGGGACTATGAATACGTTTACATTGAGGAGGATGATGAGTGGGGATGGTGAAGAGGATCAGAAGATAGTTTTCAAGATTTGATTTATTATTAGTATTGTTGGTCTATAGTTAGTATTTAAGGATTTAGTCAGAGGTATTATTTTGAATATTGGACTGGTTTATTTCAACAATATGATATTTCTTTTGATGGAGGATTATTTTGGATGTTATGTTGAATGATTTAGTTATTTTTATTGAGTTTTATTTACTTAATTATTGGAGTATTGACGGACGCATTATGTCATAAGGAAGTCTTGTATACCTTGGAAAAGGTGTACGACGGATGTGAGTTTCGATTACTAGAGCTTAGGGTGTGAGATTTAGGTGGTATCAAAGCATGATTTTAGATCTAAGTATTGATCACAGTTGACAAGAAATGATTTATTAGTGAGACGATAGATACTAAGAAATGATTTGTTAAGGTTATGATTTATACATGCTCTAGAATATTATTTGGAATGCATACTTCTTTACTTAAAAAATGGATGAAACTCTTTGTATTAAATATATCTGGAGATAACATTATTTACGTTTTGTGGAAAATGACTCCTCGGAGAAATAATAATATCCCTAACCAAAACCAGAATGCGTTTCCACAAAGATTCATGAACGCAATGATGCAGTTTGCCCAGGCCTTTCAGACAATGCAAGAGAACTCACAACCTCAAAATGAGAACCCGATACTACTATGAGGGTATGGAGAGGGTATATGTGCCGACCTTTGATAGTAATGTTGACCCTGGCAAAGCTGAGACACATATAAGTGAAATGAATAATAATTTTTCCTTACTCCAGTTCCTAAAGAGATGAATCATTTGTTGCTCAAACCTTTCTTGGTCAGAGAGACTAATAAATGGTAGTCGATTACCGAGTCGAATATCCCTACGCCAGTCACATGAAATAATTCAAGACTGAGTTTCTCAAGTTCTACTTCCCCCATTAGTTTGTTTGTAGAAGACTGGCGCTTTGAATCACTAAGACAAGGACCTGACATGATAGTTATTGATTACGCAAACCAATTTAATGCTCTGGGTGATTTGTGCCTTTTGTAATAGGTGACAACGAATTTAAAGATGGTTAAATTTGCGACAGGCCTAAATAGCCGGATCAGGACGGGCGTGGTGAATGCCAATGCACAAAATTTTCTAGCCTTACTTGATACTTGCTACAAGGTAGAAGGTGATATCAAGAAGAGAGATGAGGAGAACAGAGACAAGAGGCCAAGGAGTGATGAAATCGTGAATAACCAAGGAACCAAAAAATATAGAAGGTGGGTACGAGTTGTGAAAAGAAGACTGAGCAGACAATCAGGAGAATCCAAGTACTACCATACCCACAAGTGCTACCTGTCATTGTCAACATTTTGGTAAATGTCGCCGGGGAATTGGAGCATGCTTTAACTGTGGAAAATTGGGACATCAAATAAACGATTGCTTGAGCGAAAGAAGGAGCAAAATAAGGACGCCTAACTAAATAGAGAGAAACCCAAAGTGAATGCGAGGGTTTATGCCATGACTGATGTAGAGGCTCAATGGGCAAATGAACTTGTTTCAGGTATGTTTTTACAAAAAATAATTTATATACATGTTTTTAGTAGTGTGCACTTCATTCCCTTATCGTTATGAATATCAAATACTTGTGTAATTACCCTTGTTTTAAGTGCTCTTTTGGTAAAAAAAATTCCTGCGAATGTTCTATTTGATAATGGCGCGAGTCACTCGTTTGTCACCAAGAATTCGCTAAGTATTTGAAAAATTGTCATGAGTAGTTAGAGAGTCGTTATTGAGTATTGGCTGCCGGAGGCAAAGTGTCAGTATCACATCACATATACAAGGATTGCAAAGTGGAGCTTGATGATCATATGCTGGATGCCAACCTGATACTGATTCAGATGAGTGATTTCGACGTGATACTTGGAATGAACTGGCTGGCCAAATATCATGCACAAATTGATTGTCGATGGAAGCAAGTAATCTTCAATGACCCCACAAAGGAAGAGTTCTGCAACCTAGGGAGTACAAAAATGAGGGAAGCTTGTCAGAAAGTGTACTTAACAGATATGCAAGCATACAAGGCTCTTAAAAAAAGGAATGAAGGATATCTGGAATATGTTGTGTATTATGAGAAGACTATCCCTTCTATTAATGATATTCTTATGGTGAATGAATTTAAAGATGTTTTCTGGAAGAACTACCTAATCTACCTCCTGACAGAGAAGTTGAGTTTGAGATTAAGTTGGTACCAGGAGCTGAACTCATATCGAAGGCCCCGTATCAAATGGCACCTGCAGAACTCAAAGAATTAAAGGAACAGTTGCATGAGTTGTTAGACAAGAAGTTTGTTAGACCTAGCGTTTCATATTGGGGAGTGCTAATGTTGTTTGTAAAGAAGAAGTATGGGAGTTTGAGGTTATCATTAATTATAGGGAGCTCAACAAGATCACGATCAAGAACAAATGTTTGCTCCTATGTATTGATGACCTGTTTGATCAGTTGAAAGACATAAGAGTGTTCTCTAAGATTGAATTGAGATCCAGATACCACCAATTAAAAATCAAAATAGAGGATGTTGCTAATACTGCATTTCAAACAAGGTATGGACACTGAATTTTTGGTAATGCCTTTTGGTTTGAGGAACGTGCCGACAACATTTATGGACTTGATGAACACAGTGTTTAGACCATTATTAGATAAGTTTGCGGTGGTATTCATTGATGATACATTGATTTACTCTCCAAGTGAGGAAGCACATGAAGAACACCCAAGAGAAGTTTTGGGGATTTTATGAGAAAACAAGATTTATGTTAAGTTCAACAAATGCGAGTTCTGGTTTAATAATGTGACATTTCTGGGTCACATAATTTCGAAACAAGGGATTTCTATAGGTCCAAAGAAGATCGAAGTAATAACTGACTGGCCTAGGCTGACCAATGTCACTGAAGTAAGAAGTTTTCTGGGGTTGACAGGATATTACCGTAAATTTGTGAAAGGATTTTCTACCATAGCTATCCTATTGATTAAGTTAACCCAAAAGCTTGTAAAATTTGAGTGGACGCCAGAATGTGAAAAGAGCTTTAAGGAATTGAAAGAAAGATTGACTTCTGCCTCAATTTTGGCCCATCCTTCTAGGACCGAAGGGTTTGTGATTTATAGTGATGCCTCAGAGAATGGACTCGGTTGTGTGCTAATGAAGAATGACAAGTTATAGCGTATGCCTCAAGACAACTAAAGTCCTACAAGAGGAATCATCTAAACTATAACCTACAATTAGCAGTAGTGGTGTTTGCCTTTAAAATTTGAAGACGTTATATGGTGAGAGATGTGAAGTCTATATAGATCATAAGAGCCTGAAGTACCTGTTCACACAAAAAGAGCTCAACATGACACATCGAAGGTGGTCGGAGCTATTGAAAGACTATGATTTAACTATAAATTAACATCATGGAATAGCAAATAGGGTGGCGGGAGCTCTCAGCCAAAAGGCTAGGCAGACACCTCTAGAAGGAGAAACAGAGGAATTTGACCTAAATGTTGTAGAATCTACTGCTAACACTTTGCAAGCATTAGTCATATCTCCAACGTTGATAGAAAGGATAAAGAAGTCCTAGATAGATGATGAAGGTACATTGAAAATCATAGAGAAACTCAAAGATGAACAAGCCGAAGGGTTTCAAGTGAATAACGACGATAGGCATGGGTATCACGGAAGATTATGTGTACCTAAGTTGGATGATCTGAAGAATGAAGTATTGAAAGAAGCTCATCATTTTCAATTATCGATTCATCCAGGAACAACCAAGATCTACAAAGACCTTAAGAAGAGCTATTAGTGGAATGGAATGAAAAGAGAGATAGCTGAGTGCGTAGCAAGACGCTTGGTATGTCAGTAAGTGAAAACAGATGATCAGAGGCTCGGAGGACTTCTGCAACCTTTAGAGATCCCATAATAGAAATATGAACACATTACGATAGATTTCGTGGTTGGTTTACCAAAGACCAAAAGTGGTAATGGTATGATTTGGGCTATCGTGGATAAATTGACTACGTCCTCACGGTTTTTTGCCCATATCTAGAGAAACGACCATGGAGAAGTTAATGGCGATGTATGTGGATAATATGGTAAGCATGCATGGTGTGCTAGTAAGTATTTTATTAGATCGAGACTCCAGATTCACATCACGATTCTTGACCGTATATCAAGGAGTTATTTGAGGTTCAACACTGTCTTTCACCCTCAAACCGGTGCTTAATCAGACAGGACCATCCAAACATTAGAAGAATGTTGCGAGCATGTGCTTTGGATTTCAAAGGCAATTAGGATAAATTGGTGAAATTCATGGAGTTCTCGTATAATAAAAGCTACCACAGTGGCGATTGGAATGGCACCATTTGAGGCCCTTTATAGAAGAAAATGCAGATCTCTACTATATCGGGATGAAGTAGGTGAGAAGCTTATCACTGGACATGAGCTATTCGAAACATTGGAAAAGATCAAGATCATATGAGAGAGGCTCAAGGTAGCTAGAGATATAAACAAAAGTTAGGCAGACTCTAAAAGACATCCCTTAAGGTTCATTGCATGTGAAAAAGTAAATATTAAGGTTTCACCAACAAAAAGAGTCATGAGGTTTGGAGAGAAAGGAAACTTAAGTATGAGGTACATTAGACCATATGAAATACTTGAGAAGATTGGAAACTTGCGTATCATTTAGCATTACCTACACCGTTGTCTTAAATACACAATGTTTTCCAGGTGTCCCAACTTTGGCGTTACGTTCCCGACCCATGTCACGTTCTAGAAGGTCGACCACTCAAAATAAGAAGCGATGCAATATATGAAGAACTACCAGTATGCATCATGGATAAGAAGGATCAAGTGTTGATGAGAATAGTAATTCCATATGTAAAAGTTCGGTGGAGTAACCATACGGTGCGAGAAGCAACACGGGAACTAGAAGAATACAAGCGAGAAAAGTATCCACATCTTTTTGAATAAGGAACCAAGTTTCGAGGATAAAACTTTTTGTAAGAGGGTAGGAATGTTATGACTGAAAAAAAAGAAAAAGAAAAAGGATAAGAATAGAAAATAAATAAGATAGATGATTACAATGTACAAACTTGTTAGATGATAGTTATGAGGAGAGGTTGATATATAGTAGGAGTGAGAAGGATAAAGATACAGATATAGTTATGCTGAGAAAATGAGTAATCAAGATTAGAAGAAGGATCTTAGTAGAAATAAAAAACCAGAAATAGTCTATAAACAGGAGATGAGACCCCCACATCCATAATAAACAAAAAAAGAGAGAGAGAGGGAACAGCTGAAAAGGAAGGAGAAAAAATTTCTTCAGTTATCAATTTTGGGCAATCAAACGTTGTCAGAATCATGAACCAAAGATGGGTTTTGAATTCTTGCAGTTCTATAAACGTTTTGGTGGTAAGTATAGATTTATATTTAGATTTTAATGGCCTATTTAGATTAGTATGTGAAATAGCTATTGAACAATTGTGTAGAATAGAATTGGATAAGGGAGTTGTAATTGTTGAATTCTTTTAGGATAAATTCTTTGGATTATTACAAGAGAAAAAGGAAAAAAAAGAAGAAGAAAGCCTTTCGGCAGAAAAGAAGAAAATGAGGAAAAAGAAGGAGAAAAGGGAGAGAGAAAATTGGCGACAGAGAGAGGAAAGAAAAAAAGAAACGGATAAGGAAGATGTCTGAGAGGAGAGGGGGAAAAAGAAAAAAAATAGAATGTCTGCCAGGGATTCAAACCTGGGTGGACAAGGAGGAATAAGAAGCGGACCACTTGGTTAAGGATATATTTGTTATTAAGGAGAAAGATTATTTATTAAGTAGTTAGTTTTAGTGTTGGAATGAAAGAAAAAAATGTGCACGTTAAGATTCGAACCCAGGTGGTGCAGGAAAAAGTTAGAGGATAATACCAATTTAGATGGGCTAAATTTTTGGTATAATTTGGGGGCAAAATATTATTAAGGTTTAGAATTGCAGTATATTTTATAAAAAAAGTATTCTAAGTATTAATTAATAGATTTAGTTAAAATAAGATATAATGATAAGGTTATTTAGTGATACTCTTTATTATGAAATAGTTATATTCAAGTGGAGAACAAAGAAAAAGTGTTCGATTCGAGGTAATTGGTTTAACTCTCTTATGTGCATTTGCGAAATTTTTTTAACGAAAGTTACATTTTAAATGTCTATTTTGTTATTAAATTGAATCATGTAGAAGTATATTGTGCTTTCCAAGTATGTGTTTCATATGAAATATTATTGATGATATGTCTTTTACGCAATAATATGTTTTGTGATCTTAAATAAACCGTACCTGGGTCACGTGGCCGATTGAATGATGAATGTATAAGTTATAATTGTCTATGGTCTAGCAACTTGCGCGAGTTGCTGGAACACCCAGATATTGAAAGGATTAAGCTTAATGCCCTCTTTGCAAGGTGGGGATCCAATGCGCATCTAGAAGAGATTTTCTGGACAGAGTACTCTGACGAATAGTATAAGTCAATTAAGAGCTAAAAGTTAGAAGTATTATATATAGTATTTAAATATACGAAACTTCATGCTTGTTTGATGTTATTTAATAAAGTTATTTTTATTTGAAAACTTGTCTCCCGGCATACATGATTCCACAAAAAGGTAGTTACATTACTTACTGAGTACGTTGTTTTGCTCACACCATCATTTACTATTTTTGCAGATGAGAGGGACTATGAATACATTTACATTGAGATAAATGATGAGCGAAGATGGTAAAGAAGATCGGAAGATAGTTTTCAAGATTTGATATATTATTATTAATGTTGAACTTTAGTTAGCATATATGCCTTTAGTTCGTGAGAGGCAGGATTGAGTTTCATTTACTTAATATATCGGAGTATCAACGGACGCATGATGTCATAAGGAAGCCTTGTATATCTTGTAAAATGTATACGGTGGATGTGACGTTTCGAGTATTAGACGTCGTAGCGTGACAGTAATCAAGATGGTTCCGTGTTGAAACACCATAGACACGGTATAACAAGGGATCAATTAAATCTGTGGAAAAAGAAGTAATCAGGGGGAAAAGGGAAGAACAATTGTGAAGATAACAGAATTAATGGAAGTGAAATAAAGAGAAAGAGGAAGAGTAAGACGAACGTAATTAATTTGGTGAGTCATTTTGTTTTATTTCATAATATTCTAAAGTCAATAAAGAGTGTGTACTTTACTCCATTAGAAATGTAGATTTCGGCTCCACCACACTCATTTCACCATTTTAAATTAACCATATTTATGCTTTTTGCACATTTTGAGCTCCAGGCAATATATGGGAAAATGTACAAGACTTTTAGAGATAAGGAACTGGACATGGGGTATGGCAAAAGAAGGATGAATCGATTATGCAGGACTTAACATTTAACACCCAACTATTTATTAAGTGAAAAGTAATATAAAAAATATTTCTATTCCCCGAAGAAAATGATTGTGTACCTGTCAAGTGGTTGTTTTCTAAGCTCAATAATTTGAGCATGGTTAGGTTGCCAATCTCTGTCGGTATGACTCCTGCATCCTCCATCAATATGCAAAAAAAAAAATTGAAATTAAAAAACCAAATAAAGAAAACAAAAATCTTGAACATTGGCTTGACGCCCAAAGAAAATGGGGCATTTGATTCTCCCCCACCAGTACCAGAGGCCCCTTAGCCAGGTAGGATGTAAATCGAGGGATGTGCTCCACCGGCAGCCCTGCAAAGGGAGAGGACACACGATACTCAGCCAGCCCAGAGGCAACCCTTATAATATTTCAACAAAGATTGTCTCCACACGGACTCGAACTCGGGACGTCGGGGTTCTAGCTCCAATCACCTTTGCCACTTACCACTGGACTATGCCCCTGGGGGCTTGAAAAGTCCTTTCTTGTTCACCGTAATTGAAATTAAAATACTTCCAAAAACCAAAGGTGAATCGTAGAAACCAAGAATTACACGAGTTGATGTCTATATCTACTTAAAACCCTAAGGCAGTAAGTAGTGATATATTATCCTCATATAACCTATATATTTTTATCAAATTTGTCAATGTGAGACAATATTCTCAACACCCGCCATCACGTGGCAACGTGACTTGACATAAACACGCGCTTTAGAATCCGTCTCCAATCACAAACCATAAACCAGGGAGACAATAAATGGCCAGCCATGAGTCAGGCAAAATGTGAGTCTACATTTTAAACTAGCTCTGCTACCATGTTGAGACTCAAACTTACACAAGGTGAGACCCATATCCACTGAAAACCTTAAGGCAATTTGTGGTGATACCTCATCCTCGTATAACCCATATATTTTTTTCAAGCTGACCAATATAGGGCAATATTCTCAACATGAAACCTACTTGAATCCGTAGTTGTACCAGACTGAAGACAAATAATTTCATGATGGCACTAGAGATACTAAATGCATGTCCATTATTTCTTAACTGGAAAATTACCACTTCTACATGATTAAGAATATTTCACTGATTAATATATTAGCATTTTAACAAAAAAATATTTTAAAAATTTCGACAAAAAGACTTTCGTCAAGAAAGCTCTATTGGTTGAGTGGTTTTCTCATTTTGAGAGAAAGACCATTTCAGAAGTCGTCGATTTAATAATTTCCTTCACACTTGTTTGTGTTTTGGGCACAACGGATCACACGCTCTCCTACACCTACTATTCGGTTGAGAACGGAGGAGGCAAAAATTGAGATTAAATATGAGGTCTCTAATAACGCGTCGTCACGTATACAAAAAGGAGATAGGTTTAAAATTTTTCTTTTTTTTTAAAAAATAGTTTGTACACGTGACGATACGTGATTGGAAGCCTCATATTTTACCTCACTTTTTGCATATTCTAATCTCAACCGCCTACTATTTATACACCTACTATTTAGACAGTATTCATGTAGTTCGTTCTTAAGTCCTATGTTTTGAGTAATGTCTTAGATTTTCTTTTATGTGTGTTTAAGTATTAAAAGAATTTAAAGGAAAAAAAAATCACAGATCGCACAAAACTTACGTAAAAAGAACCAAAATCTATATAAAGAAAATCATAACTTATAGCTCGAATTTACTTAATGAAAACATTCATTTAGTTCCAAGAACTGAAGAAAAACTCTACTCGGAAAAGACTGAAAATAACCTTAATACTCCCCTCATCTTAAAGAAAAATTGCATATAATTTAAAATAAAGTCAAACTATTTTCGTAATTATATCTATTATATCTTTAGTTGGTTAATATATAAATTAAGGTAGAAGTGCTAATCGAAACAGTACGTAATATTAAAAAATTTGATTGACTGCTAATATATTTCTATTTGTAGCAATTACACAATATTTTTGATACAAACTAAAATAGAAACTAGTAAATTAAAATGTGATTATTTGCATGTGAAGAAGCATACCTTCTAATTGGTTGTAACCTAAATAAAGCTCCTGAAGTCTCTTCAAACTCCCAATATCTTTTGGAATCACTCCAGTAAAGTTGTTAGATGACAAAGACAGAACAAGAAATTCCGAGCACCCAGAAATATTCATCGGTAGCGGACCCTTGAGCTGGTTTTCCGATAAGTTAAGCGTGCTCAGTTTCCGAAGACGATGACATATCGAATCAGGCAGAGAACCAGTCAGCCTGTTGGTCGACAAGGAAATCAGCTGCAAAGCTGAAATATTAAGCATTTCCAGTGGAAAAGAACCCGAAATTTGATTATCATCGATAGCCAACATCCGCAAATTCTGAAGATCTCCTATCTCTTGTGGTATATTTCCTCGTAAAAGATTGAAAGAAAGCCCCAAAACCTGCAGACTTGACATGTTTCCAATTGAAGATGGTATAACACCAGATATAGAATTTCTAGCTATGGAAAAAAGCTGAACATTTTTTAACAATCCGATGGATGGTGGGATTTCTCCGGTGAGATTATTTACGCGTAATCGGAGGATTCTTAATCGGCGTAAATGACCCAATTCAGGTGGGATTGTACCAGTAAAATAGTTCTGACTTAAGTCAAGCTGAACTAGAAAGGAGAGGTTTCCAAGCTGTGGCGCAACAGTGCCGATGAGGCCAATGCCGGAAATGCTTAGGCCGGTCACTCGACGGTGGCGTAAGCTACAAGTTACGCCTGTCCACTCGCAAACTGAAGAACTAGATGACCAGTTTTTTGTGAGGATGTTTGAAGGATCATGAGTGATGTGATTTTTCTGGGAAATCAGTGCATTTTGATCAGTGAGGAGGCTGTTTTTGGGAGATTTTATGGCTAAAGCAGCCAATAGATGTTGTATGAAAATAAGTGCAAGGGGGAAGTGGAAGCTCATTCTTTTGCAATTGATCGTGGATGTGGTTCAGGGAATTGCAAAAACTTGTACTTTTATAATTATGAGGTTTTCAAACCAAGACGACAACAACAACATCACCCCATTGATTTAGAGGCTCCCAGCTATAGCGGGATATGAAGGAGTCATATATACGCAATCATACCCATGTGTTAGAAACACAGATAGGTTGTTTTACGGTGATCCATAATGAAAATTACGTCTTGTTGATTAACTGCTACTTCACAATATAAGAAGCGCAGTTAATTTAGTGAGTCATTTTACTTTATTCTATCATATTTCAATGTAAAAAAAGGATGTGTCCTTGACTCGGTTAGAAATGGAAAGAGGTTTTCAAACAGAAAATGATGTTGTATTGGCTGCGCATGTAATTACAAACAAGCATTTCATGCCAATTACAATCCTCACACCTTAGCGATAGCTTTTGCTGTCGTTGGGAAATACTGAGTATGATTGATTAATGGGAAATGCAAATTAATTACAACATGTTCCTTTTGTTCTAATTTCATAGTACATTTTAAGAAATATAAATTTTTAACCATTTAATACATTCTTTAGTCATTATAACGGTTTCGATTTAAGTCAACGACACATTCTTCCTTTACTTTGGAATATGATGGAATAAAGCAAAATGACTTACTAAACTGACTGTGTTTCTTATATTGTGAAGTTGGAGTTGATCGACACAGTTTGACGTAATTTTCTTTATGGGTCATCGGAAAACAACCTCTGTATGTTTCTAATAGTAGACAATAGAGTAATGTTGTTATTATTGTTTAGTCATTATAACTGTGCACAATTTCGACTATTGTTATTAATACATTATCTTTAATGTTTGATTACAAAGATATATTTGAAAGTAAACATAATTTGAAAAGTTAATAACAGAAAATGAACTGAATTTTAGAACCACTAGAAAAGGAGAAAAAAAAAGACTATAAAGCTGGAACGAAGAGAGTACAGAACAACCCCTTACACATATATACTACAATGGTCAAACACTGATTTTTTAAAGTTGATAATCTTCATTTGAGGTTGGGGTTCAAATCCCCTGATCTTCTTGTGAGATAAGAATCTTAGAATATTTCACTTAGACTATGCTTAGCACGTTTGTCTAATAAAACACATCATGCACTTGACAATATATGTTTATATCAAATAACTTATGAGCGAACAGGTGGTCTGCCATGAGATGAAATATGTGACTGTAGTCACGTTCAGTTGCATTATCATAAACAATATTAAACATTTAGCCATTTGGATTTATTTAGCCGATTTTAAACTTGACGTATGTTCAGTTCGGATGACGTTACTATGGGCAATAATTACTGAATGTCAATTGAATTGGACTTCTTGAAAATAATTAATTTTTGTTGACTTTTAACATCTTATTTGTACTTGTATATCATGTCACCATCTCCTTTCTTTTGAATATGTGTTTCTTTTGGATTTTTACAACACATATTAGGCCGTTGAAAGAAATAAACAAAGCAACTGACAAAATTTTGAAGGCGATTGATAGGAAATTAACTAGGGAAGACTACGTCCAAAACAGACAGGATCGGATTGGATATTATGCTGACACAACGTAGTCTTTATTATCCATGTGTTCTGATATTATGGACTTACCCTATATAGAGGGTTCATACTTCACCACCTTATCACCATGATTCCTTGGCAATGAAAAAAAATGGAAAATGTTTGAAGATGTGCGAATAAACTGAGATGTGCCCCATATATAAGTATATGTATGTGTATTTATGTGTGTTTATATATATACACATACAAACATATGTATATACATAGGTATATGTATATCTATATCTATTTATATACATACATATATGTCTGTATATATACAATATGTACCTATGCATATATACATACATATATGTATATATAGACATCCATGTGTATATGTATGTATGTATATATTTTTATATATAAGTATATTTATGTATATATACAATTATATATGTTATGCCCCGCACCCTCCGTAGGGTAATTAAAGGACAAAGAAGGATTTTACAGAAATTAATGGCGGTCAACGAAAATTAATTAGGCATTAATATGAGGATTAATTAGAAATTAATGAGGGGATTTAATATTAGAATTTATTTATATTAATTTAGAATTAAATAATTAAGTTTATCCTTTAAGATAAATAGGAAATTAAGATATAATTTAGAAACACCAAACTTTTCCCTTCCCATATAAAAACTGACTGAACGTCAGTTTCCCTAATTTCTCACAGAAACCAACGCAGCCTTGTCTTCCCCTTAGGCGATTTTGGGAACTTTGCAGCCCTAGGAGAAGAATCCCTTCAAGAATCAACCCAATCATCATCCGTTCTTCGTTTCTTCACCAAGTAATCAAAGGCAAGTAATCTACTTATAAGTTTTTACGTTTTGTGAAAGAGAAAAGGCCTACTTTTGATATTAAATGGATCACCATGCAGTATTTTCTTTCCGTGATTATTTGAATATGATTTATGTGTTTTGGTGTTGACGATTTGGCCATTATATGTTAAAATCTTGTTGTTGTTCATGGTTTATGTGGGATCATGTGAATCCCCATCCCTTGAATTCCCCTTGCTTGATGATGGCGGTTGAAGGGAGGGATGAGTGAAAAGGTTAGGTTTTTGGGGTTGATTTGATGAAAGATTCGAGTTTTAGGATTGAATCGTTGTCGTGCGTGTGAAGGATTTGGTTTGAGAAGATTAAGAATGGATTGATAGGGAAGATTAGGCTTGGAATGATGGGAAGAGAGTTGGAAAACGAAGGGGATATAGGTCTGCAGATTCTGCAGAAATCGCAGGATGGAGTTTCTAGGAATTATGACGTCGATCGATCGACGTATAGCCTGGGAGAGATCGACGTGCTGCAGATGCACGTCGATCGATCGACGTATAAGGGTTGAGAGATCGACGTGCCTCAGATGCACGTCGATCGATCGACGTGGAGGAAGTGAGAGATCGACGTGCCTCAGATGCACGTCGATCGATCGATGTAGTGCAGAGTCAGGGTATGACGTCAACCAGTTTTGTGGGAAAGCAAGGGAAGAAAGAGAGAAGCTAGGGGATCCTTTGGGTGACCTTAGGGACTTTTTAGGACCTGATTATGACTAGTCTAAGTCTTGAGAACACGACTTAAGAAGGTGAATCAAGTTTGGAGAATTTGAAGGGTATTCGAATCGGAGTTCAACGTGGATGATTTAGAAGGGTTAGGAAATGAATGTACAAGGTGTCTTAGAGATCAATGAAGGAAAGATAGGGATACTCTCGTAGGATGTGAACCTTAGAATCAAGGTTAAGCGTTGACGAGCTAGTAGAAGTCTAAGTGTTGATGAATAAGCTAGTGAACTCTTGTGTGTGACTTGTACTTGCGCATGTGAATGTGAATTGCATATGTGAACGAGAAGTATGAATGAAGTAAGGAGTCTTGCATCATGGCACGTGCATTGCATAAGGTTTTGAAAAGAGAGGTGTTTCGGCACCGATTTGCGAAGGTGACCTACAGTGTTAACCGGGATGGAAATTTAAGCCGGGGTGCACTGTAGGGCACAAAAGACTGTAACGTTAACCGGGATGGAAATCTAAGCCGGGGTGCGTTACAGGGTATAAAGTCCTCTACAATGTTAATCGGGATGGAAATATAAGCCGAGGTGCATTGTAGAGTTTACGAGAGCTGTGATGTTAATCGGGATGGAAATATAAGCCGAGGTGCATCACAGAGCATACGGGCTTGTAACGTTAACCGGGATGGAAATATAAGCCGGGGTGCGTTACAAGGAAATGAGTTAGGAACCGGACATTGTGTCATGCATTGCATTGATTTGAAAGAAATGGCTCATGCATATGTGATTGTGTAGCGTAGTGCATTATTTGACATGCATCACGAGAGTCGTTGTGGTATGTGTGTTTATGTTATTTGATCGACATTGAATTGCTTACTTGCGTTTTAAGTTGCTTTACCTGAATTATTACATGTTCCGCTTATATATTCGAAAATTACAAGACATGTGCCCCTCAATTCCCTCAGTTTATTTATTACCCATGTCTTGCCATGTGTTGATCCCGTATGTCTTATAAGCGGGTTACTTGCTAGCGTTTTCGCTAAGGGTACTACTCTTATTGTGCAGATGAGCCTAGCTATGACATGATTTTCATTGAAGACGACGGCGAGTGGGCTGAATGGGATGTTTAGAGTACATCTTGAGGAAATAGTTGAGACAGTGTTGTTTATTTCAGTTATTTCATTTGTTTGGGAATTTGAGTTGGCAAACATCATGACCAGTTGTTGGGATTTTAGTATTCTTTGATGTACGAGTTGACGGTTGACATTCGTTAGATACATGTTTCCGCTTTTACTTTCGTACGTCACTGATAATGTGTACACGAGAGATGAGACGTCTTGTAGTCTTCTCAGTAAGCTACGACGGGTGCACCGGTTCGGATTCCGCTGTCCGGGTCGGGGCGCTACAGGTGGTATCAGAGCCTAGGCTTCAGATCTACCTCGGAGACCTAGGTTATGACATGTAGAGTTCTAAGTTATGATCTTCACTTTGACTTGATCTTTAGATTTATGTATACAATTTCAGATTTAAGCTTGATCTGGGATGGGTGTGTGTACGAGCGCGATTAGTGAAATCAAATAGATGTAATCGTTTTAACCAATGAACTACGCCTTGTACCCCTTTATGGATTACACGTTTTATTTTGGAACTGCTCGACACTAATGACGTGATCTTGCAGAAAATGCCTCCCAGAAGAGATAACCAAGGTAACGGTGGCAATGAGAGCAATGACCCTCCTCCGCCCCCACCAGTTTTAGTACCCCAAGCGCTAATTGATGCTATCACAGTGATAGCGCAAGGAGTGGCGCAACAACAGCAACAACCCCCTGCGCCAGCACCACCGCAGCATGGCATAAGGTATTATATTGGGGAGATGCGCAAGATGCACGCCCCAAACTTTGAAGGGACAACTGACCCAGAGGTGGCTGGGTTTTGGCTTGATGAGATAGAGAAATGCTTCAAGCTGGTTCAAGTGCCGGAAGAACACAAGGTGGATGTAGCCACACCTTTCCTGACGGGCAGAGCGAATGCCTGGTGGAACGGCATTCTGCCCAAGATGACTTCCCCCATCCAGTGGAGTCAATTTGTGAAGGCCTACAAAGACTACTACGTGCCTGAGACTGCCGTTCTGGAGAAGATGAGGCAGTTTGACAGATTTGAACAAGGGAGGATGACTATTTCTGACTATGCGGACAGGTTCCACGCATTGGGCAAGTTCACACCCTTGGTATTAGAAAACAACCGAATGAAAATGTTAAAGTTTGAAGAGGGTCTGAACCCCCGAATACGGACTGCAATAGCGGGGTCGAGCTTAAAGACTTTTGAGGAGATGCTGGACGCATGTTACCGAGTGGAGAGCGACATGCGTAGGTCACAGCCGAGAGAGGCCCGAGAGGAGACGAGCAAGAGGCCAAGAGTAGAATCAAGCGGAAGTAGACCCGGACGTTGGGTCAAGATCCCCAGAAAGGGGCAAGCGGGGCCAGCTCAAAGGGCACCGCAACAGAATCAGCAGAATAGCCAAGCACCTGCAGAGTGCCCACACTGCCAGAAAAGACATGTGGGCGAATGTTGGAAAGTTAGCGGTGCATGCTTTAAGTGTGGAAAGACGGGCCATAGGATCAGAGATTGTCCCGAGTGGAATCCTAAACCACAAGCCGGGGCAGGGCCAGCCCAACAGCAGAAAGGTAGGCCCAATGCGAGAGTTCACGCGATGACGGACGCTGAGGTCCAGGAGGATGCAAACGTCGTGACAGGTATGATTTAAGCTTAATAATAGAAGTCTAAGTTGAATTTTTAGCCTTTTAAGTTGATGATTCAATATGCTTTATATGAGACCTTTATGCGCTGCACTTTCATGTTAGGTGTGATCTTAGTTAACAACGTGCCTGCGAACGTGTTATTTGATAGTGGCGCTAGCCACTCCTTCATTTCTAAGCGATTCGCCAAAGGACTCGACTGTCTACCCGAATGGCTTGAGAATCCATTTAGGGTACAGGTAGCAGGAGAGCAAGTACTGGTTTCTCACCACCAGTACAAAAACTGTGATTTGGAATTAGATGGAAAACTCTTTTCAGTTACACTAGTCTCGATTCCGATGAAGGATTTTGATATAATATTAGGCATGGATTGGCTGACCAAGAATCATGCCAATATCGACTGTAAGCTCAAGAAAGTGACTCTCAAAGACCCTGAGATGAATGACGTCACCGTGCAAGGGAATACTAAGATAACCAAAGCTCCAAGGAAAATATACATGACGGCGATCAAGGCCTTTAAAGCCTTACAAAAGGGAGCTGAGGGATTTATGGTGTATGCACTAGATGCGAAGCAGGAGGTTCCCTCCATGGACCAAATACCGGTAATAAATGAGTTCAAGGACGTATTTCCGGACGATCTACCGGGAGTACCACCAACGAGGGAAGTGGAGTTTGAGATCAACTTGATCCCTGGAGCCGAGCCTATATCTAAGGCACCTTACAGAATGGCTCCGGCTGAACTCAAGGAGTTAAAGGGGCAGCTGCAAGAGTTGTTGGACAAGAAATTGATACGCCCCAGCGTATCGCCTTGGGGAGCTCCGGTCCTGTTTGTTAAGAAGAAGGATGGCAGCATGAGGTTATGCATCGACTATCGTGAGTTGAACAAGATCACCATTAAGAATAAATATCCTCTACCAAGGATTGAGGATTTATTTGATCAGCTAAAGGGAGCTAGATGGTTTTCCAAGATTGACCTCCGTCAAGGATACCATCAGTTACTTGTGAAAGCCGGAGACGTACCTAAAACAGCTTTCCGAACTCGATACGGGCATTATGAATTCTTAGTGATGCCTTTTGGACTAACTAATGCCCCAGCTGCTTTCATGGATTTGATGAACACTGTGTTCCGAGAACAGTTAGACCAATTTGTAGTAGTGTTCATCGATGACATTCTGGTCTATTCCCCCGATGAACAAGCTCATACTGAACATCTAAGAGTGGTGCTACAAATTCTGAGGCAACAAAGGCTGTATGCCAAATTCAGCAAGTGTGAATTTTGGCTAAGAAGTGTAGCCTTCCTTGGTCACGTAATTTCTGAAGATGGAATCTCTGTAGACCCTAAGAAGATAGAAGCCATCACTGAATGGCCAAGACCCACGAATGTGACCGAAGTCCGAAGCTTCCTAGGCTTGGCAGGCTACTATAGGAAGTTTGTTGAGGGATTCTCAACGATTGCAGTGCCATTGAGTCGTCTCACTCAGAAGAAGACTAAATTTGAATGGACTGCTGAATGCGAGCAGAGCTTTACTGAGCTCAAGAAGAGATTGACCACAGCCCCGGTGTTGGCACAACCCTCCGGCACCGACGGTTTCGTGATCTATAGTGACGCGTCCAAGAAAGGACTAGGTATGTACACCATTACAATTAATGCATTGTATATACTTATGCAAGTCCTAAACTAACCCACTGTTTATAGGTTGTGTCTTGATGCAAAACGAACGAGTCATATCGTACGCGTCAAGACAACTGAAACCATATGAGCAGAACTATCCGACGCATGACTTGGAGCTCGCAGCTGTGGTATTTGCCCTTAAGATCTGGAGACACTATCTATATGGAGAAAAATGTGCCGTGTTCACTGATCACAAGAGTTTGAAGTACTTGTTCTCGCAGAAGGAGTTAAACATGAGGCAGAGAAGATGGTTGGAGTTACTCAAGGACTATGACTTAACCATCAACTACCATCCGGGTAAAGCCAACAGAGTGGCAGACGCATTGAGCAGAAAGTCTAGCCATGCAAGACAGTCTCCGTTGGAAAGGGAAATTGAGGAGTTTGACCTTGAATTGGTAGACTCAGTGGCGAATGTTCTTACGACATTATCCATCTGTCCAAACCTGGTGGACAGGATCAAAGAGGCACAGTATGGGGACGCAGCGCTAAGAGAAATCCGTGACAAATTAGCTGCGGGACTAGTGAAGGATTTCCATTTGCGAGAGGATGGAAGTCTATGGTTTCAGAACCGGTTATGCGTACCAGCTAAAGACGAACTCCGAACTGAATTACTTCGAGAGGCGCATAACTCAAGGATGTCTATCCACCCCGGAAGCACTAAGATGTACAAAGATCTCAAAAGAAACTATTGGTGGATCGGGATGAAGAGATCTATAACGGAGTATGTTGAAAGGTGTTTGGTCTGCCAACAAGTCAAGGCCGAACATCAACGACCTGGTGGTTTGATGATGCCCCTAGAAATTCCGGAGTGGAAATGGGAACACGTAACTATGGACTTTGTAATGGGACTACCCAAGACCCGCAATGGAAACGAGATGATTTGGGTAATTGTAGACAGATTGACGAAGACGGCTCACTTTATAGCCATGCCACATGGTACTTCATATGAGAAGCTATCCAATATCTATGTGGATAACGTTGTAAGCCTACATGGAGTCCCAGTTAGCATCGTATCGGACCGTGACCCCAAGTTCACCTCTAAGTTCTGGAGAGCATTCCAGAAAGCTATGGGTACCGAGTTGAGAATGAGCACAGCATACCACCCGCAAACGGATGGACAATCCGAGAGGACCATCCAAACATTGGAAGACATGCTGAGAGCATGCGCCTTGGACTTCAAAGGAAACTGGGATAGCATGTTGAAGTTAATGGAGTTCTCCTATAATAACAGCTATCACAGTGCAATTGGCATGGCGCCATTTGAAGCGTTATACGGGCGTAAGTGCAGATCCCCGGTTTGTTGGGATGAGGTTGGAGAAAGGACAATCACCGCACCCGAGTTGGTTGAGCAAACAGTCGAAAAGGTCAAGGTGATAAGAGAGAAACTCAAGGTGGCTCAAGATCGAAGTAAAAGTTGGGCTGATACCAAGAGACGACCGTTGGAGTTTGAGGAGGGCGATAAGGTTTACCTACGAGTTTCACCAACCAAGGGAGTTGCTAGATTTGGAGTGAAGGGCAAGTTAAGCCCTAGGTACATTGGCCCTTACGAAATACTTGGCAAAGTTGGTGAAAGGGCATACCGACTAGCCTTGCCTCCGAGTTTGTCCCAAGTCCATAATGTATTCCATGTATCCCAGCTAAGGAAATACATATCGGACCCAAATCATATCCTTGAAGCTCAACCATTGGATGTGAAAGAAGATGTCACTTACGAAGAGCATCCTATAAAGATTGTGGATAGAAAGGATCAAGTCCTACGCCGACGCGTCATTCCGTATGTCAAAGTTCAGTGGAGTAACCATACGGAGCGCGAAGCCACGTGGGAACTTGAGGAGCAAATGCAGGAGCTATATCCACATCTCTTCCAATAAGGTACGTCAGTTTCGAGGACGAAACTTTTTGTAAGGGGGGTGGGATGTTATGCCCCGCACCCTCCGTAGGGTAATTAAAGGACAAAGAAGGATTTTACAGAAATTAATGGCGGTCAACGAAAATTAATTAGGCATTAATATGAGGATTAATTAGAAATTAATGAGGGGATTTAATATTAGAATTTATTTATATTAATTTAGAATTAAATAATTAAGTTTATCCTTTAAGATAAATAGGAAATTAAGATATAATTTAGAAACACCAAACTTTTCCCTTCCCATATAAAAACTGACTGAACGTCAGTTTCCCTAATTTCTCACAGAAACCAACGCAGCCTTGTCTTCCCCTTAGGCGATTTTGGGAACTTTGCAGCCCTAGGAGAAGAATCCCTTCAAGAATCAACCCAATCATCATCCGTTCTTCGTTTCTTCACCAAGTAATCAAAGGCAAGTAATCTACTTATAAGTTTTTACGTTTTGTGAAAGAGAAAAGGCCTACTTTTGATATTAAATGGATCACCATGCAGTATTTTCTTTCCGTGATTATTTGAATATGATTTATGTGTTTTGGTGTTGACGATTTGGCCATTATATGTTAAAATCTTGTTGTTGTTCATGGTTTATGTGGGATCATGTGAATCCCCATCCCTTGAATTCCCCTTGCTTGATGATGGCGGTTGAAGGGAGGGATGAGTGAAAAGGTTAGGTTTTTGGGGTTGATTTGATGAAAGATTCGAGTTTTAGGATTGAATCGTTGTCGTGCGTGTGAAGGATTTGGTTTGAGAAGATTAAGAATGGATTGATAGGGAAGATTAGGCTTGGAATGATGGGAAGAGAGTTGGAAAACGAAGGGGATATAGGTCTGCAGATTCTGCAGAAATCGCAGGATGGAGTTTCTAGGAATTATGACGTCGATCGATCGACGTATAGCCTGGGAGAGATCGACGTGCTGCAGATGCACGTCGATCGATCGACGTATAAGGGTTGAGAGATCGACGTGCCTCAGATGCACGTCGATCGATCGACGTGGAGGAAGTGAGAGATCGACGTGCCTCAGATGCACGTCGATCGATCGATGTAGTGCAGAGTCAGGGTATGACGTCAACCAGTTTTGTGGGAAAGCAAGGGAAGAAAGAGGGAAGCTAGGGGATCCTTTGGGTGACCTTAGGGACTTTTTAGGACCTGATTATGACTAGTCTAAGTCTTGGGAACACGACTTAAGAAGGTGAATCAAGTTTGGAGAATTTGAAGGGTATTCGAATCGGAGTTCAACGTGGATGATTTAGAAGGGTTAGGAAATGAACGTACAAGGTGTCTTAGAGATCAATGAAGGAAAGATAGGGATACTCTCGTAGGATGTGAACCTTAGAATCAAGGTTAAGCGTTGACGAGCTAGTAGAAGTCTAAGTGTTGATGAATAAGCTAGTGAACTCTTGTGTGTGACTTGTACTTGCGCATGTGAATGTGAATTGCATATGTGAACGAGAAGTATGAATGAAGTAAGGAGTCTTGCATCATGGCACGTGCATTGCATAAGGTTTTGAAAAGAGAGGTGTTTCGGCACCGATTTGCGAAGGTGACCTACAGTGTTAACCGGGATGGAAATTTAAGCCGGGGTGCACTGTAGGGCACAAAAGACTGTAACGTTAACCGGGATGGAAATCTAAGCCGGGGTGCGTTACAGGGTATAAAGTCCTCTACAATGTTAATCGGGATGGAAATATAAGCCGAGGTGCATTGTAGAGTTTACGAGAGCTGTGATGTTAATCGGGATGGAAATATAAGCCGAGGTGCATCACAGAGCATACGGGCTTGTAACGTTAACCGGGATGGAAATATAAGCCGGGGTGCGTTACAAGGAAATGAGTTAGGAACCGGACATTGTGTCATGCATTGCATTGATTTGAAAGAAATGGCTCATGCATATGTGATTGTGTAGCGTAGTGCATTATTTGACATGCATCACGAGAGTCGTTGTGGTATGTGTGTTTATGTTATTTGATCGACATTGAATTGCTTACTTGCGTTTTAAGTTGCTTTACCTGAATTATTACATGTTCCGCTTATATATTCGAAAATTACAAGACATGTGCCCCTCAATTCCCTCAGTTTATTTATTACCCATGTCTTGCCATGTGTTGATCCCGTATGTCTTATAAGCGGGTTACTTGCTAGCGTTTTCGCTAAGGGTACTACTCTTATTGTGCAGATGAGCCTAGCTATGACATGATTTTCATTGAAGACGACGGCGAGTGGGCTGAATGGGATGTTTAGAGTACATCTTGAGGAAATAGTTGAGACAGTGTTGTTTATTTCAGTTATTTCATTTGTTTGGGAATTTGAGTTGGCAAACATCATGACCAGTTGTTGGGATTTTAGTATTCTTTGATGTACGAGTTGACGGTTGACATTCGTTAGATACATGTTTCCGCTTTTACTTTCGTACGTCACTGATAATGTGTACACGAGAGATGAGACGTCTTGTAGTCTTCTCAGTAAGCTACGACGGGTGCACCGGTTCGGATTCCGCTGTCCGGGTCGGGGCGCTACAATATATATGTATAAATGTACATTTATATACATACATATGCACATATGTTTATATATATATATAGATATGTGTGTGTATATGTGCATACAAATATATATATATATATATATATATATGCGTGTGTATGTGTATGTGCATATGTGTGGGTATATATACAGGTATATCTAATGTGTGTGCATATATATGTGGGTATATATATGCATGTATAATTAATACATACATATGTATACATACACATATATATATATATATATATATATATGCATATATACACACAGATATATAAGTACACATACATATATTTATATACATACATGCATACACACACATATATAAATACACATATATACAATAATATATATGTGTCTGTATATACATATATACATATATACATATATCCTATATATATATATATATATATATATATATATATATATATATATATATATATATATTCGAATAAAACAAGGGTTACGGAATGACATTTGCCTGAGTTAACAACAAGGTTCTTAATTTAATAAAACATTGGTGAGAGATTGTATAGACATAACTCTTGAATTTGATATGCTCATACGTGTAGTGTATGACACGTGTGACTTAAGTTACAAATAAAACGCATATGGACTTATATATGTTATATTATATGTTACTAATGTCATATAATATTTGTACGTATCCACATGTTAAGTGATCACTTCGGTATATTAGTGGATATAGTGTAATCTGAATGGATCACTAAATGTGTAGACAGTTGTATAGTTACAGTCCTTTATGGTAGGACTCGTAAAGTCGAGACCGTATTTTTAATGGCATCTGGCCCTCGGGGGACAAGAACCTACGAGTATTTTTCTCGAAGTATTTTCAATAAGATTCATTGTATTTTTTATGGCCTAACGTTTCAGTGCATTTGTTATATATATGTGTGCAAAGTGCAAAGTGTAGTGGAGAAAAAAAGAACATGTGAGAAAAAACAAGCCTTCAGAATCTTTGGTTTTTGCCTTGCATTTGCAACGTTTATTTGCAGAAAAGTTGCTTTGTTCCTTCACGCCAAAGCACGCACGCATATGTCTCTGTGTGTGTATATATATATATATATATATATATATATATATATATATATATATATATCTATATATATATATATATATATATATATATATATATACATATATATATACATTATATATATAAAACACTTTCGAAAGTAAAACACACTATCTATTCCTCCATCAGAATAGTAGTGGTTGTTGTTGATATTTTATTAGTGAACTCAACAACTGGAGGGTTCGTGCAATCCCTTGGAAGACACAGGTGTCGCACGTGCCAGAACTACTTCAGCATTATCAATGGAGCAAGGTACACTTCCGCATTTATTTACTTTGTTTTTGTGTTCTCTTAAGCGATTCTCGGGTAACGGATTTACTATGTAAAATCTAACAAGTGGTATCAAAGCACGCTTAATGAGAACACGACGCTGTTTTATATTTCATGATTATTCACCAGTAGTTTGTTGCTAAAATTTTGCAAAGTTAATATATTTTACTGCTGGATGAAACATACATGCTTGTTAAACAAAACGACAGTGTCAGATGAAATTAAAGAGAAAAAAAAGGTTACAGATTCTCTATTTTCCTTCCTGCTGTTTGACATTTGGAAAGTTCAGAGATTTTGCACATTTGCCATATCTTTTCATATAATATGCAAAATAAAAAAAAAAAGTTTTTATGTGAAACGTTTAAATTAATGGCAATAATTTATTTGGGAAACGTTTCCAAACCTTATGCATTCATACATTTGTTTAATATATATATGTTGCCAGGTGTGTATAAAGTGAGGGTTAAGTGCAAAAGGAAAAAGAGGTTTTCATTTGCAGTACATTTGTTGCATTTTTCCTGTTTCATAACATTTTCAGCTTTCAGTTTGATGCCTTGCAAGTTTTACAAGTTCAGTGCTCTTTTCTTTTGTTTGCACACTTGCAGAACACACATATACATATACATACATACATACATATATATATATATATATATATATATATATATATATATTAAACATTTTCATTACATATTTGTTAAGAAATTTAAATAATGTAACGGAAAACGTTTCAAACGTTTTTCATTGAAACATTTAATATATGCTTCATACTTCATTTTTGTTTACTATATATACATGTGTTGACTGTTGGATTTGATATGTTCACGCGTGTAGTGCACGACACGTGTGACTTAAGTTACATATCTAACACATATGGATTTATGTATGTTATATATTATATGTTACTAATGTTACGTAATATTTGTATTTTAGTGGATGCACAGTGTAATCTGAATGAATCACTAAATGTGTAGACAGTCGTACTGTTACAGTCTTTGATGGTAGGACTCGTAAAGTCAAGACCATATTATTAATGATATCTGATCCCCGAAGGACAAGAGCCCACAAGTATTCTTTTCAAAATGTTTGCTATTTAATATATATAAATTATTATATATATTAATGTGAAATTGATTGTTGCAAAACGTTTTATCAAAACGTTTACATTAATAGGAATAATTTTGGGAAACGTTTTTCAAAAGGTTCATTCAGCAATTGCATTCCTTACGTTGCAAACGTAAAATTGATTTATGTATTAAACTTTCAGTTTCATTTTGCTTGCTATATAGAGGAGTGTTTGCAGTGCATGAAAGATACATTCAAAACAGAAAGCTGTGGAACAACGTTTTGCTTAAGCAAACTTTAAGCAAACTTCTTTGCCAAAGCTCTGTAGCTTTTGTTTTGTGCAACTGAAGGCATACATACATTTATATATATATTTAGCAAATACTCTTGAGAAGAATACACACTATCTATTCTTTCCATCGAGTATAGTAGTGGAAGTTGTTGATACCTTTTAGTGAATTCAACAACTGGTGGGTTCGCGTATTCTCTTGGAAGACACAGTTGATGCACGTGTCAGAACTACTACAACATAATCAATGGAGCAAGGTACACTTCAGCATTTATTTACTTTGCTTTTATGTTCTCTTAAGCGATCCTCGGGTAATGAATTTACTATGTAAATTCTAACATTGTCACCAAGCAAGTGCTGAACATTAAGAAAAAGGTGTGGGAATTGGAGCATGACTTCTGTTTTTCGTTCCTTAGCACAATTCGTTTACAGAAGTTTGCAGAAGTTTGTTTTTTTGGTAGCTTTAAACATTTGTAATCAAGCATTACAGTTTTTTAGTAGCGATTGCATTAAAATATGCAGTTAATCAGTTTAATTGGACGGTTTGACCGACATGAACCGATTTTGACAATCGTTATCAATCAAATGTATTTGCTTATGATAGATGAATAATGAAGTTGTGATAAATACACGGTGCACATGGTTCTGTCTTAGAAAACCAGTTCTTAAGCGAGACCGTCTACGGATAGTGACTCCACCGGTGGCCTCAGAATTGTGTGGAATGGCAATATTGTCTGGAGTACTGGGTATTGCCGAATCAGTTCACTTCAGAACTTCATAAAGGTTCATCATTCGGTTATGTCACAAGCGGCATTGATTGATAAATCTTCATTGGTCTTAAGAATTATCAATGAGGAGTTATTTTCTTGATTTTGAGAATTTAATGTTAGTTGATAAACTGCAATCATGTATAGGACCATAAGGATACGCATCTTAGAAAATGTATGGCTTTAATATGATCCCCTTAAAATGAGGCAATCATATCATCGCATGTGCATTTATTAAGTATGTGACAGGTTTGTGCTCCGCACAGCTATTAGTCGGCCCAAAGGAAGACGTAGTTGTCGAAGTCACATATATCACATTGTAGTAATTGAAAAAAGTCCGGCGACAATAAGGAAGTACATGACTAGTTCATCGGCCCAAAGGAAGATGATCTCTTTACGTATCATGTATCGTTGCATCAATTTCTACACCCCAATTGTTGGACAATGTTAAGGAGACTCCAAAGAGCACTTAACATTGAAAGATTTTCGGGAAATAGAAGTGTTCTATACTTGATTTGAACTTAAGTTATATTGCAGTCGACATTGACTTATGTGTTGCTTGTTCTTTGGTTTTTTCACGGGGGTACAAATTTTATGATCCCACTAGCAAAACTATATTCAAGACAAATTCAGCACAGTTCTGTGAGGATATCTCGGTTCAGGAGGAAAATGGTTTGCATCAGCAGATTACTGAATTAGATGAAGATCGTTTTGATGGTGTAAATATATCAATTGAACCAATCATTGATGAGATTCCACTAAGGACACACGCATCTAGCCATCTAATCCCTAGTAGTTCAGGTCCATAGGAACCTGTGGACATAGTTTCGGATGAACGAGTAATCGTTTCTGATAAATGAGGAACTACTGATGCAGTTGAGGAACCGTCAATACCTTAAGAATATGTACCACTAAGACAATCCACTCGTGAACACGAATTTGACATATGCATGATGCAATAAATATTCATCAGGCCGTACATTGTCAACATTCAGAAAGGTGGGTTGAAGCTATGGATGAGAAAATTAAGTCTATGCATGTCAACAAAGTTTGGGACATCGTGCCATTACCCATAGGTTCGAAGCCGGTTGGTTGTAAATGGATCTTTAAAACCAAATGAGATTCGAAGGGTAATGTGGAATGATATAAGGCTAGACTTGTTGCAAAAGGGTTTACCGAGAAAGAAGGCATAGTATATACAAAAACATTTCCGCAAGTATCGAAAAAGGATTCCTTCATAATTAGTGGCACATTTTGACCTTAAGTTACATCAAATGGACATTAAAACTGTTTTTCTAAATGGTGACATCGAAGAAACCATATACATGATTCAACCATCTTGTTTTGAAGTGGGAGATCCAAAAAAAAGAATGGTTTGTCGACTTAAGAAATCCATTTATGGACTAAAGCAAACGTCTTCGCACAAGTTATTACCTCATTCAGTTTTGAGGTTAATCAGGTTGACGAGTGTGTGTACCACAAGTTTAGTGGGAGTAAGTTTGAATCTCTGGCCTGTATACTGTATGCTTTGGCTATATGGAGTTTCATTCATGCCCAGGTTTGTACACGACCTGATAATGCATAAGGTACCTCAGTAATCTGGGTATGGATCACTGGAAAGCAGCCAAAAGGTACTACAATATCTACAAAGAACAAAACCCTACATGCTAACGTATCGGAAATCTAAAAAGTTGGAGATCATTGGGTACACATATTCCAATTTTGGTTGATGCCAAGATAGCATGAAGTCCACCAGCGGCTACATCTTCTTGCGGGCAGGCGGTGCTATCTCATGGAAGAGTACAAAGGAATCGCTAGTTGCATCATCTACCATGGAAGCTGAGTATGTATCATGCTACCAGCGATCTAATCCCTAGTAGTTATGGTCCACAGGAACCTGTGGACATAGTTTCGGATGAACGAGTAATCGTTTCTGATGAACGAGGAACTGCTGATGCAGTTGAGGAACCGTCAATATTTCAAGAATATGTACCACTATGACAATCCACTCGTGAACACGAATTTGACATAGGCATGATGGAAGATGATCCAATAAATATTCATCAGGCCATACATTGTCAAAATTCAGAAAGGTGGGTTGAAATTATGGATGAGGAAATTAAGTCTATGCATGTCAACAAAGTTTTGGACATCATGCCATTATCCATATGTTCGAAGCCGGTTGGTTGTAAATGGATCTTTAAAACCAAATGAGATTCGAAGGGTAATGTGGAATGATATAAGGCCAGACTTGTTGCAAAAGGGTTTATCAAGAAAGAAGGCATAGTCTATACAGAAACCTTTTCGCAAGTATGGAAAAAGGATTTCTTCGTAATTATCATGGCTTTAGTGGCACATTTTGACCTTAAGTTACATCAAATGGATGTTAAAGCTGCTTTTCTAAATGGTGACATCGACGAAACCATATACATGGTTCAACCGTCTTGTTTTGAAGTGGGAGATCCAAAAAAAGAATGGTTTGTCGATTTAAGAAATCCATTTATGGATAAAGCAGGCATCTCGACAGTGGTATTTTAAGT
Source organism: Eustoma russellianum (assembly GCA_036186865.1). Lineage (NCBI taxonomy): Eukaryota > Viridiplantae > Streptophyta > Magnoliopsida > Gentianales > Gentianaceae > Eustoma > Eustoma russellianum. The sequence goes on from AP025066.1 coordinate 27,672,760, forward strand.
TCCTACAAGTTATTACCTCATTCGGTTTTGAGGTTAATCAGGTTGACGAGTGTGTGTACCACAAGTTTAGTGGGAGTAAGTTTGCATCTCTGTTCCTGTATACTATATGCTTTGGCAATATGGAGTATCATGTATGTCCAGGTTTGTACACGACCTAATAATGTATAAGGTACCTCAGTAATCCGGGTATGGATAACTGGAAAGCAGCCAAAAGGTACTACAATATCTATAAAGAACAAAATCCTACATGCTAACATATCGGAAATCTGAAAAGTTGGAGATCATTGAGTATACAGATTCTGATTTTGGTGGATGCCAGGATAGCATGAAGTCCACCAGTGGCTACATCATCTTGCTGGCAGGCGGTGCTATCTCATGAAAAAGTGCAAAGCAATCGCTAGTTGCGTCATCTACCTTGGAAGTTGAGTATGTATCATGCTACCATGCTTTCAGTCAAGCGATATGGTATCACAACATTGTCACACGGCTGCGTGTTGTAGAGACTATTCAGAGACGTCTGAAAGTCTATTATGACAATAACTCTGCGATGCATTATTCAAATAATAACCGGAGTTTGTCTAAGTTGAAACACATAGACATCAAGTATCTGGCTGTTAAAGAGAGATAATTCAGAATGGTCTGATTAACATCGAGCACATAGGCACAAATCTTATGGTGGCTGATCTCTTAACCATAGGGGTAATACCTATGGTGTTTCACGGGAATGTGGCTCGTATGGGTAATAGTACAGCCAAATATATTTAGCTTTAGCGGGAGCCTGTTGATTACATTTCGTAGTGCTCAATAAAGAACATTGTTTCAGACATTCATTATAATGTACACTATAGTTTGAGTTGTACTGTAGTTTCAGGATTGTACATTGTTTGCGACTTTCATTTTGAATTTTGTCGATCTCATTAAGTAGGACCAAGATGGAAATTGGCATGTATGATCACATAGCATGTAATTTCCACACTACACATCCATTCTAGCATCCATATCATACGGTTAATGTTGGCATCATGATTCATGATTCGGGACCCATCACCCATAAGTGTGGCGACGTTCTGCTTGATCCTCTTATTGGCATTGAATGAGTGGATCGGACTAAGTTGATTACAATATTGGACATTCAGTAAAGGAGCTCAAACAAGTAACATAAACATACATAGTCCAAGTGGGAGATTGTTGGATTTGATATGCTCACACGTGTAGTGCACGATACGTGTGACCTAAGTTACAAATCAAGCGCATGTAGACTTACGTATGTTATATATTATATGTTACTAATGTCACATAATATTTGTACGTATCCACATGTTAAGTGATCATTTTGGTATATTAGTGGATACAATGTAATCTGAATGGATCACTAAATGTGTAGACAGTCGTACGGTTACAGTCCTTGATGGTAGGACTCGTAAAGTCGAGACCGTATTATTAATGGAATCTGGTCCCCGGAGGACAAGAGCCCACGAGTATTCTTCTTGAAGTATTTTAAGTAAGATTCATTGTATATTGAAGATAGGATATTATCCTATTGAAGATTCATTGTATTTGAAAAGGCAATGTATTTGGACATTTGTTAAAATTGATGGCCAAACGTTTCAGTGCATATGTGTGCAAAGTGCAAAGTGTAGTGGAGAAAAAAAAAATGCGGGAAAAAACAAGCCTTCAGAATCTTTGGTTTTTGCCTTGCATTTGCAACGTTTATTTGCAGAAAAGCTGCTTTGTTCCTTCACGCCAAAGCACGCACGCATATGTGTGTGTCCATATATATATATATATATATATATATATATATATATATATATATAACACTTTCCAGAGTAAAACACACTATCTATTCTCTCCATCATAATTGTAGTGGTGGTTGTTGATATTTTATTAGTGACTTCAACAACTGGCGGGTTCGTGCAATCCCTTGGAAGACACAGGTGTCGCACGCGCCAGAACTACTTCAGCGTTATCAATGGAGCAAGGTACACTTCCGCATTTATTTACTTTGCTTTTGTGTTCTTTTAAGCGATCCTCTGATAACGGATTTACTATGCAAAATCTAACAATAACTTGTCATTTTGTTGTTGTCACAATGTTTTATACCTTATGATTAAAAGACGAGAGTAAATATAATATTTTGGTTGTTGAGATATGTCTATCGATTCTCCTCTATATTAAGTAGCTTGTGCAATTTGGCTCCACTTGAAACGGTTGCAACCTGGAAAAGCTATTGATTTCAGCCTTCTCTCTCTCTTTCATTAACAATTATTGTATTTCTTTATTTGGTGATGAATCTGCTCACTTAACTCTACCAAATGATGTTAAATGGCCCAAAATAGTTGGCTTTACTTTGGTGAGCATAACTATGGTATATGTGTAAATGAACTTGTTTCAATTTAGAATTTTGAACAAGGTCATTGCAAGACACACCGCAAGATGTGAGCGTGTGCCGTGAAGTTGGTGTACAGAAGAAAATTAAACACACGGATATATATACATGATGAAGAGGTAAATCTAATGAAATTTCTTTAATAGTATACATTGAAAATGATTTAATAGCATGTACATATTGCAAATGGAACTCACAGATTCTAGTGAAACTTCATAATTGGTTTCTTCAGCTAGAGGGATTGTAATTGAAAAACATATTTCATTGTACTATATGAAGTAGATAAGAGTATAATAAAATATGTAAAAAAATTTACAGGTCTTTGAAAATGAATCAACTACCGTTGCAATTAATGCATGAGACAGAAAATAAAGCTTTAACAATAACACTAGATATGGACATTGCAATACAATACATCAATAACCATTATATTTATTTTTTTAAATTACGTGGTTAGTCAACTATGATAATATTTTTAAGCCAGAAGAAGTAACATAAATATGAAATGGAGAGGTATACAACCTTTTTCATCCTAAACGTTATCTATGTAGGTTGAATGTTTTGTCCTTGGTTTCCATTTTCATTTGAGTTAATAACACACTCTTTTTTGACTTTAGAATATGATGGAATAAAGCAAAATGACTCATTAAATTGGTTGCACTTCTTATACTGTGAAGTAGCAGTTGATCGATACAGCTTGACGTAATTTTTATTATGGTTCATCGGGAAACAACATCTATGTGATTCTAACACATGGGTATGGTTACGTACATCCGACCTCCTATACCCTGCCATAGGCGGGAGCCTCTAAGGCAATGGGGTAATGTTGTTGTTGAATGTTTTGTCCACTCTGTCTATATTTGAAAAATCTTTTTAAAACTTAATTCATTTGCAAAGTTAATGAATAATCAAAACAAATTCACAATCTGACTAATTACATCACTTATATCAATTCATATGCAACTAAAAGCATAATTCAAGACCCACTTGGGGTTCCTGCCCTTGAAAAGAAAAAGAAAAAGAAAAGAAAATTTATATGCACCTTACCAAAACTAAGTCCTTATTTTAAAACTAGTCGATAATATATGGCCCTCGTCACGGTGATCGCCTTGGCGTAGTGTATTTTCCAGAATGGATTGGCATATTAGTAAATTATGCTTTTAAAAGTCCTCTGAGAAATAAAAGAGTCAAATCTACAAGTATAGTTTGTCTGAAAGAAAAGAATAGGTTTTTTTTTTTTTTTTTGGGGGGGGGGGGTGCAGTACATGGCGACAATTTGTTTTCAAATACATGACTTAAAACCCCTGGATTTGATGAGTTGATTCTAGGTCTGACAACTGTTTAGGTCCGGCATCATCACTATTAACAAGACTACTGAATGTCAACTTAATAAGTCTTTCGTCCTTGCTGGCCCGAATAAAATCAATGGTTGTTGACATTTATCACTTGACTGTTACTTGTATATCTGTCATCATCTCTCTTTTTATTCGATGTGGAATTCTTGGATCTTAACATATCACCTTCTTTAATGGGTCAGCGTCCTCGCTGGACCTCCACTTAGAGACCGGAATCCCCCAACACCCTAGATTTGCTCCTTTCGTCCCAGCGATGTTAATCGTCTCTAACATCATAATTGTAACGACCTGCATTTGCTTAGCCAACTTCAGACCTGGTGTATGTTTGGATCTGTTTTGGACTATGAGGATGGAAGTCCGATTCAGTTGGAATCCGAGTGTTTGGTGACATCTGAACATATATCAGGCTTGGAACTCGTTGGACGAGTCTGGATTGATACATGACTAGTGTATTATTATCATATTAATTTATAATAAATATGAGCAACTTGTGTTTCTAATAGAATAAACATGTTATTTAAGAAGAGAAATGTGCAAAGGAAACAATAAGTACTAGTGAAGCAGGTTTAGACTACTATATCGAAATCGAAATGGGGTGACTGCCGAAAAAAATATTAGATTTGCATGAATTCAGAAAATATCCTAGGTACTTTTATGTTCTAAATGAACCGCAATGGTTGCCCGTATTTATTAATGTATGTATGTGCAAGCCATAATAAATAGACATGGTCCCATTGGTGAATAATAATGGAGAAGTGTTGACTCAACCATAAATGTAATTGGTCCATCACGGCCCGCACAAAGTTATGATCCTCTGAAATTTATAAGGGTGGGTTCGGTGTCTACGAGTTGCTTAAATAGAAAATAAGTGAGACAAAAAAATAAATAATTATCTCACAACTTATTGCTATCTACCTTTTTACCTATTTGAAGAAATAATGTCATGGTTATCAATTATGTCGGAATTAAATACATGTGTCATTGTTGCAGGGAATAGAAAATTATATGTGTAATGGATTAAATGTATCATGTCGACATAAAGGCATTGGTTCAAGATATAGGAAAGAATGAATTGTCTACAACAATTCAGACATTGTATCTCGTTAATTATGCGTAGAGAAATCATCAGGTGCTATTTACTTAATCTGCCGACTTTATTCTTATTGGTATCATTGTTGAACCTGGTGGTATACATATATAAGCCTCTTCAGCTAAGTCTTCATTTAGACATGCATTCTTTACATCTAACTGATATAGTTTCAAATCTAGGTTGACATCAATAAAAAAGATGACCCTAATGATACTGAGCCAACATCTCCATCCGCCGCTTCTTCTTCATAATACGTTCAATCCATTGTCTCGTTGCCTGCAGCTGATCCACCACCCGCTTCATCCTCGTCCCTCAATGTTCCCGATGAGAATCTACGTCGTGGTAAACGCTAAAAATTTGTCTCCACTCATTTATAGGATCATGTGCTTTATACCTTGTAAATTTTACCCTCGCCTTTTGATTCCCGTCTTCATCTTCCTCTCTAGGTATTCTTTCTCCTTTAGCGCAATTTGTTGTGTGTGATTGAATGTCTCCTAACTAATTGGTTTTAAATATAGTATATTCCCTTATATTTACCAAGATACCTATCTATTTAATTTAGTCAAAATCACCAAAATCCTACCCAACCCCCCACCATTCGGCCGCCCCCTATAAAGAAAAAAAGAGAAGAGCTTTTGTGTGCTAAGAGATGAGAAGAAGAAAGGGAGTCTTCTTTTAAAGCTAACCTCAGGATTGTTCGATTGTGTAGCATATTCCACAATCGAAAACTGAAAATACAGGAAAGTATCCTCCATGTATCCATTATGTCACTGCGAAAATTATAGTTTTATTTTTGTACAAACTTGAGGATCATGCATATATTAAGTGATTGCATGGATAGGTGTTCATGTATGTATGTCTGCCGTGTGTTTGTATGTATATATAAAGGTGTAAAATTTTGTATTTTATGTATATGAAAACTGAAAATATGTTTTTTTTTATGCAAAGAAGTTTAGATTTTATTGACAAAAGCCTCACTTATGGCTGAGGAACACCATATTACATATTACAAGAAACCATCATCATATGCGAAATGTGAATGTAAAGACGTAAGAATCTGTAATCTCCAATCATATATGATATGCCGCATTATAATCTTACCAAATAAAACCACCATTGTGGATTAAACCTTGGCGAAGGAAAAAATATACATATTTATATGATGAGATTCTCTATCTAGCGTGTGCTTACAATATAGAAAACAAAGTAATCCAAAACTCCACGATGAGAAACTGTAATGAAGTGGCGTTGAGTTGATATATCTCCAAAGAAAGCGGCGTCTCCCATCACTTGATTCGCTACCCCATTCCGATGCTTGCCAATGAACAGAAGATCTCCTCCATTGTTTTCAAAGCCATAGTATGCAAATGACAAAAATGAGAATAAGTCGCAGACTATATAAAATACTGGAAGATAGATAAAGCCCTCATAATGAAAATGTACTACCCGTGTTGTCTGTATTCATAGATACAGACAACCAGCAATGTAGTGGAATATATTGCCTCAGCTTTAAAAACATGTTACAATCATAAGAATATGTAGGAAGCATGCATACCCGGATTGGAAAACTAAAAATATGTATATATATATATATACATATACATATATATATATATATATATGTATGTATTTTGCCATATATAAATTACAAGGAAAATTACACACTTTACACAAGGAAGACTCACAAATATGAGAAAGATCACTAGTATATTCAAATAATAGCATGGGGATCAAAATATAGACAAAGAGCCAACGGCTAGTTGGCAGTTTACCCGGGACACTCCAACGGCTACTTTGCTGGACATTAACTAGCGGGTTATCGTCTAAACTGCCTCTAATCTGATGACTAATCTCTAGACTAATGATTAAACAATGTAACTACACAATTGCAACATGATTACATCTAAATATCACTGAGAAATAATTGTTAATAAAGGTGTTCGATGAAATTGAGAATCTACTCGATGAAATACATGAACGAATAACTTTACTGTGTTGCCAATGTTGTCTTCCTCCTGCACCACTGTTTTATTCTTGTGTTGTTTCTTTAATGTCATCACCATGTATTCCAATACTCCCCTTCAAGCTAGAGTTGTAGATGTTAATACAACCTAGCTTGCTAAGTAATGTCTTGAAAACATTCACACTTACAAGTTTTGTTAATATATCAGCTACTGGGTCTCGAGATCTAATATAATGAAGCTTCCACACTTTGTATTCAATTTTTTCCTGCAAGAAATGCCTATCTATCTCAAGGTGCTTTGATTTGTCATGTTGCACTAGGTTCTCAGACATGTTTATGGCTGATATGTTGTCATAATACACTTAAACAGGCAGCTGAATACTCAGTTTCAGGTTCCTCATTCCCCTGTTGATCCACATTCCTTCACATACACCCCGTGATAATGCATGCAACTCAGCTTCTGCGCTGCTCCTTGAGACAACATGCTGCTTCTTGCTTTTCCATGTAACTAGGTTTCCCCATAGATAATAAGCATATCCTAAAGTTGATCTAATATCTGACTTGAAGCCAGCCCAGTCAGCGTCAATGTAAATCTTGATATTCATGTCTTGAGAGCTTTTGAAGAAGAGACCCTATCCAGGAGTAGCTTTTAAATACATAGTGCATAATTATAATGCTCAACAGTGGGATCATGCATGTATTGACTAATGAAACACACTCCATAACATATGTCAGGCCTAATATGATACAAATAAATCAACTTACATGTCAGCCTTAGATACCTTTGTTTATCAGCTTTCTCAGAATTCCATACCTCTCTTAGTTTATGTCCTAGTTCCACTAGAGAGTTAGCAGGCTTGCAATTGATCATGTTGGTGTCTTGCAAGAGGTCAAGAATGTACTTCCTCTGTGATAAGCATAAGCCCTTAGGTGACCTTGATACTTTCATACCCATGAAGTACCTTACTTGTCCTAAATCCTTTACCTCAAATGACTTGGCTAATTGTTCCTTTGTATCAATGATTCCTGTGTAGTGATTATCAGTTATAATTATGTTGTCTACATATACTAAAATGATGATTAAGTTATCAAAATCAATATGTCTGGTGAATAAAGTATGATCACTGTGACTCTGAACAAATCCAAGAGAACTGACTGCAGAATTAAACCTCCTAAACCAAGCTCTAGGACATGGTTTTAGGCAATAAGGAGATTTCTTTAGTTTACTCACCATGTTTCTATTTTTTTTAATTATGAATCCAGGTGGAATTAGCCTATGTACCTCTTCTTCTAAATCTCCATTAAGGAATGCATTCTTCATGTCTGATTAGAATAAAGGTCAGTCAAGATTCACAGCAAAAGTAAATAAAATCCTTACAGTGTTCAGCTTTGCAACAAGAGCAAATTCTCATCATAATCAATGCCAAGTGTCTGAGTGAACCCTTTTGCCACTAACCTTGCTTTGAGTCTGTTGACTAAGCCATCAGAGTTATATTTCACAAAAACGATCCACTTACACCTTACTAGTCTTACTCCCTCAACAACAGGGATTGATTCCTAGGTTTCATTCTTACGTAGGGCAAACATTTCATCTTGGACAGCCTGTCTCTGTTCAGGTTGTGCCAAGGCCTCATGAATAGTTTTTGTAATTTTTATAACATCAAGTGAAGTAATAAGCGTTTTGAAGTTAGTATTAAGACAGTCATATGAAATGTAGTTGTTGATTGGGTAAAGTTTCTTTACACAGGTCCTAATCCTCTTTCTTAAAGCAATGGGCCTATTATATATAGGAGTTCCCTCTCTGTATGAGGATGCTATTTCATTGGTTCCTCCAACACTTCTGGGAGAACTAGGAAGTGTATTAGACTCAGTTGAGTCCTCTTGTGGAGGTGCAATATTCCCCCCCTCAGTGGGATTGCCAACTTCTATGATGGGATCAGTTCTTGGCAATTCAACAATACTCCACAGGTTATTTTCAGACTTATGATCAATCTGTGTAGATGAGCCATAGAATGAATTTGACTCATCAAACACTACGTCAAGAGAGACATATATTTTCCTTGAGCCAGGAGAGTAACATTTGTATTGTCTTTGAGTATGAGCATACCTACGAAAGATACACTTTTCTGATCTCATGTAAAGCTTACTTCCGAACTGTTCAGGTATATGTCTGTACACAACACACACAAAGATCCTTAAACGCAATTTTGAAAACAACTTTGAGTTAGGATAGGACTGAGACAGGACATGTTTAGGAGACTTATAACTAAGGACTTTAGAAGGCATTCTGTTAATAAGGTGAGTAGCAGTGAGTACTCCCTCACCCCAATAGTGCCTAGGGACTTTCATTGACATCATTAGTGCCCTTGTAACTTCAAGGAGGTACCTATTCTTTCTTTTGGCCACTTCATATTGCTATGGAGTGTAGGTGCAGGAGGTTTAATGCAAAATTCTTTTATTGCCTAAGTACTCCTTGATTGATTTATCAAGTTACTCCATTCCATTATCAGTCCTTAAGACATTAATAGAGGAGTTAAATTAATTTTGAACCATATATATGGATTTTTAATTATATCACCCACTTCATATTTATGTTTCATTAAGAATACCCAGGTTACTCTGGAGTGATCATCAACAAATGTGATGAACCATCTGCCACCACTGATATTGGCTACCCTTGAGGGTCCTTAAACATCTGAAAGGACCAGGATGAATGGAGAGCTCTTTTCATAAAATTTTGCAGGAAAAGATGTTCTACAGTTTTTGGCAAACTGACAATCTTCACAAAACAAGTCACTTTGATTAATATTGACAAACAAGGCTGGCATAAACCTCTTAAGATACAAGAAGTTAGGATGTCCTAATCTCTTATGCCATAGCAAAATGCTCTCAGTAGTCCTACTAGATGTTATACATGATCCTAGACTAGTTTGATTACCGAGAGGACTTGATTCTTCACCCTGAAGAAGGAAAAGTCCATTGACCTTGTTAGCACTGCCAATAACCATCTTGGAGAAGTTCTCCTGAAAATAACAGGTAGAAGGTGAGAACCTAACTTCACAGATGTTATCTTCAGCAATTTGACCCACGAAAATTAAGCTGAAACTTAGTTCAGGGATAAACAATACATTCTTCAATTTTAAGGTTTCTGTTAACTGTATATTTCCACTACAAAGAATGTTAATACCAGTTCCATTTGCAACTTTAACTTTAGTAGGATTGATAAAAGGCACAAAGTTAGTTAGTTTGTCCTTATTCCAGGTCATGTGGTGTGTAGCACCAGAATCAACAATCCATGTAATAAGGAGTTTAGAGGTTGTACCATAGCTAGCCATAGTAGCCTGAATGGCTTCTTGATTGATTTCCAAGGGCTATTGCTTTGGTTAAAGATGCTTCATAAATTTGAAAATAGCATCTAGCTGAGTTTGGATAAGGACCTCTGATGGTCCAGTGACACAGCTGCTGGAGACTGCTGCACTAGGTTTTCTCCAGTTTCCTTGGTTTGCAGCTTGTGATCTCCATGGTTCAGGATTCCTCCATTGCTCATTGAATTTAAGAGGAGGCCTCCCATGCTTGGTGTAGCACTTTTCCTCAATATGTCCTACCTTCTTGCATAACTACACGTGGGCTTCTATTCTCTTCTATTATCATACTGGTTTGGAGAGGTATATCTCCTAATAAGAGCATTAGCAGAGGCATTACCTCCTGATGGAGCCATAGGGGCAGCAACTGCCATAGTAGTGCCTTCCGTAGATGTAGTAAAACTCATTAACAGTTTGATCCTACTCTATTCTTGTCTAATTTCTGAGAACACAACATTGGTTGAAGGAAGTAGCTTAGTACCAAGGATTCTTCCAGTCAGAGCATCAAATTCTTTATTTAAACCAGCCAAGAATCTGAAGATTCTCCTGGTTTCAGTGATATTCTTATACATTTTATCAGCTTCTTGACTTGGTCACTTATATGTATCAAACTCATCGATTTGCTATCACATTTTTTTTCAAATGTCCAAAGTAGACGTTAACTAGTGAGTCTCATTGTTTTATATCATGGAGCATAACCTCCAGTTTATATAGCTCAAAAATATTATCAAGTTTGGAGTACATCTCCTGTGCTGCTTGCCATATATCAACAGCAAAATCATATAGGATAAAATTGTCACTCACATCAGCAGTCATCGAGCTGATCAACCATGAAATAATCATGGAGTTTTCAGTGTTCCATACTTTGAATTGCTCAGAGTTCACATCAAGAACTACAGTCTCAGGTTGTAGGTAAGTTTCCTTACCTTTTCCAGTTATGAACATCTTGACAGTCCTTGACAAGGTTAAGTAGTTATTGCCATTGAGCTTATGATTAGTTATGGTTACAGGATTTGAATCAATAGTTGAATGAGATGAACTCACCCCCGTTGAGGTGGCAGGAGGACCAGGAACAGACAGTGCGGCACTACTAGCTGATTCCATATCAGATTTTAAATAAAACAGAGGAGCTAAGGAAGAAGATGAATAGTGAGTGATTTGAAATTACAATGAACACTTCTTAGGCCAATGGCTCTGATACCATATAGATAAAATAACACACTGTACACATGGAAGACTCACAAATGTGAGAAATATCACTACTATATTCAAATAATGAGATGGGGATCAATATATAGACAAAAAGCCAACGGCTAGTTGGCAGTTTACTCAGGACACTCCAATGGCTACTTTGCTGGACAATAACCAGCAGGTTATCGTCTAAACTGCCTCTAATCTGATGACTAATCTCTAGACTAATGATTAAACAATGTAACTGCATAATTACACCATGATTACATCTAAATATCATTGAGAAATAACTGATAATAAAGGTGTTCGGCGCGATTGAGAATCTGCTCGACGAAATGACTGAACAAATAACTCTACTGTGTTGCCAATGCTGTCTTCCTCCTGCACAACTGTTTTATTCTTGTGTTGTTTCTTCAATATCATCACCATGTATTCCAACATATATATGTGTGTAAGGACCATGTGTAATCTTCATAAATATAAGTGTACAATTTATACCATTTTGTTTAAAAGAAGGAGAGCATGATATGTTCAAGATTACCAAAGCTAGGGATCGAAAGAGGCAGGACCTAGGAGGCGGGAATTTTATAAAAGGAGAAGATGGACATGTGTTAGTCAAAGCACAAGACATCAAGTTGAAATGGCAAACATATTTTCGCAATCTTTTCAACGACAATAGTGACGACTACGAAGAACAAGAAAGCACCACTAACCAAAAACGACAACATAATAACTTCAACTGTCAAAACATCACACAAGGAGAGGTGATGAGAGCACCAAAGAAGATGGGAAGAGCTAAAGCGGTCGGTCTAGATAACATACCCATTGAGGCGTGGAAGTATTTAGGAGATGAAGGGGTCCAATGGCTAACTACTCTGTTCAACTGTATTTACAAAACAGGGAAGATGCCAGATGAGTGGACAAAGAGTGTCGTGGTCCCCCTATATAAGAACAAAGGAGGCGCAGAGTGTTGTGGGAACTATAGAGGGATTAAGTTGCTAAGTCATACCATGAAGTTATAGGACAGAGTAATAGACACTCGAATTAGGAGAGAAACTTAGGTTACGGTGAACCAATTTAGTTTTGTGTCAGGAAGATCAACCCCGAAAGCAATACACATTCTCAGGAGATTAATGGAGAAGTATAGGGAGAAGAAGCCCGATTTACATATGGTTTTCATCGATCTAGAAAAAGCGTATGATAGTGTGTCACGTAGTCTGATATAAGATAGTCTGTATACAAGAAGGATCCCTATGAAGTATATAGACATAATTAGAGATATATATGATAGGACAAAAACAACCGTTTGTACGCCTGTGGGGAATACAGACTTCTTTCTGGTGGAGGTCGGTCTCCATCAAGGGTTTACATTGAGTCTATTTCTTTTTGCAGTTGTCCTTCACGAGTTGTCAAAACCGATACATAAGGCAGTTCCGTGGTGTATGCTTTTTGCTGATGATATTGTATTAGTCGCAGAAAGTAGACATACCCTGAGTATGAGAATAGAGCAGTGGAGAGGTGTTTTAAAGAGAAAAGGCTTAAAGATTAGCCGTTCTAAGACCAAGTATCTGCACTGCGACTTCAGCGGCGTAGCAGACAGTGAGGATAGCCAGCTCACCATCGATGGTCAAGTGGTACCACAGGTAAGTAAGTTTAAGTACCTATAATCATTTGTGCAGCAGAATGGCGACATAGATAGTGATGTAGCACATCGAGTTCAAGTAGGCTGGGGTAAATAGAGGGCTGCCTCAGGGGTGCTGCGTGACAAAAATTTCCCAACTAAATTAAAGGGAAAATTTTATAGGGTGGCAGTACGACCGGCAATGCTATATAGGACAGATTGCTGGGCCATCAAGAGGTCACAATTACAGAAGATAGAAGTGACAGAGATGAAGATGTTGAGGTGGATGTGTGGGCATACAGGGCTAGACTGGATCAGAAACGAGGTGTTTCGAGAAAGGTTAGGCATGGCTAGTATAGCAGATAAGATAAGAGAGGGAAGAATGAGATGGTTTGGGCATGTCAAGCGGAGACAAACAACGGCGTCGATCAGAGCAATTGAAAGCCTCATTGTAGAGGGAAATAGGAGTAAAGGCAGACCCAAAATTACTTGGGATTGGCAGATTAGGCACGACCTACTAGATTTGCATCTCTCTGAGGACATGGTCCAGGATAGGAGTTCATGGAGACATAAGATTAAGGTTAACGAAGTATAGGTCATATATAGGGACACTTTAGAGTATATTTAGGGACATAGATAGTCGTAGACACTATCTACGTTTTCCACTTGGTTGCGTATATTATACCGTTGTTTTACATTATATGTACATATACACATGATGTGTATTTTAATATCGAAAGTATTTTCTTTGTATTTCTTGAATTTCCTCACTAACACACTAGCACGGTATATCTCTATTATTATGTCATTTATGTAGGTCCATATAGAGCCGGAGGTCTCACTGGAAGCAGACTCTCTATCCCTTGGGATAGAGGTGTATTGTCTGCCTACTACTTACCCTCCCCAGACCCTAAAGATAGCTTTTGCTGTCGTTGGGATATACTGGGTCCAGATGATGTAGGTGTTAATTTCATGCAAATTCTGTATGAATATATGTATGAATGTGGTAGAGGTATGATTTTTGGTAGGTGAGAATTATGATTTTGTATAAACTGAGGGTTAGATAGGATTGGAAATCAGATTGGGGTGGTGTTTGGTGTTGCAGGGTGGCGCGTGCGCCTCACGTACCGGCGAAGGGGTGGCTTGTGGTTGGTGATGTTGTACATATGCAGGTGTATTACGTGTTCTATGTGAACTGTGTGTTCAGTGTGTGTGTGAGTGTGGGTGGAGTGTGTGTTGGTGTGGGCTGAGGGGAGAGTGAGTGGGGGAGTGAAGGCTTTAGGGTTGGGATTGATGAGGAAAAGAGGGGCCAGGTTCTGGGGGAACTGGGTCTGGGGGAAATCGGGTCAAGAAGAGAGGAGGCTGGGGAGGGGATCCTGGTTTGGCGATTGGGCTTAGGAGAACTCAGGACGAGGTGCTACAGTGGTATCAGAGTATGGCTATAGTTCCACGTCGGAAACTTAGAATTAAGCAATGATCTTAGATTTAAGTGATGATCATAGACCTAAGCAATGATATTAGAAATAAGTAATGGTTTAAGAGATGATCTGTTGAGGGGTACGCATACCTAGGACAACATTATGTCTATGAGATTTTAATTACTTGCATTAAAGAAGTTTTGATCATGATCTTTTGCATGTTCCCTTAGACACAGTCATAGTAGCCCTTAATTTTACAATATCTTATTGAGTTAAATAAAATTTCAATTTTTAAATCAAGATGCATCCATGAAGAGACCCTAACGTAATGGAAATGATAACCAGAATTAGAATCACGGTGCCATTCCACAAGCACTAGTGGATGCCCTTATACAGATTGGCCAGGCAGTTGGCAATAATCGAGCTGCACCACAGCATCAACATGGGACACAATATTGCTACGAAGAGATGAAACATCTGCACGTCCCTACCTTGGACAAGGATGCTAGCCGGATGATGTAGATAAGTGGCTAAGTGTGGTAGAGAACAACTTTGTGTTACTGTATGTGCCCGATGAGTTTAACGCTTTGGGAAAATTTGTGACTTCTGCTAAGGGTGATGTGCGCCTCATGAGTAGTGAACGCCAATGCAAGGAGTTTTGGAGAGCTGTCGGATGCATGCTACAGAGTGGAGAGTGACTTGCAACGTCACGATGATAGAACAAGAGCAAGAGACCCAGAGAGCCAACCATTTGTAGATCCGAAAGATGGGTCAAGGTACCAAGAAGGGTTCCTATGAGACAGCAGCAGCAGCAGCAACAACCCAGAGGCAAACCCATAGACAACTATTCCTACCTGCCCAATATGCAACTGACGGCACATAGGTGATTGTTGGAGAAAAATGGGAGCATGCTTCAATTATGGAAAGATGGATCACTTGGTTAAGGATTGTCCAGAGCAGAGAAGTTTGCCTCAGAGAGATGCCCCACAGCAGAAGGGTAGGCCGCAGGCCAATGCAAGAGTTCATGTGGTGACAGACACAAAATTTCAAGGTTCGAACGATGTGGTGATAGGTACTTTTGATTCTGCATTTATACCGGTCCAAATGAGTGACTTTGACATCATACTTAGAATGGATTGGTTAGCCAGATAACATGTGCACATTGAATGTCATCATAAGCAAGTGGTGTTTAAATACCCCACTAAGGAAGAGTTCACTTTTTAGGAGAACACTAAACTGAAGAAGTTGCCCTCAACGTCAACCTGACAGCAGCACATGCTTATAATGCGCTGAGAAAAGGGAATGAGGGATTTCTGATGTATGCAATGGATGCTGAACAAGACATACCCTCCACTGATTATATCCCAGTAGTTAATGAGTTTAAGGACGTATTCCATGATGCATTACCAGGATTACCACCCAGCAGGGAAGTGGAATTTGAGATTAACCTGATACCAGGAGCTGAGCCAATATCTAAAGCACTTTAAAGGATGGCACCAACAAAGCTGAAAGAGTAACTAAAAGAGCTGTTAGACCGAAAGTTTATACGACCAAGTGTTTCACCTTGGGGAGCACCGGTCCTGTTTGTGAAGAAGAAATATGGAACCATAAGGATGTGTATCGACTACCGGGATCTGAATAAGATCACAATCAAGAACAAGTATCTCTTACCAAGGATCGATGACTTGTTCGGCCAACTGAAGGTAAGAACCTTTTTATTATCCAGCAAGTCGTGCATAACGTAACTATGATTGTGAACTATACGCATCTATGTTGGGGTGCAAAGGTGTTCACCAAAATTGAGGTCAGGCTATCATCAGTTGAGGATTAAGGCAGAGAATATCGCTAAGATAGCATTCCGGACGAGATACGGGCATTATGAATTCTTGGTGATGCCCTTTGGATTTATGAAGCCCCAGAAGCATTATGGACTTGATGAATGCTGTGTTCAGGGAGCAACTGGACAAGTTCATAGTGGTGTTCATCGATGACATTCTGGTGTACTCACCTGATGAAGAGACTCACGCTAAGCACTTGAGAGAAGTGCTAGGGATTCTTAGAAAGAAGACATTGTATGCTAATTTCAGCAAGTGTGAGTTCTGGTTGAAGATTGTGATATTTCTAGGTCATGTGATTTCAGAAGAAGGCATTTTAGTAGACCCAAAGAAAATTGAGGTGATCATTGAGTGGCCGAGACCTACCAATGTTATTGAGATCAGAAGTTTCTTAGGTCTCACAAGATACTTCAAACCCAGAAGAGGACAAAGTTCAAGTGGATCTCCGAGTGCGAGCAAAGCTTCGCAGAACTTAAGAAGAGGTTGACCACTGCTCCAGTTCTAGCACAACCCTCACACACTAAAGGTTTTGTGAAATACAGTGATGTATCTAAGAATGGCCTAGGTATATGTATATGAATTTCATTCTGGCGATTTTGTGTACATATAAATTATGGCCTAAGTCTCTTATTGTAGGATGCGTACTGATGCAAGGTGAATGAGGATACGCTTATGCATCGAGGAAACTAAAACCGTATGAGCAGAATTATCCGATCCACGACTTAGAGCTTGCAGCAGTAGTATTTGCACTGAAGATATGGCGACACTACATATATAGAGAAAAGTGTGAAGTATACACGGATCACAAGAGCCTCAAGTATCTATTCACGCAGAAGGAGGTTAACATGAGGCAGAGATGGTTAGAGCTAATCAAGGACTATGATTTGACCATTAACTATCATCCTTGTAAGGCAAATAGAATGGTGGATACGCTTAGCAGGAAATCAAACCATTCGAGATAGAACCCCTTATAGAGAGAGATTGAAGAGTTTGATTTTCATATCGTGGATTCCATGGCAAATGTTTTGGCTACATTGATTATACATCTACTCTAGTTGATAGAATCAAGGAAGCTCGGAAGGACGATATGAACCTACGAGGTATTCGTGAGAGACTTAAGACTAAGCACGTTGAAGGGTTTTGAGTGTTAGATGATGAGAGCATTTGGTATCAGGGTAGACTGTGTGTGTCTTAAGATGAGGACCTCGGGAAAGAAGTTTTGAGGGAAGCACACAACTCAAGACTTTCTATACACCTGGGAGGCATTATGATGTATAATGATCTAAAGAAGAATTATTGGTGGAGTGGCATGAAGCGTGAGATAGCTGAGCACATTGCAAGATGTTTGGTATGTCAGCAGATAAAGGCAGAGCATCAGTGACCAGGAGGACTTATATAGCTGTTAAAGATACCCGAGAGGAAATGGGAACACATTACTATGGACTTTGTATCAGGAATACCTAAGACAAGAAATTGCAATGACGTCATCTGGGTGATTTTGGATCGATTGACCATGTCTGTGCAATTCCTATCAGTATCAAGTGAAGCTATGATGGAGAAGTTAGTGACGTTATATGTGGATAACATCGTGAACATGCATGGAGTACCAGCGAGTATCGTGTCAGACTGAGATCCTATATTCACATTTCAATTTTGGACTGCATATCAAAGAGTTATATGGACTGAGTTGAGGTTGAGTAAATCATTACATTCCCAGACTGATGGACAACCGTAGAGAACCATCCAGACATTAGAGGACATGTTGAGAGTCTGCACGCTATATTTCAAGGGAAATTGAGATAATATGGTGAAGCTGATAGAGTTCTCATATAATAAAGTCACCATAGCGTGATTGGCATTGCACCGTTTGAGGCTTTGTACGACAGAAAGTGTAGATCCCTTATCTATTGAGCTGAAGTTGGGAGAGAAGCATGACCAGACCTAAGCTAGTTGAGTAGACATTGAAGTAAGTGAAGATCATTCGAGAGAGTTCAAGGTAGCTCAAGATCGTAGTAAGAGTTGGGTGGATTATCAAAGACGACCTATGGAGTTCGGAGTGGGTAAGAAGATGTACTTAAGGGTTTCACCCACAAAGAGTGTGATGAGATTTGTAGAGAAGGGTAAGTTCAGCCCTCGTTATATCGATCCAGACGAGGTACTCGAGAGGGTTAGGACATTCGCTTATTGCTTAACATTACCTCCTGCACTAGATCAAGTGCATAATGTGTTCTATGTTTCATGGCTAAAGCGGTATGTCCCTATCCTTAGTCATGTGTTAGAAGTACGACCCTTGAAAGTAAAGAGTGATGTGACATACGAGGAAACCCCAATATGCATTGTGGATAAGAATGACCAAGTTTTGAGAAGACGAATGATCCCGTATGTTAAGGTGCAATGAAGCAATCATACGGAACGAGAAGCCACGTGGGACCTCGAGGAGCATATAAGAGAGAAGTATCCACATCTTTTCAACTAAGATACGCAAGTTTCAAGGACAAAACTTTTTGTAAGAGGGAGGAAAGTTACACCCCGCAATTTTGAAAAGAAAAAATAAAAAAATAATTGTTATTTATGAAAATTTTTGGTTATGGTGGATAAAAAAGGTTATAAGAATCAAATCCTAACTAATTGTTTTAAATATAGCATATTCCTTCATATTCACCAAAATACCTATCCAATCTATTTAATTTAGCCAAAATCACCAAAATCTTTCCCAACCCCCCACCATTTGGCCGCCCCTATAAAGTAAAAAAGAGAAGAGCTTTCGTGCTAAGAGAGGAGAATAAGAAATTGAGCCTTCTTTTAGAGCCAACACCAGGATTGTTCGATTGTGTAGTTTACTCAACGTACAGATAAGTATCCTCTCTGTATTCATTATATCATTGCGAAAATTATAGTTTTATTTTTGTACAAACTTGAGGATCATGCATAAGTATAAGTGGTTGCATAGATAGGTGTTCATGTATGCAGTGGCGGACGCAGCGGCTACTTTTTTGGGGGGGGGGCAAAATTCACACTATGGGATCACCGTCCACCTTTTCGGACTCAATAGACATTCCATCGAAAATCCGGCAAAAACTCCCTTACAATATAGATATATGCAAATATTATAACATAAAATCTAAACCAACACATCCACTAATCAAAATGCAACAATAATAAGCAACCATCAACAATATCCAACATAAGTTATTCCTAAGCAACATTAACAAGCAGCAATATCCAACAAAAGTTATTAATTTGACGCTCGACATATCTTTTATTTATGAAATGAAAGACGAGCAGCAGGAGGGATTATCGGTGGCCGCAACAAATTTCTTCGAGTTTCCAAATTCTGAAATTGTTGCATAATGTTTTCATTTGAAATGGTTCCAAAAACTTCCTTCTCGAAGTAACACAGTAAACAGTCCGATAGTAAGTCGTCTCCAATCGGTTGCGCAGATCAGTATTTATTATATTCATCGCAGAAAAACTTCTTTCCACACTCGCTGTTCCGACAGGTAAGATCAATGCTAACTCGATGAGCCGATATACTAAAGGAAAGTAATTGTGATAATTCAACTCCACCATCTTCTTTGCAAGAACTCCAAGATTAGTAATATGAGAGAATACTTCATTTGATTTCATATCACCAATGTAACTTTTAAGTTCATGGTTGAGCTCAATTCAATCCTTGGTAGTGAAATCGTCTGGATATAACTCAGCAAGGTGTAGCAATTGACTATGATCAAAATTTGCAAAAGAATTGGAAGGATCAAAGCACATCACACATCTAAGTAAATCTGTGCTGGCTTCGGTGAAGTGTGTATCTACTAATCAAAATTTTTCCCCTAGTTCCTAGTAACACACATATATCACATATCATGAGATAGTTTTGAGATTAAAAAACAGATACCTTAAATTCAGATAATCAAAAATACAACTGTATGTATCTACCTCCTACCTAAATTTTTTCTCCGAGTTAGGGGGCGGCTGCCCCCCGTGCCCCCCCTCTGAACGCCCCTGCATGTATGTATGTATGCCGTGTGTTTGTAAATATATAAAGGTGCAAAATTATTTATTTTATGCATATGAAAACCGAAAATATGTATATATATTATATATGTACTTCTGTCATATATATATCTATATACATATATATATATATATATATACATATATACACACATATTTGTTTTTAGAAAATGAAGGAGCACCGTGTCTCCAGTATTATTACGATGTCGCCCTCACTTATGGCGGAGGAATACCATTATTACAAATAAAGGCATAACATAATGTAAGAACATGAACTCCGAAATCTATGAATACATTTGCTGCTTTGATAGAAAAAGTTGTGTTCAAATGGAGTATGATATGCCTCATTAAAACCTTGGCAAGCAAAACCACCCTTGTGGATAAAATCTTGTACGAAGGAAAAAGATTACATATTTACCCCAATTGAAGCATACAAGGATATGCACCGACCAAAAGCTAGCAATCGGTAGAATATGTCTCGAGCAGCCGCATCCATAATTATCCATGCAAAGCCAAACATAAAGCCAGTAAGCATTCGTATATACCTTGCAAAGCCAAAACAGATGCAAGTCAACTGAAATAAAGACATACCTTGTTTGCCTACATTCTGAAGCATGTTTGGAATGGTCAATCCATATGGAAGACAGTCGGATATGCAGGCATTTTATCATACATGTCGGAGGTGTCCTGTGGTAACATCAACCTTGACACAACTTCGAACCAATGCAAGAAGAGTGGACTGCGTGAAATAACTCGCCTGAGGTGTTTGTAAACTATGTTGCGCTAAATAATGAGCTGACATGTTAGCTTCTCGAAATGTATGCTGGACAATGACATTCGGCTGGCGCAACAAAGAACATAGCATCCGAAAGTGAAACTATCTCGTAGCATGAGTACGCTGACTAATATCATGAACCAACTGAAGGCAGTCTGTTTCTAAAATAATGTCACGATGGAGTGGCAAAAAATATAAAAGGGCAAAGAATGCTGTCTATATTTCCGCTTGAACTCCAACACATGCACTTGTACTATTCCGTAAAATAGCTCCCCCAGCTGCAAAGGATCTCCCAACCGCGGCATCAGTATTCAGCTTCAATCGGCTTGCAGGAGGGACAATCCATCGAACAACTTGAGGCCGTTTGAGATGAAGTGGCGGGAGTATAACCAAACGCTTCACCGAGTGATATCCTGACTCAAGTTTTGTGTTATCTATGGATTTTGCCCACAAATAAATCTCAGAGCGAATAACAGCCATCGGTGATTCTGTTGTGAAAATCGTGGTATCACCACCATAGAAAAGGGAGGCATAAACTCGCCAAATTAGAAATTGAATAATCCCCGTAATGACTATCCGCAAAACACCTAAAAGAGTAGCTGAAGACCTACGAAACCACCAAGATAGTAAATAAGGCCACAACTACTGTACGACTAGAGAGGGGCTGTCCACTACCGTCGAGTAAAATACTCACAGAGGCCGAATACGAGGACAGTGTAGAAAAATATGATCTAACTCTGCGGATGCCTGCTGACAAAAGGGACATCTAGTAGGTCTCGCAAGTAAGTACTAACCAATATAATCCTCCAAAGAAAGGGCACGATGATATATACGCCAAAGAAAATTGTAGATAACCGGACGGTGATTCTTATGCCAGATAAACTATGCGGAAATAATCGTCGGATGCGATATGTGACATAAATCATAAGCTGAGTCTAAGGTAAAAATCCCCAACGTAATAGGCTTCCAAAGAAAATGTAGACCATCATACTATGTTCTTGGCAAAACGTATGATGCCGACAAAGAAGTTTCCAAAAAGGCGAGTATGGCAACTGAGAGCGATAATCTCCCCGTAGACCATATTTAGCATGCAGAAACTTACTCCAAATGTATTATTCTGCTGATAATGCCACCAGATACGACAGAAATATGCTTCCTGCAAAACGCTAACATCTCGAAGTCCCAAACTTCCCTCCGAACAAGGGGTTCGTATGGTTGCCCATGAGACCCAATGCCGCTTCTGTTCCAAGTAAAGATGAGCCATTTTCTGTTCTATAATTTTAATCACAGACTTTGGTAGAACACCAGATGCCATAATATGCAATGGAAGGAAGAAATAACATACCGTAATAAAACCAGTCTGCCTGCCTAGGAAAGAAGTTTATTGTGCCAACCATGTAGCCGGCGATCTATGTGATCTAAGAGGGATGTACAATGATGAGCTTGAGTGATTCCTTTATGCAACATAGACCCAAGATAACGGAAAGGTAAATGTGTCGAATACATGCCCAGTATCCGTGAAAAGCACATCTGACGCTGCAAGGAGATGTTGGATAAATCTGATTTTGCTATAATTAACCTTTTGGCCTGAGGATGTCTCGTAAGATGTTAAGAAGGTTTTAAATGCATGTAAGATCCTAATAGTGCCCCGCAGGAATATTAATAAATCATCAGCATATGCAAGATGAGTAATGTGAAATTGCATTCGGCCTACTCGAAAAGACTGCAATACATTTGACTCCACAAGAGCTTTTAAACTCCGACTGAAGCCCTCCGACGAAAGTATGAATAATAACAGGGAGAGAGGATCACCTTGTTTCACACACTGATAAAGCTGAAAATAGCCAGATGGAACATCGTTGATCAAAACAGATAACCGAGTTCTGCACAAGTGATTTAAGATTATCCGAACAAAAAAGGAGAAAGACCAAATTTTGTTAGCAGCAACTCTAAGTATTCCCAACTGACATGATCGAAAGATTTCAACATATCCAATGTAAGACATAGTTGACTGCCCCCCTTATCCAGTAGATGTATGATTTCCCTGGTTAACAAGACTTGAGAAGAAATATCATAACCCTTTAAAAAATATGTTTGTTCCGGCGAAATCAATTTTGAAAGAAAAGAACTCAACCGTGTCGCTATTATACGAGTACATACCTTACTCAGAAAGTTGGTCAAACATATCGGCCTGAAATCACTGAAAGTATGGGGTGACTCAACTTTCAGAAGCAACGTAATCAAAGCGCTAGCCATAACAGAAGGCTGCAGAACGCCAAGGAAAAATTTCTGCACTGCTAAAATCACATCCGTGTGTATGATGAACCAACAAGAACGAAAGAAATTACCATGAAATCCATCAGGTCCTGCTGCACTCTAAGGATCTATATGCGAGACAGCCTCTTTAATCTCCGTAGCTTGTGGTAGACGAGTAAGTAATATATTATCATCTACAGAGATCAGTTGAGGAATGTATTGTAAGATAGAGTCATAATCTCCGGTGGGTTTCTTCGCAAATAAAGTCGTGTAGAAGGAAACTGCTTCATTCTGAATAGCATCCTGAGTATCACATAACACGTCAGAGGAAATATAAATCTGTTGAATTCGAAGTTGTGACCTGCGGTCCTTAACCACCGAATCAAAATAACGCGTATTTGAGTCGCCGTCTTGAAGCCAGCAGACTCGAGCTTTTCTGCTTCCAGAACTGAAATTCATACTTAGTCGCCTGGATGTAGGCATTTTTAACGTGATGATATAATGTGCGGGGCTTCTGGTCCAAAGCGTTCTCTGCCCTTCTTACTTGAATTTCAGCCTGCTTTGCCTGAATAAAGATGTTCCCAAAAATACATTTATTCCAGCGTTGTATATCCTATTTCAGCCGTGATAGTTTCTTGTAAAACCTATACATGCCACCTGTTGTTGGATAGGATAACCATGCTTCCTCTACATAAGAATGAAAATCCGGATGAGATAACCAAGCATCCAAAAAATGAAAGGGACGTCTGCCTACACCCAGTGATATACCATATATGAATAATAAAGGAGTATGATCTGAAGTAATACGTGGTAAACGGGTAAGACATAAATCATCAAAAACATCCTAAAATGAAGAATTTAGGAAATCCCAATCAAGCCGACGCTGAACTTGGCCTAAACCACGGCTGTCAACCCAAGTATATCGTGAACCATTAAACGAGGGGCTCATCAATGCACAGTCCTCGATACAATCATTAAAATCTTGTAAAGCTGATAACTGGGGCTGAGATCGCCCTAGATGATCTTCTAGTGACCGAAAAGTATTAAGGTCGCCACATACCAACCACGGAGTTGTCGTCTGCTGTGAATAAGTTCTTAAAGATTGCCAAATATCTCACCGAAGCATGACTATATGGCGTGCATAAACAATCGAACATATGAATAAAAAATTTAATGGAATATAACAAAACTGAAGATGTAAGACTTGATCATCATCCTAAACAGCTACAAGTCGGAAAATAGTAAGACGCCAGAAAACAAATATGTCGTGGTTATAGGAGTCTATTCATCGTGTATAGACTTTTAGGACATCTGGGATAACCGTCGAGGTGAGGTCGGGGCCTAAAAGATTGAATACCACATTTTACCTGATGAAGAGGTATGCGAATTTGAGAAACTGAGATCCATGCTATACTGTGTGATGCAGTAGATGATTGTTTTGGCTCAATAATTGCTAAAAGATTCAGCTTATGTATGTGTACCAAATGATGTAAACGAGCAAATGAGGTTCTGAGACCTCGAATATTCCATACCATTATATTCATTGAGAATGGGTTGCGGCACTCCCTTGTGAAGAACCAACGGCACTACGAGTTAGAATAGTAGAAGGGGGCAAAGGTGGCAACTCCTTGCGTGTTCGCCGTCGGCAGCGAGGAACAACTGTTATAAATCCCTCCTCAGACGAAGGCTCCCAAAAGCGGGATAACAAGATCTCTTCTGACGGTGAAGGTGGCAGTAAACCTATTTTTCGTGTAATATCCTCTCAGACAGGTGGTAGATTGGGTGGAAGATCCTCAATGTGCAACTTGGTATCCGAAGAGTGTCCAAGCTCTCTGTGTCATTAAATTCATGCAAAGGTGGGTATTCAGCATCCGAACCCAAGCGCGATATATCCTGCATATTACTGGGGATGGTAATGGTGTATCGTGAGATGGGGATGCGGCGGGCAAGGGCTCAGTGTCTCCTGTCCGGTTCAAAATGATAGGTGGAACATTTGTGTCATCTGAATTGCGAGAGGAGCATTTTTCTTAGGAGTCCATCGAGTTTGTGCTCGCTGTAAAGGCGCTGGCGGTGGCAAGGATTTGCCACAGTCTCCGGTTGCATGGCCTAGGCGACGGCAGGTGGAGCAGAATAACGACAAATCTTCATAAACTGCTTGCTGCAAAATCATTTTTTGCTTTGCTTACAAATATATTTTCTTCGATAGCTCCTGAGAAACGTCGATTTCTACGCATACACATGCCACTGAAGGACGCAAGGCATCCGACGTAGCAATATCCAACTTTATTAGAGTCACAATTGGACAAACAATCTCAAAAAGTGCTGCCTTTTGGTGAAGATGAATTGGTAATCCAGGAAAGGCAACCCAAACCGGGACTATAGGAACATCAGCGTATGGATCAAAATCAATAGTCCATTTGGTAACATTCATATGACACACTGAAATACTCCAAGAACGATGATAAAAACAACGAATGTAATCTGGCTCATACCAAAAATTAAGAAGAATATGATATTGATCAATCAACGTGATATGTAAATTACTATGAAAACCAATTTTTTCAAACACGTCCTGATTGACTTTCAGCAGAGGCCGGTCATACCAAAAAGTTCCCACTAATGAAAAACAAAACGGACCTGCTAATGCATCAATTTCTTCATCAGAGAATGAGATCATAGGAATACATTTATATAGTGAGACCGTTTTGGAGGAGATAGCAATCGTAGTGGCGTTGGAGAACACAGCCGTAAATGACGGATTCGTAGCTAAAGTCATTGTTATATATTAGTGGGGGAGTGAGGGCTTCAGGGTTGGGATTGGTGAGGGAGAGGGGGGCCGAATTATGGGGGGAACCGGGTTGGGGGAATCGGGTCAAGGGAAGGGGATCCAGGTTTGGGGATTTGGCTTAGAGGAACTAGGGACGGGCGCTACATTGAGCCTACCACCTTCTCTGAAGCTATTAAATCCGATGAGTGGCTTAATGCTATATAACAAGAGATTTCTTCTCTTGAGGCAAATGGCACTTGGACTGTTGAGTATTTACCCATGAAAAAAGGAGATTGGTAGCAAATGAGTATATAAAATCAAGTACCTTGCTGATGGCTCGACATAAAGCTCCTCTTGTGATTTTGGGCAATCATCAAGTTGAAGACTTGGATTTTACGGAACCTTTTGCCTCCACAGTTAAGATGGTCATGGTTAAGATTGTTCGAGCTCTTATTGCTGCACATAACTAGAAAATGCATTTCTACATAGCAATTTGTAGTAACAGGTTTATATAAAGCCTCCACCAAGTTAAGATCTCTCTATTCCTGACAAAATATGTCAACTGCGTAAGTCCTTATATGGCTTACATCAATCTCTCCGTTGTTGCATTGGGAAACATATGTCTGTGAGAAGAAACAATATGAATGAAAGAATATCTTCTCTTTTCATTGATTTTTACACTTGCATACACCCACAATATATAGTATAAATATATCTATATCAGAGACTAATTCTAGGGATTTGATTTGAAATTATATCCCTTAACAACCGGGATTTGATCTATTTTAACTCCTCTTTCCTAACAAACACGATTTGAATCTTGTTTATCCTTATCTTTCCAACACACCCCCTCAAATTGTGTAGTGGAGGAACCCATACCCAACTTGCTTAGAGTTTCTTGTAAAACCTTTCCATCCACTGCTTTTTTTAAGATATCCGCGAGTTGATCTTCTGTCCCGACAAACGGTAGCTCAATGTTTCCATCTTCTATCTTCTCTTTGATAAAGTACCAGTCTACTTCAATGTGTTTAGTTCTATCATGTTGTATTAGGTTCTCTGAGATACTAATCACATCTTTATTATCACACTATAGTCATACCGGAAGAGAAACATACATTCCAAATTCCCTCATTAACTTTTGCAACCACAGAAATTCTACTACACCTTTTGCAATTCTCCTGAACTCGGCTTCAGCACTCGATAATGCTATAATTTTCTGCTTTTTGTTTTTCCGTGTCACTAAATTCCCACCAACGAAGGCAAAGTACCAGAAGTAGACCGTCTATCATTTGGATTTCCTGTCCAATCCGCATCTGTGAGAAAACGTCGATATCTAGGTGTCCATGACTCCGAAACACAATACCTTGATCCGGTGTTCCTTTTAAATACCTGATGATCCTTTTCACTACTAGCATATGTTCTTCGTGTGGGTGATGCCATAATTGACTCACAATCCCAACTGCGTATGCAATATCCTGTTGAGTAAGAGACAAATATATAAGTTTTCCAACCAACCTCTGGTACTGTCGTTGATCCACTATAGGAGCACCTTCCGTGATTTGTAACCGATGATTTATCACCATAGGAGTTGTAGTAGGCTTACATTCTACCATTCCTACCTCCGCAAGTAAATCAAGTATATATTTTTATTGAGTGAATAGAATACCTTGTGAAGTGCAAGACACCTCAATCCCTAGAAAATATTGCAAGATTCCCTAGTCTTTCATTTCAAACTCTTCAAATAATCTCTCTCGGAGTTGTTTAATCTCCCCATTGTCATTACCTGTGATCATCATGTCATCTACATAGATAATCAGACATGTAACCAGATCTCCCTGTCGTCGTATGTAGAGTGTAAGATCGGCGTTACTCTGGACATACTCATTCTTTTTCATTGCCGTAGTGAACCTTCCGAACCAAGCTCGTGGACTTTGTTTCAGACCATATAATGCTGTTTTAAGTCTGCACACCTCTCCTTTCTGAAAAACTAAGGAGTAGTCTGGGGTGCTTCCATGTAGACTTCTTATTTTTAATGCTCTGTGCAGAAATGCGTTTTTCACATCAAACTGGTAGAGTGTCCAATCTCTGTTTACTGCAATAGAGAATAAGATCCGAATGGTATCAATCTTCGCAACCGGAGAGAATGTCTCAGAGTAGTCAATGCCATAAGTCTGGGTATATCCTTTTTCCACGAGTCTTGCTTTGTATCTCTCAATCGTGCCATCAGACTTATATTTAATGGTAAACACTCATCTGCACCCAACAGGTTTCTTTCTTTCTGGGAGAATGCACCTCTCCCACGTCTTATTCTTTAGTAGTGATCGCATCTCAACTTCTATAGCTTCTCGCCACTCAGCCCTCTGATTAGCTTATTGGAATGTACAAGGAATCTCCTCTGAGTACAACGTTGCCAGCATGGCTATACTCTGGTTGACCAGATACCTGGATGACCGTGATACTCGGTCGGGAGAATATCTCTCTGGTGGAACACCCTTAGTACTTCTCGAGGGAAGATGTCGTACCAGTCTCTCAGAAAGATTATGTTGTATAGTAGAAACTCCAGTAGCAATAGTAAGAGGCTCACCAGAAGACACATTTACCTCTTGTGGGACATTGTCCAAAGTAGATGTCTCAGGAATGGGCACTGACGCTTCAGCTTCTACTTCATTGATAGTAGTCAGCTCGATGGCACTATCTGCTTGTTTGTGTTGGACAGCCTCCGGACAAGTGAGACTATTTAACCACTCAACGGTCATAGGCTCATATAGATTCTCCCCCTGAGACGTGACTGGAGGGGCAAAGAAATATTTAGACTCGAGAAAAGCACAGTCCATAGCTACATAGAGGTGTCGGGTGGTAGGATTGTAGCAACGATAGCCTTTTTGATGACTAGCATACACACTTCTCAGCATAAGCGTCGAGTTTGGACCATTCCGTTTTTTTGCATGTGGACATATATTGAACACCCAAAAATACAAGGAGGTAAGGTTAAGACAAACGGGATAGAAGCTTGAGTGGCTAATACTTGAAGAGGAGTTTGATGGTTTAGGGTTTTGGTAGGTAAACGGTTCAAGAGATATGCGGCTGTCCCGACGGCATCTGGCCAGAGATATTTAGGAGCTTTGGATTCAAACAATATAGCACATGTCATCTCAAGAATAACGTGGTTCTTTCACTCGGCAACTCCATTTGGTTGTGGAGTATAAGGAAAAGAGGTTTGATGGATAACGCCGTGGTCGTGGAAGAAGGTTTTTAATGGAAGATACTCAGTACCATTGTTGGACAGCAGGGTTTTTATGGTAGCATCATATTGGGTTTATATCATCAGGAAGAAGTGGAAAAATTTTTCTGGTACCTCAGACTTATGTTTCAAGAAGTATACACATGTCATCCTAGAAAAATCATCAACAAACAAAACAAAGTACTGAAAGTGATGATGATTAGACACATGTGCAGGACCCTAAACACCGGAGTGCACTAAAGAAAACATGTTTTCAACTCTAGTATTATTAGGACGGAACGTGGTCCGATGAATTTTTGCACGAATACAAGTTTCACATGTTACGAGGCTTATTTTATGAGTGAAAAGACCGAGAAATAAGAACTTCAAGTAACTGAAAGAAGGGTGACATAAGCGTCGGTGTCATAGCCACAATTGTCGGCTGACATCCCATGAGCAAGCATAGACCGACCCTGGTAAGTAACTTCATCAACATATTATAGGCCGTCACATTCAGTGCCACGCCCAATAATCTTCTTCGTACGTATATCCTATAATAGGCAAAATAAGGATACATGAGGGCAACACATTTTAACTCTTTTGTAATGTGACTCTGTGACAACAATTTTTGTGACAGAGTGGGCACATATAAACAATTTGGTAATCGTATATTGGGAGAAATTTGAACCATGCCCCCGCCATGAACCGGAATCAGATCCCCACTAGCAGTTTCAATGTGTGTTTTGGAGGATGAAGACAAGCTCATAAAATCACCAAAGGCATTAGTCGTAGTATCTGTAGCGCCGCAGTCAAATATCCAGGCATTATTTAAAGGACCTATTTGGTATGGTTACTTAGGATAGGTAGTTTGAGCGGCATAGCTGAGGGAGAGGTTTTCAGGGGCCTGGTGGAATTTTTGGTGAGTATAGGACCTGAAGTATCATTTTCAGAGAGAGAGAGAGGGGACGGAATTGGGCATATGTAAAGACTGAGGGACTTCGCTGGAATTAAGGAATCCTGAGACACTTGAGGTGGCGCCATCAAGAACTTAGGGGCTGCAACGTTAGTAACAAAAACATGGGGGGGTGTTCTGTAGTTTCAAAATACTTTTTAATTAAAAAGGACTCCAACCCTATCTGCCGCCAGAGTCATCTCTAACTTTCTGGAGTCTTTTCCTTGCTCCTTTCTTCTGGATCCTTCTCCTTCTTTCAGCTATATTTCTGAACAGTCCCCCTGACTGATTACTCCATCCTTCGTTCTACTGAGGCCGCTGCTGGTGTCCTTCTAGATGCCCACGGCCACTGCCCCCTTTCCAGTGGTTGCTCCGCCCTTTCCGGTGGTTGCTCCGCCTGGTGTGTTCTTAGGATTCCACCATTCGGGGAAGCCTACAAGGAAGAAGTAGGTCTCCTTGGTGTATCTCTTCTTCCCACAGTGAGTACACATAAGGTTGGCTTTGTCATCTTCTTCGCGCAATAAGGTCTCTGAGCGCTTATTCGTCCGTCCTCTGGTGGCAGAGCTCTTTGTCACCAATCCAAACCCCAGTGATGCACTTCCGTCTACTGAGGGGTTAGACCTCAATATCTGTATTCTGGCTTCCTCTCTACGAATCACCCCATACGCCACTTCCACATATGGAAGTGGTTCCCTCTTGAGAATCTCCCTCTTGACTGGTTCGAACTTCTCATCATTGCTGTCAGAAACTGGAACAGCAGTTGTTCCTGGAGTTTCTGATTATAGACTCTGATGTCTGTTGGATCCTTCATAGGATTAGGGTCTTTGACGTCAATTGCCATTTAAATATTTGCAGTTTATTCCACAGTTCTTCTAGCGTGTGTGTCCCTTGTCTCATGGTGTTTGCCCGTTTATGTCAATCAAACACCTGAAGAGCATCTGTGCATGACCCATACGTGAGCATCAAGACGTCTCATAGAGCTTTGGCAGTTGGGTATTGAGATACGTTTGTTACAAGTGCTGGTTCAATGTTCTGAATCAGCCAACTGAAAATGCACTCATCGCTTTGTTCCCATCCTGCAAAATTTTGATCCATTGCTGATGGTGGTGGAGGAGTTTTTGTGAGGTGAGAACTCCTCCCCCATCCTCCAATGGACTTTCTAATCAGAGTGGCCCATAGAGAGTAATTATCTCCGTTCAATTTTACCCCGATGGTGAGACTCTCTGAGTTGTTGGTGAGAGCCTGAGACCCGAGGCTCTGGCGAAGGAGGGTCGCTAGTTAAGCAGTAAGCTCATCTGGAAAACTCTGGCCAATCTTAGGTTCTGAGCTTTCTCCAAACATGTTGATACTGCATTTGGTCTTACGTCTTTTTCTGAGAAAGGTTCTAGGACGATGATGTTAAATCTGAGTCCGGAGGAAAAAATTTTATGTTTGCAGGAAACACAACGTTTTTTGTTTTTTGTTTTCGTTGGGATTTTTTCCTGGGGATTTTTCTGGGAACGAAAGTGTTATTGGTTTTGAGTCCTCAAGGATCAACAGGCTCTGATACTATGAAAAAAAAACAATACGAATGAAAGAATATCTTCTCTTTTCATTGATTTTTACACTTTCATACACCCACAATATATAGTATAAATATATCTCTATCAGAGACTAATCCTAGGGATTTGATTTGAAATTATATCCCTTAACAACCGGGATTTGATCTGTTTTAACTCCTCTTTCCTAACAAACACGATTTGAATCTTGTTTCCAACAGTCTGCCCTGTGTGCACATGGGTTTCTCTAGTCTACTTCCGACTATTCCCTCTTTGCTTTGCACAAAGGATCACTCAACTTGGTTGTTTTGGCATATATTGATTATTTAGTTTTTGTTGGCAACCATTCGTTTGAAATTGCTCTATTTAAAAAATATTTAGGCAATTGTTTTCATATGAAAGACTTTGGTACGTTTAAATATTTTTTTGGAGATTGAGGTTGCTCACAATGATTTGTCCATTTTTCTTTGCCAGCGAAAATATGTAACTATATGATTGATGAAACAATAAAGATCCTTTCTTCTCGTAAAAAAAAGAAAGCATGCATTTGATATACTCTCTGAGTCCGGTCTTCTTGGTGCTCGTCCTGTGAGAATGCTTATTGAGCCCAACCATCATCTGTTATAACCGTAGTTTTTTTTTAAAAAAAAAAAGAAATAAAAGTAATTAATTAAATTGAGTGAGAATTTAAAAAAAAATTAAATTAATTAATCCTAGCAATAACTACCCATAACCCCCTCCCCTTGATTCCCGCACCACCCCATTATTTTTGCCCCACAATTAAACCACCAACCCATTATATTAGCAGCCATAATCGGCTGCAAGATTCCAAAGAGAAAAAAAAGAATGGTAACCGTGAAGGAGCAGAGAGAAGATGGCGCCAGGGAGAAAGGGAAAAGAAGAAAAAGAGAGAAGGAGGAGAAAGAGAGTTGGCCACCCACATCAAATCCAACACTGTTTTTCCAGTGAGTCGCGTTCAAGAGGTATGTTACCTTCCCCTCTGTCGGATTGCTTTGGATTCCCTCGCATTCTGTTTTGGGAATTATTTGATGTTTTGGGAATTATTTGATTGTCATTGCATGTCTATCTTTTATATGTTTATCATGAATCCTTGTTGTGGTATGGAAATTGCGTGTTTGGCCTTAGATATAGATCACATAGCACGGAAATAGGTTGGAATGGGTTCGGGTTGGTGAAACACGCGCACGGAGGCGGCGCGTGTAGCACACGCGCGGCGGTCCCGCGCGCCCCTGCGCGGTGCGTACTGTTCATGCACCGACTGTCACCGGCGAAATGTCGGGGGCGTTAAAATAAGACCAATGGAATTAGTTTGGGGTTAATCGGAGTTAAAATGAAAAAGTTATGTATTTTTGAGTGTATTTAGGATTTAAGAAATTAAAGAATAGTAAAATAAAAGAAAAATAAAAAAAATTAAACTGACGCGCTGAAGTTGTCAGATGGGTTACGAGATGTGGATGAAATTGGTTTGGGATAAATTGGAGTTAAAACCAAAAAGTTATGGATTTTTGAATAAAACTAAAATTTAAAGAAAACTAATAAAAGAATTAAAAAAAGGAGCGCTTGTCAGTAACAGAAGCGAGAAGAAGAAAAAAAATATATATATATATAATAAAATAGAAATAATAAACAATATATAAAGTAATATAATTATCATTTAATAAATAAGAAATAGAAATACATTAAATAAATTAAAATAAATAAAATAAAAAAAATGGCATCAGTCACCTTAAGAGTAGTAACTAATAAAAGATTATAATAATAATAATAATAACCTATCTATTTAATATGATAATTAATCAATTTAGAAACTCATGAAATAAATTAAAATGAACTAAAAAAAAGAAGGAAAATGGAGAGTGAAGAAAATGAAATTAAAGCAAGAAAAAAAATAGTAGGAGAAGATAAAAAATATTTAATTAAAATATTTAAGTGCTTGAAAGCCTAGGAAATATAAAATAAAGTGTAGAAACCTAAAATAAAGTCTAGAAAGATAAAATAACGGTAGAAGATAAAATACAGTAATGAATCCCACGCAACATAGGGTAACTACGCAATATAGGTAATACGCAACATAGAACGGAGCATGCAACATAGGACAAACGGAAGTGTGCAAGTGTGACGCATTCATGGCACGAGCATTGCATTTGGCCTATGAGCCATGTGGCCTGACGAGGCGTGTGATGGGTGTTGGTAATAATGGTTACCTTCATCCGATAGGACCCGGGACATGCATAGCATAACATAGAAAAGAATGAGCATAGCGTGTGATATTAAATGACTGCGTGTGACACGGAGATAGAAGTGCATGCATCATGAACTTGCGCATTGCATTTATCATTGTTGTGATTATTTGTCTTGTTATTAAGTTGTTCAGCGTTACGTTTTGGGATACGGATCGGGTCGGGTATGTGTTATTTCCTTATTTATGCTTTAATTGCTTTGTTATTTATATGTTCATGTTTTATTGCTTTATTTATCTGCTACCTGCTTTACGTGCTTAATTGTTTACCCGACTCAGTATGTGACAGTCCCTTTTCGGGAGAGACGGGCAACCTACGAGTGACTCCCATCACTCACCCCCCACCACCCCTCCACAGGTGAGCAGGATTATGAGTATATACAATTAACGAGGGTGAGACAGATTACGCAATCTGGGACTAGTGAGCTGGACTCGAGAAGGGATCTTGTTGACCCGGAGCTTGATACTTGGGATAGTCAGATAGACCTCCACATAGGTTTATTATTTTGATTTTAGTATTTCATATTTGACTTAGCGGGTTTCGTCAACCCTTGTACTTGATTTTATTTTGATAGATTTAATTTAATCAGGATGTTTATTTCTTTAATTATCGTTTCCGTGAAAAATTTCTACGTCAGTTCTGACGTGCAAAGAAGTTTGAACGATGCTTTGTAGTCCTCTTAGTAGGCTACGACGGGTGCACTGTTCCCGATGCTAGGGCTCGGGAGCGAGGCGCTACAGGTGGTATCAGAGCCGAGGCTTCAGATCCGCCTCGGAAACGTAGGATTAACTAAATCACTTAGACATAAGCTACGATCTTGTCCTAAAATGACGATTTTACCCTTAAGCAACCAAATAGGGTTAAGTAATGATCTTAGACTTAAGTTGTATCGGGTTAAAGGGGGCTTGAGCACTCTTTCGTTTTCTTTAGTTATTTACCATTTTACCCCTAAACCCCTACATGCAACCCCTAATTTGTAAGAAATTCCCAAAATACCCCTACCTTATCCTATATGTAAATAAATATATTTTAGACCGTTCGAAATTATATAAAAATGCTCACAAAACGTGAACAAGCCAGTAATAGAGGAAATGCTGGTGAGAACTAAGAGAATGAGGGGATCGTCCTAAGTATTTGAAGGCACCATAATCACCATGACCAACACCTTAACACAGTAACACCAGCTCTCGATCTAGCAGGCACCGCCTCCACCACCACCGCACTTGGACCGGAGATTCTTCGATAAGGAGATGCGGAAGAGTGGTGACACAGCACAACTGATATCGCCGATCACTTGGATCTGACCTCGAAATGAGTGCAAGAGGTACTACATGCCGAGAGTACGATCTTCAAGACATGGCTCTAGACCCATGATAGAAATGTAGATTTGGACCATGATATTAGAAAATTAAGTTACGATTCTACCCCTAAGTGACAATCTTAGACATAAGTGGTGATTTGAACATAAACGAAGATCATGAACATATGTACTGCTCTCAGTTATAAGCGTTTATCCTTAACATAAGTTACAATCTTAAACATAAGTAACAATTCCGATTAAGAAATGATCTTGGACATAAGTACTGAATGTAGTCATAAACGTTGATCATACACTAAAACACGATTTTAGAAATAAGACATGATCTTAGACTTAAGAAACGATGATATTAAGAACAACCCTAAAGGTAAGTTAAAACCTTAGACTTAAGGATACGATCGATTACGAAACACGTGTCCTAGGGTATCCCATACAATTCTACCTTATCTAAGTTGATCATAATCTTTTAAGCCGTGATCTTAGCAACCTTAGTCGAATACTAGATAATTAATTTTAAAAACAATTAAAACGTTAACCGGAACACCATACTGCAAGCGCTAGTGACATATTAATAGGTCAGGCAGTAACTCAGGCTGCTTCACCGCAACAACAGCATGGGACTCGGTACCATTAAGGTAAAGTAAAATGAGTCCATACCCTACTTGGACGGTAGCACCAGAGCAGACTTAGGACTAAGTTGAGACAGTAGTTACTAAGAAATTAATTATTATGATATGATAGATACTAGGAGACGATTTATAGAGAAATGAGAGGAACTAAGTAACGATTCATAAGCAGTATAATCAGTATCGCTTAGTAAGAGAACATACGAAGGAATTATAGTCTAGGGTTAAGATGTTGAAATTTAGAGTTATTAAGTAGGACGACGATATTAGTTCCATTAGAGATATTGATCGGTAGTAAAGAGCGTGATTGGTTATAACCAGTAGTGGAAATGATGAACTCTTACAAACCTTTGTAGTTAAGTGTTGTCGAATTACTTGGCTTGAATCTGGTAGGCTTGAATTAAAATAGAGCGGGCATGATCAAGTAGTGGCTACTTTTCATATGAAGCAGAATAAGATTAATGGTTCAAATAATCAAGTAACGAGGTACAGTGGAATAATGTGGCGCGCGGAAGCATGGTGAATTAGAACACCTTAAGTCGATCAATAATTAGCGTGACATGCTAAGATTGGACCAATATAAGTTAAAGATTTTATCGTGAGTAGGCAAACATTAGACTTATAAGAAACTTTACATAGGAGAACTTATCCAAAAAAAAGGATGACATATAGAATTATACGAAATATTGGACTAATATATTTTTCAAACAAGTAAATATTTTACATAAGTACGTATACTAATGTATGACTAAATCTTAACAAGTACTTAAAAAAATCTGTCTACTGAAATCTCATTTTCTCGGTAGTCTACTAAACTTTACAAAAGTAAATTCTTTTATGTATCTGTATTCAGATATAATGAACATTTCAATTCTTCTGACAACCTTATAAAAAAACTTTTATAATACTAACGTTAAAAAAAACGATATGTTTATATATATTCCTTACTCAAGATTTCAAATTCCCGTTCCATCGCATCCACTTTAGCCAAATTAATGTTACCTGACTACTATCGATATCGCAAGCATTTTATCCATTAAGGTATTTTTGAAGTTATTTATCCGCTTGCGATAAATTTACCCAACTTTTGTGAAGCCAAAAAAAAAATAATAATAATAATAGCTTTCAAAATATATATTTTCCTTCAGAAAACGAAAAGTACCGTCTTCAAATCGTTTTATAAAACTTTACATTACCATGTTTTCAACTGCATTAATGTCATTTCACCAAAATAATTTGCGAACAAGTTATATCATCGTTTTTATAAATGATCATTTGAAACACCACTTGCGAAAACGAGTAAATTATTTCAAATCTTGTTTAAAATAAATAAACAAATAAATACATAGGAATGATATTATTTTAAAACAACTGAAGTTATATTTCAAATTATAGCCACGTAGGCCACGTTTATGTGAAGGAAGGTATGCCGTACACATATTTCGTATATTAAGCTATTCAAATATGTAAGAGCATGATCATAGAGTTAGTTCGTAAGTATATAATAATTAATTTTAAGGACTTGGTTTTGTGTAGCAAGTATCATATTAGTGTACATCAAGGATATTAGTAGGTTAATTATCTAGGGGGATGAACCATATATAATGAGTTTAAGAATCTGAAATTGTAGACTACGATGAATTGAATGATGCACGTCAAACGATATAAATAAAAGTATGTACATACTAATTATAGAGAAATAGGTTAAAGATTGAGCCCTATATGGACTAGATCATCTTGTGGAATGCTAGCGTAACTAAATTGAGTCATACTAAAGTAAAACGTATTCTGAAAATACCTACGATCTAAGATATGAGTCTTGTGAATAAGGCGTTAAGTCCAAGATTGTAGACACCTAAGAACTAATCTACAAGGGTTGCTGAAGACCACAGAAATAAGTTATAGACCAATGATTATGTTGTAGAACCCTTAGTAGGATGACAATACCCTTAAAGTTGATTCGATAATTATAGATAGATTATGTAATGATTTTATTAAGCAAAAGGACAAATCGATTGAAATTACCCTGTTGGTGTACAAGAAATGACTCTGAGGTCTTAGCATGTGATAAAGAAATGAAGTGGTTAGCATGTTGGAAAATGCTATGGATATTTTAACTTGATTATTATCGAGATGAATGGATATATAGGTTGATCTTATCTAGGTGGATGAACCAGGTAGAAGCATACTAAGTCATTGATTACACCATACGCAAGTTTCGAGGACGAAACTTTCTGTAAGGGGGGTAGGATGTTATAACCGTGGTTTTTTTTTAAAAAAAATAAATAAAAGTAATTAATTAAATTGAGTGAGAATTTTAAAAAAATTAAATTAATTAATCCTAGCAATAACTACCCATAACCCCCTCCCCTTGATTCCCGCACCACCCCATTATTTTTGCCCCACAATTAAACCCCCCAACCCATTATATCAGCAGCCATAATCGGCTGCAAGATTCCAAAGAGAAAAAAAAGAATGGTAACCGTGAAGGAGCAGAGAGAAGATGGCGCCAGGGAGAAAGGGAAAAGAAGAAAAAGAGAGAAGGAGGAGAAAGAGAGTTGGCCACCCACATCAAATCCAACACTGTTTTGCCAGTGAGTTGCGTTCAAGAGGTAGGTTACCTTCCCCTCAGTCGGATTGCTTTGGATTCCCTCGCATTCTGTTTTGGGAATTATTTGATGTTTTGGGAATTATTTGATTGTCATTACATGTCTATCTTTTATATGTTTATCACGAATCCTTGTTGTGGTATGGAAATTGCGTGTTTGGCCTTAGATATAGATCACATAGCACGGAAATAGGTTGGAATGGGTTCGGGTTGGTGAAACACGCGCACGGAGGCGGCGCGTGTAGCACACGCGCGGCGGTCCCGCGCGCCCCTGCGCGGTGCGTACTGTTCATGCGCCGACTGTCACCGGCAAAATGTCGGGGGCGTTAAAATAAGACCAATGGAATTGGTTTGGGGTTAATCGGAGTTAAAATGAAAAAGTTATGTATTTTTGAGTGTATTTAGGATTTAAGAAATTAAAGAATAGTAAAATAAAAGAAAAATAAAAAAATTAAACTGACGCGCTGAAGTTGTCAGATGGGTTACGAGATGTGGATGAAATTGGTTTGGGATAAATTGGAGTTAAAACCAAAAAGTTATGGATTTTTGAATAAAACTAAAATTTAAAGAAAACTAATAAAAGAATTAAAAAAA
>AP025066.1:27711922-27776954 GCA_036186865.1 Eustoma russellianum
AATAAATTAAAATAAAAAAAATAAAAAAAAATGGCATCAGTCACCTTAAGAGTAGTAACTAATAAAAGATTATAATAATAATAATAACCTATCTATTTAATATGATAATTAATCAATTTAGAAACTCATGAAATAAATTAAAATGAACTAAAAAAAAAGAAGGAAAATGGAGAGTGAAGAAAATGAAATTAAAGCAAGAAAAAAAATAGTAGGAGAAGATAAAAAATATTTAATTAAAATATTTAAGTGCTTGAAAGCCTAGGAAATATAAAATAAAGTGTAGAAACCTAAAATAAAGTCTAGAAAGATAAAATAACGGTAGAAGATAAAATACAGTAATGAACCCCACGCAACATAGGGTAACTACGCAATATAGGTAATACGCAACATAGAACGGAGCATGCAACATAGGA
Source organism: Eustoma russellianum (assembly GCA_036186865.1). Taxonomy (NCBI): domain Eukaryota; kingdom Viridiplantae; phylum Streptophyta; class Magnoliopsida; order Gentianales; family Gentianaceae; genus Eustoma; species Eustoma russellianum. The sequence continues at coordinate 27,712,336 of AP025066.1, forward strand.
CAAACGGAAGTGTGCAAGTGTGACGCATTCATGGCACGAGCATTGCATTTGGCCTATGAGCCGTGTGGCCTGACGAGGCGTGTGATGGGTGTTGGTAATAATGGTTACCTTCATCCGATGGGACCCGGGACATGCATAGCATAACATAGAAAAGAATGAGCATAGCGTGTGATATTAAATGACTGCGTGTGACACGGAGATAGAAGTGCATGCATCATGAACTTGCGCATTGCATTTATCATTGTTGTGATTATTTGTCTTGTTATTAAGTTGTTCAGCGTTACGTTTTGGGATACGGATCGGGTCGGGTATGTGTTATTTTCTTATTTATGCTTTAATTGCTTTGTTATTTATATGTTCATGTTTTATTGCTTTATTTATCTGCTACCTGCTTTACGTGCTTAATTGTTTACCCGACTCAGTATGTGACAGTCCCTTTTCGGGAGAGACGGATAACCTACGAGTGACTCTCATCACTCACCCCCCCACCACCCCTCCACAGGTGAGCAGGATTATGAGTATATACAATTAACGAGGGTGAGACAGATTACACAATCTGGGACTAGTGAGCTGGACTCGAGAAGGGATCTTGTTGACCCGGAGCTTGATACTTGGGATAGTCAGATAGACCTCCACATAGGTTTATTATTTTGATTTTAGTATTTCATATTTGACTTAGCGGGTTTCGTCAACCCTTGTACTTGATTTTATTTTGATGGATTTAATTTAATCAGGATGTTTATTTCTTTAATTATCGTTTCTGCGAAAAATTTCTACGTCAATTCTGACGTGCAAAGAAATTTGAACGACGCTTTGTAGTTCTCTTAGTAGGCTACGGCGGATGCACTGTTCCCGATGCTAGGGCTCGGGAGCGGGGCGCTACATCATCTCGCTGTTGCTAATAGTCCTCTTATGTCAAATCCGGCCTCCTGTGGGTCGCTTAATTTATTTTGCTATCACTAATACCGAGTTCTCTTATTGTGTCCATATCTTTGCATTTTGACCCTTCCTAAGGAATCCCATTGGTGTGCAACTCTTCAGGCAGTTCGATGCTTGAAACTTCATCCTGGCCAGGGCTTATTGTTATTTTCTTATTCTGATCTTCAGCTTCGGGCATACTACGATTCTGATTGGGCCAGCTGTTCTTTGACGCATCGTTCTCTTACTGCCTACTTGGTGTTTTTGGGTTCCCCTCTAATTATGTGGAATACAAAGAAACAAACTATCGTTTCTGGCTTTTTAGCAGAATCTAAATATCGTGCTATGACAGTGGCTGCCTGCGAGCTCAAGTGATTGTCTGGTTTGTTACTTGATCTCGGTTGTTCTTTTTCGATGTGTATTCAACTCTTTTGTAATAGTCAGTATATGATCATGGTGTATGTGACATTGTAATCTCAGTGTCGATGTTACATCTATCTTCTTCAAAAAATTTAATAAAGTTTAAACTTGAATTTCTATGTATTCTAAGATCTCCTTATACATGACACAAGGATCATGTTGTATCATAAACATATAATATAAAAGTCGAATCATTTGTCTCGTGGCACGGTTCTTTACGCGTAAAATCTTTTTAAAACATTTTATATGACAAAACAATCCGTAAAAACGCATCGTGTGATAAAATCTTTCATCCGAAAACTTTGTTTTGTCTTATGCATGTATGAATTCTCGGTTGTGGGCTGAGTTTGCGTATCTAACATTTTCAGCCATTAAGACCAATATTTGACTCATGTTTCATATCATAATAACTTAAGTGAAATACCAATTTTTTTCCTTCCAAAGGTGTTCTCAGTTTGGTCTTCCAAAACAGCCCAGTTTTGGGATTTTAACCACTAAGGTCTTCACCTTATGTTGTTCATTTCTTTATCTTTATCTTATAGACTTTTATCTAGTCCACTTTTCTATATATTATGAAATTTACAAAGCCCCATTTTTACAGTTTAGATGTTATCGGTCAAATCACCAAAACAGTCCCTTATTTGGGCTTGTTACCTTTTATTACCTCTTCATTGTGCTTATTTATCACTTCCTTTAGTTAGTTCCGTATATAATATACTTATCTTTACATATATGTAATCAAGGATATACCTAAGAACATCTTTGGTATACGCTTATGGCCATGTGGCCGAATGCATATCCTCACACACACATGATTTTCAACTTGTTCACTACATCATACATGTAAGAATGATCATATCCCTTTAGCCATTCAACTTATCATGAATATATACATGTTCACTTGACTTATTCATTTTCCACCATGATAATGCATCATACTTGTGGTTTTGACATATATAGACTCATACATGGCACTTTTCATCACATACATGAACATAAGAATCATGATCATGATGAAAATCACATGCAAATACATATGAAGATGAAACTCATGAAAGTACACATTCCTAGGCAATGATCATCTAAGATACACATCAAAATAATGGTGATGAATCATGCATAACAATGGAGACCAAAACAGCCCCATATTTGGAGGAAAATACATAAAAATGACATGATGGTCATCAAAGGAACAATCTTTTATGGCCATGCATTATAGCATAAATTATGATGCACCACAATCATGTTAAATCATGACCATCAACATGCATAAACACTAAAAATCATGGAGAATGCATATGTGGTGATCATCATGGAAACATACAAGAAAATGATGCAAAATGAGGTTCTTCGTACACTTTTTCAAGAAAGTGTGACATGTAACCAACACTTTTCATAAAATGAGACATGCATGCTTAATCTTCTATTTCATGTGACATGCATACACATATGAGACTTAGACATACCATAAACTTATCATGCATGATACCTTTACATACCAACTTAGTCACAAGCATGCCTACATTCAAGTATCACACACAAGACTTCATAGAATTGGCATGCAAGCAAACTTTCTTCATGTTTATAGTGAAATCATCATTTGAACATATGCATGCATGATCCAAATTTGTAGATGAACATAGATGATGTATTTTTGAACATGCATGAAGAAAACAAAACAAACATGAAAACATGGCAAACGTGTTGTATCATTTTATAACTTTCATAAACATGGCATTTCATAAGTTGGCTATAGCACTTTTCATGACGTAAGAATAGTAGCACACGACTTACGGAATGATTCTCCATATAATCTCATGTACAAAATATGAATCCCAATGGTCCAATCACGATGTTACATTATATGTACATGGATCTAATGGTGACGCGTTATGGCTGAGATTTTGGGTCTCGGACACGGTGTTACACTTGGCCACAACGTAAACTATGCCCCTGACATCCTTTCCCAGAACCAGATGTCAGGCCGGAGCACCATAAACCTATCGTAACATAGTAAACGTATCATAGACATATAATGTAAAAGTCGTATGGAATCATTCGTCTCGCGACACGTTTCGTTACACGTAAAATCCTTTTAAAACATTTCATGTGATAGAACAATACATGTAAACGCATCGTGTGATAAAATCTTTCATCCCAAAACTTTGTTTTGTCTTATGCATGAACACGACAAACATGAAAACATGATAAAGTTTTCAAAGTTTTAACGTAATTCAAATTTAGATTCTTATGTAGATCATAATCACCATGTATATTAAAAGTATTTTTACCCAAAAAACTGTAACGCACAGATGAACCAATTCGGTTTCTGTTATGGATCAAATAAGGGCTGTCTCCGCTAGAATAGCCCAAAATCAATTCATTCTGGACTAATGCAGAGGGATATTAATTAATCCCATGGAGGCCCAATTTATGAGTATCAAACCATTTCCTTGAACAAATATGGGAACAATCTGAATTTGCTTTCCTGGTAAAAGTGATTACATGCAGATAAATTACACCCAACTACAATTTGTTTTACGAATTTACTCTGCTTCCACGTGAGAAAAAAAATTATTTTGAACCGTATTACAAACTTTTCCTATTTTTTTTTTTCAAAAATACCTTTGATATATTTGACCTTGTCCCAGACAAGAAGGTCTACACTACGATGACGGTATATTGTTGTTTAACACATATACTGTACATTACGGTGTCTTTTAAATCGGGCTCATAATCATTAATATGTGTAAAATACAGTAATGACAATGAATGTCTACTGTGGTTTTTTTTTTCTTTATGATTTTGATTAGATACAACACGATCACCGAGTTTAAGAGACCTATTGTAAACTTCTGTGCTTTTGAATAAACACAACGGAATAGGTTATCTATGCCGGAGTTTATCTTCGTGCAACAGTTGAAGTCTACAGTTTTTTCCCTCCTAAAATGGCATTGATCATATGCCAGTTTCTTTAATAAATGCTTATGTTCTCGCTTGAAATCCGTCTCTTGTAGATCTGCTGCTGAATAATGCTGGCTGCGTGTGTATCTTATCTATTTTTATTCATATCCAAATCAGAATTTAATATGGTTTGATAAATAGTTGGCAAATCCAGATGTTAGAGAATCTAATTGAGGGAATCTCATTTAGTAACTAAAACGTTTGGCTCATTACTCAATTAACAGCCAAATGTTGATGAGTCATTCTTTTTGGATAACGGCTCATTTACAGCCGTGCAACCGGCTGGTGCTTGTTTCCTTGCAATTTTTTTTAATATATGTTTTGATGAAATTGGGTGCCACATCAGACTTTCCCTCCTTCCCCAACAACCCGATCTGAATCAATTAATCAAAACCTCCCCATCTCTCCGGCCGGTCGTCAAACTCTACGGTCCGACCAACAATCCGGCCATCTTTTATATCCGTTTCGCTCTCCTCTACAAACCTGTCTCATTACTTTTCACTCCTTCTGAAATCGTCGAGTCTCCGATGCTCTATAACGGCTCCGACGTTGTCTCAGGCACGGTGGAGGAGATAATGCTTTATTTGGACACAAAGTTCTCAGAGCCTGCGTTATTGCCGAGGAATGGGTCGACGTTTGGGTGGTATGTTCAGACGACGCCGTTGATAATGTGGTTGTTGACCTTGATAAAATTCCTAATGCTTATGAAAAATGATTCAAGTCTACAATCAATCACACTTGGACTTGAGTTTCAACAAACTAAAATTACAAGAAGATCAACAATGGATCAATCGAAATGAACAATCGGCAAGATTAACAAGAAGATAGAGAATGGAGAGAGAGAGAGAATCAATCTCTTATTCATCAACCAAAAACATTACAACTGAAAATCAAGGAGAAAAACTTTTTATCTCTGTTTGTTACACAACGGTTAAGGAGAAGAGGCAGTTATAACTGTAAAGACAAGAATGTCCTTTTTCCCAATTTCGTCTTCGCGATTCAGTAAGGGCAAAATGGTCATTTTGCCTATGTTTAAATTTTTCCCGCAAATTGCACTTCTTCTTCCTTCTTCGCACAGCAACTCACAACTGCTCCATGGTCCCAGCTTGTTGTTCCTTTTTCATCTCTTTACAATTTCAGCATTTAATCCCCAACTGTGTGTTCCATTATTGTTTTTGCTTCTGCCCTCTTGACTCATTCGCTTCTGGGCTTGTTTTGTCCGCCTGCACTAATAGTTTTATCACCCCCCCTCAAACCTGACGGTGCGTAAATGTTACAGGTTCACAAAGCACTAGTCAGGTACTGCGGTCTCTTCACTTCTAATCCTTTTATGAACATATCAGCAAGTTGAAACTCTGTTCTGACGGGCATAGGTTTCACAACCCCTTCTTGAAATTTTTGCCTAACCAAATGACAATCAATTTCAATATGTTTTATGCGTTCATGGAAGACTGGATTCTCTACAATATAAATTGCACGCTTGTTGTCACATAACTGTTGTCACCGAACAGCTTAATTGGACCTTCCTGCTCAATCCCCAGATCACACAACAAGTATAACAACCACTGCACCTCACATGTCACAGAAGCCAACGCTCTGTACTCCAACTCAGATGATGATCTGGATACCGTGGCTTGTTTCTTAGCCTTCCAAGAAACCAGTGATCCTCCTAAGAACACACAAAATCCTGTTATAGACCTTCTAGTCTCTTCACACCCTACCCAATACGCATCAACAAAGGCCTTAAGTCTCAGATAGTGTCCTTGGGCAAGAAAAGACCTTGTCCAATTGTTCCTTTTATATACCTCAAAAGTCTGTGAGCTGTTTTCATGTGTAACTCTGTTGGGCAATCTAAAAATTGACTGAGTTGTTGTACTGTGAACGCAATGTCAGGCCTCGTTATTGTCAGATATAGAAGTTTTCCAACCAAGCTTCTGTAGCTGCTTACCTCTTGGATTAGTGGGGAATCATTGTGGTATAACTTCATATTCTTCTGTATAGGTGTTGTAGCTGGCTTTGATCCAAGATAACCTGTGTAATCTAGTAATTCCATAGCATATTTACCTTGGCATATAGTAAGCCCCCCTGTGACCTGGCTACTTCCAGACCCAAGAAGTACTTAAGGTCCCCCAAGTCCTTAATCTGGAAGGTATTGTGAAGATAGTACTTAATTTCCTGAATTGCTGTGAGACTGGAGCTTGCTAGGATAATGTCATCCACATATACCAACAAGGATATAAAAGTATTGTGAGTAGACTTTGTGAAAAGGGAGTGATCATGCTCTGACTGATGGAAGCCTTGCTGAATCAGGGCCTTAGTCAGTTTGTCATTTCATTGCCTGCTAGCTTGCTTGAGGCCATAGAGGGATTTGTTTAGCTTGCAGACAATGGAGGGAGAGGAAGCTTGGAGTCAAGATGGTAGCTCCATATAAATCTCTTCAGACAAATCTCCATGCAAGAAGGCGTTGTTGACGTCTAGTTGATGAAGATACCATCCCTTGGATGCTGCAAGTGCCATGATTAGCCTAGCTGTAGTCAATTTTGCAACGGGTGAAAAAGTATCTGTATAGTCCATCCCCAGCTGTTGCGTGTAGCCCTTGGCTATGAATCTTGCCTTATATCTCTCAACATTCCCATCTGGCTTATACTTCGTCTTGAACACCCACTTGCATCCAATGGGTTTTTTTCCCGTTGGCAGGGGAACCAAAGACCAGGTTTGGTTGGCTTCAAGGGCATCCAATTCTTGTCTCATGGCCTGGCACCAATGTTCGTGCCTGGATGCCTCATGATAACTGGTAGGATCAGGTTCCACACTAATATTAAATGCAAAGGACTTGTATGCAGGAGACAGATGTGAAAATGAAAGAGTGTTTTCAATGGGATGTGAAATGGAAGATCGGGAGTTTGAGACGTTGTTTGTAAGGTTGCAGTAGTATTCTTTCAAATATGATGGAGGTTGTCTCTGCCTTGGAGGCCTGGGATTGACATTGTTTTGATGTTCTGCAGGCAAGTTACTGGAATAGTTAGGTACCGTGACATCATTTATTGAGTATGATGGTAGGGAGTTTTGTTGAGAAGATGGAGAATCAGTTGGGATGGTGGTAGGTGTCACAGTGGAATGAGATCTGAATGACTGAAGAGAAGTGGAAGAATTAGATGGGTTGTCAGCAGATGTAAGAAAGGATTGGTGTGACAGTGATGGAGTGGAAACTGATGGTGTAAGAGTAGGTACTGATGGTGTGGAATGGTTTGGTGGCTCAGAAGCTTGACTGAAAGGAATGGAATGCTCGTGAAAGGTGACATTTTTAGAAATCAAAATGTCCTTAGTGTCTAGATCTTGCAAGATATACCCTTTAGTGGCAGATGGCACGCCCAGAAGGACACTTCTTTTGGCTCTTGGATCTAGTTTTGATTTATTTGGATCAGTGTTATATGCAAAAGCAAGACATCCAAACACCCTTAGATGACCATAATTAGGGAGCATTTGGAACAAGACTTGAAAAGGAGTCTTCTATGAAAGAATTGGTGTTGGAGTTATATTAACAAGATAAGTGGCATACTGGACGCAAAATCCCCAGTATCTTAAAGGCAAGTTGGATTGGAATCTGAGGGCCCTAGCAACATTAAGAAGGTGTTGTTGTTTCCTTTCAACAAGTCCGTTTTGTTGTGTTGTATATGCACAAGTTTTTTTGATGAATGATGCCTTGGCGAGCATAGAATAAGGTTAACAAGAATTCAGGAGCATTATCTGAACAAACCACCTTGACCCTTTTATTAAATTGAGTACGTACAAGGTGACATAAGCTTTGAATGAAAACTGCAGCTTCTGATTTGGTTTTCAAAAGGTATGTCCACGTAAACCTACTATGGTCATCTACTATAGTAAGGAAATATATCTGCCCATGCATTGTGGAGACTCTATAAGCACCCCAAACATGAAATGGAAACCTTTTTTGCTTTGCCATAGGGCAGATTTTGCAATCATCTTTGACATCAATAGCTACGACATCAGAGTCTATTTTACTTATTTCTCTGATTCTTGGCATAGAGACATGGCCCAATCTCTGGTGCCACAACATGGAATCTGCTTGGCATTGGTTCAAAGAGGCAAGACATGTAGGAGATGGCTGGTGTGCATGATGACTGGATAGGTAGTATAGGCCATTCTGAAGCTCAGCTGAACCAATCATCCTCTTGGAGAATTGGTCCTGAAGCACACATCCATTGGAATGAAAATAAGCACAGATTTTTGAAATAGTGATAAACTTGCTAAGAGAAAGCAGATTATAAGAAAACTCAGGAACAAGAAGGACACCTGGTATAGAAAATGAAGGATTAACTGAAATTGTACCAATGTGAGTGACTCGGGCTGTTAAGTTGTTAGGCATTCGAACAGAAACATTATTTACAGCAGTATAAGAATCAAAGAAATGAAGAGAAGAACAAATGTGATCAGACGCTCCTGAATCCAATATCCATTTACAACTAATATTCTGTGAAGGTTGAACCTTACCTTTACCATGGTGCATCACAATCTGAGCATTCATGACTGCAAGTTGAGAGACTATGTATCCAGAAGAGCTCTCTCTTTCTCCAAGTAACATCATCAACTTAGTATATTGATCAGGGGTGAGCATATGCAATGGCTGTGATTGTGGTTGATCCATCCCTACATTACTCTCCTTATCTCCCCCGTCATTGATCTGTACAGCACAATCAAACTTATCTGCCATGTTGATTTGAGGCTTGGCCTTATAGCCCGGATGGTATCCATACTTCTTATAACACCTATCCACTGTGTGTCCTGGCATTCCACAGAAGGTACTTACTGATCTCTGAGAAAAGTTATGGTATCCCCTACCTGCTCCTCTCCTTATTCCTCCTGACTGAGGCCTTGTATTAAAACTTCCAACAGCGATTCCAGCAGGCGAATTGCCATCATTTACAACATTAATTTGACTAGAATCAACCATAAGTGCCGATGTATTATTGTTCAACTGTCCTTGCACATTATTGTTCATCACCTTTCTCTCAAATTGTAAAGCCATAGAAAATGCAGTAGATATGTTTGGTAATGGAGTCATGACGAATATTTGTGATCTTACAGGATCAAATTCGCTACTCAAACCTTTTATGAATTTGATCACATAATCACTTTCAACGAATGTTTGCATTTTAACAGCCACATCACATGTACATCTAGCACAAACACATTTAGGTATAGGTCTTACGACTAGCATCTCCTCCCAAACTGACTTCGGCTTTGTAAAATATTCACTAATAGACATACCTTCCTTTTTAATTCCATAGAATTCCTCCAGTAGGTCTGATAACCTGAAAGGATCTCCTCCTGCAAACCTTTAATGCAAATCTTCCCAGACCTCTCTTGCTGACTCAAACCACATGATGCTTTGAGATATAGAAGGTGTCACATAGTTCTGTATCCAAGATCTGACCATTGTATCACATTGAATCCAGGCCAAGAAACTTTCATCCCCTTCTCTTGGTCTGGTGCTGGTTCCATCAAATGAATCATAGCTTGTTCTTGATTCTAAGAGCCATACGTAAAGTCCTGTTCCACACGTGAAAATTATGTCCATTGAGCGGCGGTTGAACAAGAACAGCAGCGGGACTTTCATTCGGATGCAGATACAAAGGATCTGCTGCTGGATTCTCCACGTTATTGTTTCTAGAGGTCGAAGCCATTGCGATAGAAGAAATTAATACAACAGAAGAAATCAATACAAACTAGACAGCGCAATCACTACGCATCCAAACAATAACCTCTCTCTGATACCATGATAAAATTCCTAATGCTTATGAAAAATGATTCAAGTCTACAATCAATCACACTTGAACTTGAGTTTCAACAAACTAAATTTTCATGAAGATCAACAATGGATCAATCGAAATGAACAATCGGCAAGATTAACAAGAAGACGGAGAAAGGAGAGAGAGAGAGAGAGAGAGAGAGAGAGAGAGAGAGAATCAATCTCTTATTCATCAACCAAAAACATTACAACTGAAAACTATGAAACTGAAAATCAAGGAGAAAAACTTTTTACCTCTGTTTGTTACACAACGGTTAAGGAGAAGAGGCAATTACAATTGTAAAGACAAGAATGTCCTTTTTCCCAATTTCGTCTTCGCGATTCAGTAAGGGCAAAATGGTCATTTTGCCTATGTTTAAATTTTTCCCGCAAATTGCACTTCTTCTTCCTTCTTCGCACAGCAACTCACAACTGCTCCATGGTCCCAGCTTGTTATTCCTTTTTCTTCTCTTCACAATTTCAGCATTTAATCCCCAACTGTGTGTTCCATTATTGTTCCTGCTTATGCCCTCTTGACTCATTCGCTTCTGGGCTTGTTTTGTCCGCCTGCACTAATAGTTTTATCAGACCTTGCAGCATAGGAGTATGACGTGGCATTTGGAGAGGATGGAGAGGTGGGCGGAGGACATGGTCGCGCGTGGCGGAAAGACTAAAGGGGATCTGGTGATAGGGAGTCTGAAGATGGAGATAAAGAAGTTTGGACGAAATTACAGTCAGGTCCTTGAAGTTTTGCTTGAGAATGCTCGTATGGAGAAGAAAGTTCTTCACACATAAAGAAAAAGTTAATTTGGATGGGTAAATATGAGTCAACGGTTTTTTTCATTAGTCAAAATTTTTCAGCCGGTTGCATGGTTGTAAATGAGCCATTATCCAAAAACAATGACTGTTAAATAAGTTTCATCAACGTTTAACTGTTAATTGAGCAATGGTTCAACGGTTTCTCTATTCCCTCGAATCTAATATATACCGGAATGCCATCCAGTATTTCACCGAACACCTAATGTTTATTGTGATCAAAGTTCTATGCAATCTAAATAGGAAATAATGCTACACCGGAATTATTTCAACAACAAATTCAAACATCATGCTCTAGCAGGAAATGTTTTCACATATGTATATAGGTTTACCAAAGCAAGAACGAACTATTACCGTTTTGTCGTTTTTTGTCATTTGCCCGGCTCTATATATATATATATGTATAAATGAGTCAATTCCATTTTATCAAGGGAAATCTGAAACCGAAAAGGTCTAAGCATAGAAATGTGTCCTTTCTTTATAGACAAATTTCTGCGGCGACATCTTGAAATTCAGTTATTATAGTAGCTGAAATTGATTTAAAGGAAAAAAAAAACGCGAAAAAGAAAATTATTAATGTTTCGACAATTATTTCATCCATGTGCATAAATAAGTCAAAAAAGGGTTGTCACGTACATTTTTAGTGTGAATATGTTTAAAACAATAAATACACTTTTCGTGCACAAAAAAAAATGTAGGGTAAAGCTACGTGGTCTCTCTCTGGACCCTATACAAACGCAAGAGCCTAATACACCGGAAACGCTTTTTTTACTTGTATTGGTAATTAATACATACCCATTATGTGGATCATGTTAAACTTTGTGAATTTTTTTTTAATAAGTCTGTGATAGTTTAAGAATTCGAATGTTATCTAAGAATTGAATAGGGCCTGAAATCTAACATCCTTTCCATTCTTTGAAACCATAGGCCTAATGGGAGAGTACATGAAGGCCAATCTCATTTCACAAACTATCATTCTGTTATAATGGTAGCAGCTATGTTGCAACACCATCCTAAACTTCAAGAGTTACAGTCTAATACGAACAGCAAGCCTAAGTAATATCGTTAATTTTTCAATTGTATTCCTCATTGAGCCTCTCTCTCAACTTCTAATTTGAAGTAGAATGCCTAACATGCTCAAAAAATAAAATAAAATAAAATAAAAAGTAGACCTAATAATCCATTCTTACGTTACGCACATATTTATGTTTTTTTTTTCAAGATTTGAATCCGACCCAATTGAGTTTTAGGTTACATGTCCGATTTACAGTGGGATTCTTGTGTGTGTTATCAGGTAACGTCTTACCAATCTAAGAGGCTGTTGGATTCTTTATTTATATCTTCTATGCAGTTTCTTAGAGCTAACAAAGGAAGCTCCTAGAAGGATTTGGGCTTTTGTTTCAGAAAGTATTTATGTTCTTTCGTGGCTTAAAAAGGTGATTGAATCTAGTACAGTGGAAAAAATAATCTGAATGGTAATAAAGAAAGCCAAAGTGATTTATGGTGACTAAATGGGTTCGATGCCCATTGACTGATGCCAGCTCTCTATATCACAAGCATTCTGCTAAAAGGAAAAAAATATTTTTTTTAATAGTGTATATGAAAATACGTTTTTGGTATACTAGGCTTCCACGTTTGTACAGGGTCCAGAGAAGGGGCGGATTGTTTCACGATCTGATGTACGCAGCATTATTCTACATTTTGTGCAATAGGCTGTTTCCGCTGCTTGAACCCATGACTTCAAGGTCATATAACATAAACCTTACCAGTTGCTTCAAGACGTGTCCTTATAACCCTTCATTAAGGGAGGGCTTTAAATAGTTAAGAAAAACTATTGAAAAAGTAAACTGACCCTTCACACTTATACAGGAAAGGTAATATTTCTGTACTTCCATTAGGAGTGATATCCAAAACCAAAGGAATTTCAACATCCGTATCCAAATTCAGTCTCACAAAATCGGCATGAACATAAGTTATAATCTTTAATGAACATATCTTTACAATCCTTCTAAAATATGCCACTAATCTATGAATCATTTCATGAGTACTGAATTTCTTCTTTATAGACGTTATTGCTGTCAATCCAGCTGTTGTATTTGGTGACACGACTAATTCAATTAATCAAAGCTGGATGGCATTATTGTATCTACTCTTAACATTTTACACAACAATCTATATACTAATTTCCTAAAATTAATTTAAATAACCCCGCCCGAAAAGATGGAAATCCAGCAACAGTTATTTTTTGTTGAAAAAAAATTCTCAGCTTCTCACACCCATAATAGACAAATTTGCATACCAAGAGGCTTTTTTCCTGTGCCAGAATGTCACGATCTAATTTTTGACTCGAATAAGGTCTGTGATAATGTTCTTCATTTTTGTCATTTCGAAATATACATAATACAACTCATAGAAAATAATATTTACATCAAAACAATACATCATGTTTATCTATAAAAACACAACTATGTCACGTAACGGTTAATCATTGTGACAATTGCAAGAGGACAACCACACTGAAAGATAAGAAATGATCGAAAATTACATGCTTAGTATGAATTTAGAGTCATCATATCCCCTCAGATTTACTTTTCACATAAGGTGCACATATACGCACACACATCAATAAGATTGTTTCCGTTCATAGCTACTTCGTTATTTGTCTCCATTCTCATGCATATGGTTATTTTGTAGTGATGAGACCGGAATTGTTCACCGGGTGGATCAGAGATGACCCGAGTTGTGTGCCGTTAATCTTCCATCTAAATCCGTCAATGGAACCTGAGAAGGAAGAAAAAAGTTAGAGATCTCAGGGCGCTGCCCCGGAAAAACCCTCCGACGCTTAAGTCAGTTATGAATGTTTTGAGTAGGCAATTTGTGCTGGAATAAAGGTTTAGACGAAACCTGTGATAAGATCTCACTGAGTATATGGTTGTTTATGTATTGGCTGAGATGGAGTTCTTGAGAGAAGGCTCCAGAAGTTGTTCCCAAAGTTGGATCCTCTTTCTTGTCTGGAAAGTGGGATATTTATACCCAAGATTGAGGAGGTCTGACCCCCTGCCCGATGATGGGATGGTGATGTATCTGAGATGGCGGTCTAGTCCACTGCAGAGCCGCAGTATGATGGAACAAGGGCCTGAGACCATAGCTGTGTCAGTGGTTGAACTTACGATGCGTAGGCCGGCTGGTTATTATGACCTTGTACTAATCCAGCCGATGCTTGACACCTGGAAAGTAGTCTGCAAATCTGTCTTAGTGGGTCTCAGATGTTAGCAGATAATATCTTCCCTGGTCTTATCCGAAATACTTTGAGCAAATGTTTATGAGAGCGGGGCCGAGGCTAGAGCTTTGCTGATAAGAAAGCAAGGCCGAAGCAGAGCTGAATAGATGCCCTTTAAGAGTCGTACACAGTTTATTCCTTTACCCGACGAGGCTGACTATGAGTGGTAGCTTTGACTAAAGCTTTGCCGAGCCGAGGTGCTGATATAAAAAATATCCTTACAAGATAACTTCATTCCCAACTTGTCATGGTCATGTTAAGCAAGTGCCGACCTGACTCAGGCATGTGGCCGAGCTGACCAAAGATTTGTAATTGAGTTTGTCTTAACCATTTTAGTAGGTTTGTCTTGGCTGAAGTGCAAGAGTGCCGAGCAGAAGTGCATCCCTGCCGAGCTGCTAGAGTTGTCTCAAACTTTAATTTGTCGTTGACTGTTTGTTGACTGACTAAATATTTTTTGGCTCATCATTGCCCCCAGATTAGTTTGGCTGAGCTGACCAGAGAAGGCAGGCTAATCGATTCAGAGCCTTTAATGAATTGTCTTTTTAAATGTGACGTGTTTGCCTCTGATTGAGCTGCTCTGCGCATTTACTGCCTGCGCAAAGTACGAGGCATCAGTTACGCACCTTTTTGCATTTGGCGGTTACAGAGATCAAGGACAATAGCATCGAGGTGACCCTTGGGCCGCCGAGATGAAATCCTATAAATAGAGCCTTCCACCATCGCTTGAACCTTTTATTACTTCTGTTTTCTGTTTTTGCTCTCTGCTTCCTTCTCTGGCAATTTTCTAAACTTCTTCCGTTAGTCTTCTCTGGCGTCCTCAGCTTCCTTCAGCCTTCTTCATCCTTTTCATCAACTTTTCTGTAAGTCTTCCTTCTTACTTCTTCATCATGTCTGTTTCTTCTCATGACTCCCAAAACCTTTCTGAGGGCGCTTCTTACGCTGCCGGTGGTGGAGAGCACTCCAACTCTCCATCTCTGTCTGGGAGGACGGTCTCTGCTGATGACCGTCCGATCAGTAATCTGCGTCGGACCACTGGTGACACTGCTCAGTCCAGCAGAGCTGTCACCGTGGTTGACTCTTCGCCGGAGCAAGCAAAGATTGCTCCTGCTCCGGCATCTGTAAATCCTCCGGCTCTGCTAATGGATCCATCTATGTTCACGGGGGTCCTTGAAATAGGTCTACCGTCTCTCTTGGTTCAAGAGTCTTTTTGCAATTTGTCCGAGGCCGACCTGAACCGGATCTGCAAATTCCACAAGATTGACCGGAATCGATTCGGCCTAATCTTGCCTTTGCCTGGTCAGACTGTTTATGATCCTCCAAAGGATTATGAAGCAGTCTACGAGGACTACTTCAAGTCGGGCTTTAATCTACCCATTCCTGAACCTCTTACCCGAATTATGCGTGCTTATGGTCTTGGGATTCCTCAGATCCAACCAAATGGTCTGAAGCTCATTCTTTGCTATCTTCTTTTTCTTAGAATAACTGAGTCTCCCTTTAACGCCACTGTTTTTAGAGCCCTTTTTGCCTATCGGGCCTCGCATAGCTGGTATTACTTCAGCAAGCGGGCCTCTAACACCGACTTTCCTTTCGCTATTAATATTCCTACCTTCAATAAGAGATTGAAAGGTAGATTTTTTATGCCAAAAAGGCTAAGCTGCCGAGCGGGAACATCTGGAAGTCTGGCAGAACAGACAATATGAAGCCGGGCCCAGAGTACTGTGATGAGGCAGCCAGACTGCGAAGTCTCCCAATTGTCATCGACTGGCAAAAGGTGGATTATGACATTTTGATGGCGACCGACCTGAGCCATTCGGCTGTGGGTCAAAACTATCTGCCCCTTTCTCCCGACAACTTGCTCATTGTCAGAGGTCGGTCTTGATGCACTTTCCTTTTAGTATTTTTCTTACTTTCAGTAGCTAGCTGTTTTATCCTTGATGCAGGCTCAATGGTTTCTGGCAACTCTTCTCATTCTAGCAAACTGGCCAAGGCGGCAGCCAGAAAGAGAGCCCGTAAGGCTAGAAGAGTGGCTGCTCTTTCATCTGCTGGGGGATCTTCCACTCTAGCTCTGCCCCAGTTCCTGCTACTGCTGAGCCCGTGCAAGCACAGCCTGAACCAGGTAACTAGAACTTTTTCCAACCTCAAATTTTTCTAAGTGTTGAGCTCTGTTTCTGACTTGATCTGTTATATTTTCTACATCTCTGCCGATCGAAATTATGGATGATGAACCTGAGGCTGAAATTCAACCTCAGTCCTCTGCTGAACCAGAACTTTCGGTAGAAATCAGTGTTAGCTCAAACCTTCGTCATAGGAAGAGGCGCCGAGACAAAGGCCCATCCAGCGGCCAGGATGCAGGTCCTTCTCAGCCTGTATATGAAGCAACTGCTTCTAGGCCAGCTGAGGAAGTCCTGCCTCAGCCAGCCGAGATACATGGCCTAATTCTGATTGGGTTTTCAAAGGGTGATTCAGTTGTGGACCCGGCCATAGCCAGGAAGCTGAACAAAATCATGGTTCTCCCGTTAGATCAACAAAAGTTTAGGGCAGCCACTTGGGAGAACCTGAAGAGTGTCATTCACTCCAATATTGCTTTGGTAAGCAAAATTTTTCTAAGTGATTGCTTGATTTCATCACTTATTCATTTTTCTAACTTTGCTCTTTGATAGGTCCGAGCTCAGAAGTTGGAGGCCTTGGCTCGTGGAGAAGAATTTCTTGAAGATCTTCAAGTCAAAACCAAAGAGCTTGAAGAAGCCAACCAGCAGAGAGCTGGGCTGATTCAACAAGTTAACACTCTGCAAGCCGAGGTACACTTCAGCAAAGGGCCGAGGATCCTGAGACGAAGTTGGCCACTACCAACTCAAAGGTGGATGAGTTGGAACATAAAGTGGCTGACCTAGAACTGGCCTCCACTCAATCTCTGACTGAGATTGAGGTCTTGAAAAAGGAAAAAATGAACTGTTGTAGAGGAGCAACACTTATGAAGAGCAGTTGGATCAACTACGTCAACAAATGGCCGAGACTGAGGTCAAGGCAATTGCTGATTTTAGAAAATCCAAGCTGTTTGAAGAAAATATGATTCTGCTACAGAGTTCAGCTATGGAAGTCGGCCGAAAAGAGGCCATTGACTTCTGCTCAGAAATCTATCCAGAATTGAACAAAGAAGATCCTCGTCTGGCTGAATTGTACAACTCAAGTGCTTCCCAATGATTCGACAATCAGTTCCAGCAGTTCTTGGAAGGAGCTGACTTAAAGGAAGATGAAGACTAGTCTTAGGATCTTTTTTGTAATCAGTAATGAGCATACCTCAATTGTATTCTGTTCTTCAAATCGTTATGAATGGAAAAAATTTTCTAAGTCTTTGCAACTTATTTTTCCCTTTTGTTCTGCTCTTTTGCTTCAGCTTTTCTGCTAAGTCTTTTCTTTCCAAACTTATTGTTGCCGAGTTCCATCTCTTATTGTTGCTGAGTTCCCACGTCGGTCTTGGTAAACTTAATCAGTTTAACCGAAAAATAAACTAAGTTACCAAACTTTTAAATATAGAATAAACCTGTTATTCTGTCGAGCTGAGATGAAATCTTTTGGCCTAAGTTTCCCTTGTAACAACCGAGATAATTTCTATTCAGCAATTTTGCAGGGCTAATCTGGACTCCAAGATCTGCTATGCTGAATACTTCTTGGATTCTTCCAAGTATTTGAGCTGACTTCGTAAGTCTTTGAGCTGAGGAGACCATTTAGGACACTTGAGCTAATGTGACTCTTGGGTCATTTCCTCAGAATTGTGAAACCTGTCACATTCGTAGTTCCCTTAAAACCATTAGGCAGAGAACAGAGATGACCTAGATGACCTCCTGGGCCATTTTGCGAAACCTGTCGCATTTGTAAGTGAAACCTGTCACGTTTTGCCGAGATGTAAAACCTGTCACATTCGGAGTTCTCTTAAAACCATCAGGTAGAGAAAAGAGATGACCTCCTGGGCCATTTTGCGAAACCTGTCGTATTTGTACGTGAAACCTGTCACATTTTTGCCGAAATGTGAAACCTGTCACATTCGGAGTTCCCTTAAAACCATTAGGCAGAGAAAAGAGATGACCTCCTGGGCCATTTTGCGAAACCTGTCGCATTTGTATGTGAAACCTGTCACGTTTTTGCTGAGATGTGAAACCTGTCACATTCGGAGCTCCCTTAAAACTATTAGGCAGAGAAAAGAGATGACCTCCTGGGCCATTTTGCGAAACCTGTCGCATTTGTACGTGAAACGTGTCACGTTTTTGCCGAGATATGAAACCTGTCACATTCGGAGTTCCCTTAAAACCATTGGGGAGAGAACATATAGTTGAACCCCCAACATGGGAGGGCATTTTATCAAAGCCTGAATGATGAATTAATCGGGCTGAACTGGGCAGAATATATATTGATCTTCTGATATCATAAGGCCGAGCTGAGCTGGACCAGAGATTTGATTAAAGATAGGTCGTTAGATAATATCAGGCCGAGCTGGAGAATACCTCTGCCCCCATTAATCAAGGTAAAGATCTTCATAGTCAATAAGGAAATAGGTCTTCCAGGCAATTTACTGCCGATTAGAAGAAGGTATCGGGCTGAGTCGGGTGAGAAACTTGAATAAGTTATGATAGAGACTTCTAATCCCATTTGTCAAGAAAAGTCATGCTTAATATCTGGACAATTCTTTTGCAAATAGCAAATTTGTAATAAATTTTGAAAATCAATGTATTTAAAGCACATTTATGTACATGAAGATTTTGCGTACATGCTGGAAAGATGAATCGTAATGCTTTCGCGAGCCTATACTTTTAGGTCAACCTTATACTTTCGGAAACCCGCAATCTCTGCCCATCCGAATCTGAATCCTCATCTCTTGGCGACCTATGCTGACGCTCAGGTCGGCAACTTTCATCCAGAGGAAGCCTGCCAAAGTTGAGCCTGTTGTGCAGCATTGTCCTCGGATTGTAGAACTGTTGCAGGTGACCGAGCTCAATCAGACGTCCAATCTCCTGGCCGAGTTGCTTATAGCCTTCTGTATCATGCCCAATATCATGATGATATAGGCAGTACAATTGATGGTTCCTCTTGTGGAGTGGTCCTATGAGGGGTTGAGGCTCCATTGCAAGACCTTTCTTCCTTATGTAGGAAAAAACATGAGCCTTTGAGGCTAGCAGAGAGTTCCTTTCTTTCCCTCTGCCTCCCAACCGAATACTGACAGAGCGCCTTTTCTGTGCCGATGCCCTGCCTTTATTGTCAACTTTTCTGACATGTTGGAATGGCAGTAATGCCTTTTGTGTGCGTTTTGAGTGCTGATAACTAGACCTTTGTCCTGAACGGCTAGCCTCAGACATGAATTCGACCTGACGCTTGGGATGATAGTCAGGCCGAGTTGGAGAGTGCTCCAGGAATTCTTCTTGTGGTGTGGAGTTGCTGGGATGGAACCCGCTGGGTCCCGCTGCGGAAGCTTTTCCCTTCATTTCTTTCACCACAGCTTGGAATACATTTGGATTTTGAGCCACGTAACGTATAGCCCGAGTGTGCTCCTCATATGTGAAGGCAGCAGGATTTGAAGATTCTGCTGGTTCTGGGGAACACTGTTCCAGTTGTTGTTGAGAATATCTTTGACATCTCTTGGATGTCATAGGTTGCTTGGACCCTTTTCCATCTTTTTTATCCATCTCTTCCACGATAGACGGGTAGGATAAATATCAAGAAAGCCTGAGAAGCTATTTTAAGGAAAATGAAGGCGAAAGCCTTCCTTCTAGCGCCAAATGATGAGACCGGAATCGCTCACCGGGTGGATCAGAGATGACCCGAGTTGTGTGCCGTTAATCTTCCATCTAAATCCGTCAATAAAACCTGAAAAGGAAGAAAAAAGTTAGAGGTCCCAGGGCGCTGTCCCAAAAAAATCCTCCGACGCTTAAGTCAGTTATGGGTATTTTGAGTAGGCAATTTGTGATGGAATAAAGGTTTAGACGAAACCTGTAATAAGATCTAATAGAGTATATGGATGTTTATGTATTGGCCGAGATGGAGTTCTTGAGAGAAGGCTCCAGAAGTTGTTCCCAAAGTTGGATCCTCCTTCTTGTCTGGAAAGTGGGATATCTATACCCAAGATTGAGGAGGTCTGACCCCCTGCCCGATAATGGGATGGTGATGTATCTGAGATGGCGGTCTAGTCCACTGCAGAGCCGCAGTATGATGGGACAAGGGCCTGAGACCATAGCTGTGTCAGTGGCCTCGGCCCGGCTCTCATAAACATTTGCTCAAAGTATTTCGGATAAGACCAGGGAAGATATTATCTGCTAACATCTGGGACCCACCAAGACAGATTTACAAACTACTTTCCAGGTGTCAAGCATCGGCTGGATTAGTACAAGGTCATAATAACCAGCCGGCCTATGCATCATAAGTTCAGCCACTGACACAGCTATGGTCTCAGGCCCTTGTCCCATCATACTGCGGCTCTTCAGTGGACTAGACCGTCATCTCAGACACATCACCATCCCATCATCGGGCAGGGGGTCAGACCTCCTCAATCTTGGGTATAAATATCCCACTTTCCAGACAAGAAGGAGGATCCAACTTTGGGAACAACTTCTGGAGCCTTCTCTCAAGAACTCCATCTCGGTCAATACATATACAGTCATATACTCAGTGAGATCTTATTACAGGTTTCGTCTAAACCTTTATTCCAGCACAAATTGCCTACTCAAAACACCCATAACTGACTTAAGCGTCGGAGGATTTTTCCGGACCAGCGCCCTGGGACCTCTAACTTTTTTCTTCCTTCTCAGGTTCCATTGACGGATTTAGACGGAAGATTAACGACACACAACTTGGATCATCTCTGATCCACCCGGTGAGCAATTCAGGTCTCATCATGTAGGTTCCTTGTGTATTCGTTTACTTCGACTCACGTCACTTAAGTTACTAAACCTTTACTTATTATAGAGAGTCTACTAACTACTATCGGACTGAGGAGTCTATTCTATACTCTTAATACTTATGATGGAGAATCCATTCAACTTCTATTAACTCGAAAGTCCACCCACACTACCTAACATATGGAAGAGTCCACACATCATGCATATTACTATTATATAAAGTCAATACTTCACCATCTAACTATTTATGTGTGGTGACAACTCTATCCCAACCTCGTAACTAGACCAAAGAGGAAGTGCACCCATCTAAGTTTGATATGTCCAGCCCTCATGGCATAGTCCTGTTGGTACTCGGATTGTGATTTACTTTAAGAGGTCAGAAGTTCGATTGAAGAGACATGCACAATGTGAGTGTTCCTATGCTGCTAGGCTGAAGGTCTGATTTGCAAGGAGACACCTTGTGTGGGTTGTTAGAATAATATGGGTCGATATAGTATCAAACACGGAATATAGCAGCTTGACAAATTCATCCAAGAACATCATTGTTTTGTTAGAGAACACAAAATAGATCTGTAACAAAGGTTCTAGGGAATGATGTATTTCATTGAGAATTTGATATATAATCAAGGAAGAACATCAAGAACAACAAATCAAAACAGATGAGACGTGACTAGATTGTCACGGTCCTTAAAGCAATTTTGTCTCTATCGGTGAACAAGATAGTCTTCATACAAATGCTTCCCAGGATATAACGGCTTACTTTCTTTCTATTACTCTTAGAGAGAAAATATTGAACTTGTTTAGTAGAAGAGAATGAGAGTGACGAATGAGAGAAGAATGCTGCAGAATTTTCACAAGAATTGAAGAATTTGTCAAGTATATGTTGAAGATAGAAAACCCTACTATTTATAAGCTTTGAGTTCACAAACTACAAGTTCAAAAGGCCTTTTTTCTGCAGATTTTTCCCTCTTGGATCGGTGCATTTGGTGCAGGAGTTGCATCTTTTATAAACAATCGCAACACTTCAAGCGCCTTATGTAGGAGTTCGAAGTATTCTGGAAGCTAGCTGAAACACTTCGAACGCCTACATCAGGAGCTTCATGTCACTTCAAACGCCTACATTAGGCGCTTCATGTGACATCGAACGCCTATACAAGTCGTTCAAAATGTTCTGGAAGTGTTCCAGAACACTTCAAACGCCTACATTAGGCGCTTTATATGTTTGGATCGCTCTCATTTCTTTCTATTGTTCATAAAACACTCCAAACTTCACCCAATCTCCTATCAATAGGTCACATAACATTATACAAAGTTGGATCACAAGATTTAAAGTACTTTTACCAATAATCTCCCACATGATCCAAGCTTGTATAGTCTTAAATGAATGAACATAAACCAATCTCTTCACTACCAAACGAAGATAATGACACATAGCGGAGCAGTGACAAACGTCTTGAACTGGCCGATAGTACAATTTGTAGTTATATAAACGGAAATAGTGTGACAACTGTCTTGAACCACATACTTCACTACTGTTTATATAAACATACAAATGACATGCTATTATCTAACTTCTTACAAGTTCGTGGTGTGGTGCATTAAAGGCCCTGCACCCAATCTCAGGATTCATAAGCGCTCTAGAGCGTTTTCCAGGCTCTCATAGAAAGCGGTCCCATTTTCACACTTATATAGGTGATATTCATCAAGTGTATACTACAATACACCACCACTT
This sequence comes from Eustoma russellianum, assembly GCA_036186865.1. Lineage (NCBI taxonomy): Eukaryota > Viridiplantae > Streptophyta > Magnoliopsida > Gentianales > Gentianaceae > Eustoma > Eustoma russellianum. The sequence continues at coordinate 27,735,159 of AP025066.1, forward strand.
TTTATGGCTATGAATTGTCCATTAAGAGATTTACATCTCACCCTCAAACATGCAGTGAGTACTATCCTCAAACATCAACATAGGAAGGGACTCGTACGATAGTACTTAACAGAACTATTCTGTAACGTGTTTTTACCACATTGAACTCCGTTCGTAGGATCTCTATTAATAATGAGTTGGGTTCCTGTCATAGAGTAACGTGTTTTTACCACATTGAACTCCGTTCGTAGGATCTCTATTAATAATGAGTTGGGTTCCTGTCATAGAGAGTTCACATCATATGGAATTAGTCACATTCCTCTCAATGTTTTCTGTGGGTCTCTCTCATATACCATGCACTGGCTATGTTTTACTCAAGGAAGCTCATGATAGTGCACAATCTCATGAGAAATCCTTTCAGTGATTTTCTTCAACAAATCACTCAACATTGCAGGATGATTTTTCAATAAGCAAATCACCAAACTTAAAATGATTTTCAACAAGTAAATCATTAAACTTAAGATAATTTTTCCGCCAAATGAATCATCAAACTTAGATGATTTACCACCAAGCAAATTATCAAACATAGGATGATTTTTGTCAAGCAAATCATCAAACTTATGATGACTTTTATCAAGCAAATCATCAAACTTGTTCCTACAAACTGACTCTTACAAACATGATAAATAGTATCATGAACAACTTTTTCCAAGAGTCAGTTATATCAACAAAAAATAGTCAAGCATGATGAACTCATCAAAACATTACACCAGTTAACTACATTCATGTGCTTGCAATTATTCTTCGATCATCACAATTCATTATCATCATCAATTTACAATATAAGCATCAAGCAAGCTTAACAAGCTTACAAACACGCAACCTTTTTTTACCAAACCACATGAATATTATCATGGTGCGTCATAAACAGCAAGCAAGCATATCACCCTTATAGACTTGGAATATTAATCATCAAACGACTAGAACAACATAGTGACCATTACTTTGGTGATTAAACAACAAAGCTATTTACATGCTCAGCATTCACATGTTCTAATGACTTTGTTCTTAAATGAAAGTATTGAAGGGCTAGACCCCCACATTTCACCTCAATCTATATTAATCACATATCACAATTTAATTCATCATCATTAATTACTTCAATATTCATCTTCGACTGATTACAAATTATCAGAAAACTAGCTATTGTATAGATTAATTCAAAAGGCTTCCAACAATGACCATAGACTAAACGATTTATGTCACTTTGGAGTAAACTCCAACAATCTTCTTATGAACCTAAATTTATAAGGAACTAGCACTTTTGATCTTTCAATCATACCATAGTTTCAACAGTTATTCATCAACCTTGCATTTTGTTTAGTCCTTTTTCCATGCTTTGCTAAATGTACAACTAGCACTTTCTTAAACATGGTTTTCTAAAAGCTAACAACTAAAACTAGAAATCCAACATTCATGATTTCTAGGGTTTTTTTTCACATAGCACATTAGCTAGTTTTACCACAGAGAACAAATGACTAAGACTAGAAAACTTTATTTTCATAAGTTTATCTTCATCATAAACAACTAGTCTCAATCAACTCATTTTCAACAAGAAACTTTATTCATGAAGGATGAAAGAAATCTATCTAATCTTTCCTTCTTAGATTTCTTATTCTTTACTATAGAATACTTTCATTATACACAAGCAGCATGCTTCACATTTCAACTTCTAGGTCAATTTCTCTTTTCATGAAACTCGAAGTTGAAACGCAAACCATATTACACACATTAACATATGTATTTAGCACCATATTTAAATGGGATTAAATACATGCGATTATTTCTTCACAAATCATACAAAACATATTTCTCATGTTCTTAGTATTTTCTTTCATTTTCTCAATAGATTAGCAAGACTCATATTCTTGTCTCTCACCATGCATAACACATGAAATGATTTCATATAAAATAGATGCAATTAAGACTCATAAATCACATATGCAGCATAAAAAAATGTTAAAACTCTTGTTTGATAGCAACTCAGAAATCATTCCTATACGTGTAAGAATATCACACATATTGCCAACTACAGTTTTTTATAGACAAAGTTAACTTTAAGTGCACCTTCTATTATCTAAAGTATTGGATTCATAGTGCATCATTAAAGAAATTAAGCTATCACTCTACTGGTTGTAATAAACTTGATAGACATAATCTATCATTCTTTCTGAGGAACTAATAACAAGGTTACCTCATAGAAGATCGTTGCGATCTCCTTATCCTCTATCATGTTGATACTCCAATCAACTTCTCTTCTTCATCTGTCACCAACAATCATGTTGATAATTCTCTTGTTTCTTTGTATCCTTGAGCTTTCTTTGGTTGACATCTAATAAACTCTATTATTGTAATGCTTGTTTCCACGTGTATGCCGTTATCTCCACCTTGTTAGCCTTCATCTTCCATCATAGTGTAGGAGTTGCGTGTCCATGTCCTCCTATGGAGTTTCTTCTTTGTAAAACTTGTTTCGTTGTTTGGATCAAACTTGAACATATTGGAATCCAAAGACTATTTGGGAACTATATCAACTAAAAAATTCTTTAAGACTGTTGGAAAAATATGGGTCGATATGGTATCAAACATGGAATATAACAGCTTGACAAATTCATCCAAGAACATCATTGTTTTGTTAGGGAACACAAAATGAATCTGTAACAAAGGGTTCTAAGGAATGATGTATTTCATTGAGAATTTGATATATAATCAATTGGAAGAACATCAAGAACAACAAATCAAAACAGCAGAGACGTGACTAGATTGTCACTGTCCTTAAAAGCAAATTTGTCTCTATCGGTGAGCAAGGTAGTCTTCAGACAAATGCTTCTCAGGATATAACAGCTTACTTTCTTTCTATTGCTCTTAGAGAGAAAATATTGAACTTGTTTAGTAGAAGAGAATGAGAGTGACGAAAGAGAGAAGAATGCTGCAGAATTTTCACAAGAATTGAAGAATTTGTCAAGTGTATGTTGAAGATAGCAAACCCTACTATTTATAAGCTTTGAGTTCACAAACTACAAGTTCAAAAGACCCCTTTTCTGCAGATTTTCCCCCATGGATCGGTTATGGACATTCAATATGAAAGGAGATGTCATTTGGTGCAGGAGTTGCATCTTTTATGAACAATTACAAGACTTCAGGCGCCTTATGTAAGCGTTTGAAGTGTTCTGGAAGCTTGCTGAAACACTTCGAACGCCTACATTAGGAGCTTTATGTCACTTCGAACGCCTACATTAGGCGCTTCATGTGACATCGAACACCTATACAAGGCTTTCAAAGTGTTCTGGAAGTGTTCCAGAACACTTCGAACGCCTACATTAGGCGCTTCATGTGTTTGGAACGCTCCCATTTCCTTCCATTGTTCATAAAACACTCCAAACTTCACTCAATCTCATATTAATAGGTCACATAACATTATACAAGGTTGGATCACAAGATTTAAAGTACATTTCCAACATGGGTCACTGCATAAGATCTCACTCAATCTAGGATGTCGCTGGACTCCTGATTTGGATCATACACATATGCTCCTTGGACCTGAGGCGGTGGGAGCATGAGGCAGTGGAAACCCTCAGGGTGAGAGATTTCACCTTTTGTTTCAAGTTTGATATGCCCAACTTTATACCCTTGAATAGCCATAGTCATCCGGCTATACACTTGGAATCTGATTCTCTCTAGATAGACATACACAACCGCAAGGATGACTTTTTATTTTCTTTCTATCTTAAACTTTGTTCATGAAAATTAGAAATCTTAAACGCAAGACGAATTAATCCATATCCAATGCTATTAATTCCACAGTGAAATAATCGAATCCTAAAATCAAATAAGTCAATAAAATTACAGGTTTTATATACTAATGAGGCCGAGATGGTCACCATGAGGGTCAGAGATGACCCAGAATATGCGCCGTTAATCTTTCGTCTAAATCCTTCAACGGAGCCTGAGAAAGAAGAAAAACGTTAGAGGTCCCAGGACGCTGCCCCGGGAAAACCCTCTGATGCTTAAGTCAGTTATGGGCGTTTTCCTATGCAATTTATGCTGGAATATAAAGGCTTGAAGAAACCTGAGAAATATCTCACTGAGTTTGTGAGTTTTATGTTGTGGCCGAGCTGGAGTTCTGGATGTAATGCTCCAGTTGTTCTCCCAGAATCCCAACCCTCTCCCATTGTGAGTCGAGGGGTATTTATACTAGAAAAAGAGGAGGTCTGCCCCCTTTCCAAGTGATAGGATGACTATGTGTCTAAGATGGCGGTCTAATCCGTTACAGAATTGCAGTGTGATAGGACAAAAGCCTGAGTTCGTAGCTGTTGTGTAGGTCGGCCTGTAATGATGGCTTTGTACAGAGCCAATCACTGCTTGACATCTGGAAGGTATTTTGCAGAGCCGCTAAGTGGGTCCCAGAGCATAATTGACGATATCTTCCCTTGATCTTATGTGACAGTTCTTGGCATTATTTGTCCGAGCTGGTATGTGGCCGAGGCTGAGTTAAACATTCTGTCGAGGCTGATTGTAAACATATGCCTTTGCCGTGCCGAGATGAATCATTTGTAAATATATGACCTTGCCGAGCTGAGATGAATCATTTTGTAGCGTTACATTTCAACAATTCTTCACGTATTAACAAGTACCGGCTTGTCTTGGCTAAGTGGCCGAGCTGAATCAGAAGTTGTAGGCGAGTTCGCTTTAGCTATCTCAATAAGCTTTTAGTCAAGTTGTGCTGAATTGCACTCTTGCCGAACTGCAGTTTAGTCCGGATGCTGAGATGCACACCTCTGATTATAAGAATATGACCGAAGTGTAACTTGGCCGAGCGGGAGTACTTTTGTGCCGACCTGCAGGACCTTTAACATTTTTATGCCCATATCCTACCGTTGACTGTTGTTGACTAACAGGTGGTATTTTTTGGTTCATCACTTGCCCCCAGATTAGTTTGGCCGAGCTGACCTGGGAGGGCAAACTAATCTATTCAGAATCTTTAACGTGACGTCTTTTCAATGACGATGTGTCAACCTCTGATTAGGCTGCTCTGCACATTTACTGGCTGCACAGAGTACGAAGCGTTGATGGCGTATTTGGCTGAGCTGATCAGCCCGAACTGATCAGAGTCATAATTACACCGTCCTTATAGCACGTGTCCATCTCTGACTGATCTATTCTGTGCATTTACTGTTTGCGCAGAGCACGAAGCATCAGTTACGCAGCTTTCTGAATTTGGCCGTTTCAGGTACCGAGGACGATCATACCAAGATGACCTTTGGGCTACTGAGATGAAACCTTATAAATAGATCCTTCCAAGGTCATTTGAACCTTTTATTCATTCCTGCTTTCTGCTCGAGCGTCCTGCTTATTCCTCCGGCAGCCTTTCCAATTCCGACGACTCAGATCTTGCTCAACCTTCCTCCGGTCTTCCTCTTCCTTCTCTTAAGGTCTTTTGTAAGTCTTCTTCTTCAATTTTTCATTATGTCTTCATCTTCCCATGATTCGCAGAATTTTTCTGAGGGTGGTTCTTACGCCGCCAGTGGTGGAGAGAACATCAACTCTCCATCTCCGTCTGGTAGATCAACCTCTGCCGATGATCTTCCCATCGGTAATTTGCGTCAGACCACCGGTGACTCTGCTCAGTTCAGCAGAGCTCTCACCGTGGTCAGTTCTTCGCCGGAGTAAGCAGGGATTGCTCCTGCTCCGACATCTTTAAACCTCACTGCCCCCCTGAGGGACCCATCTCTGTTTTCTTGGGTCATTGAGAGAGATCTACCCTCTCCCCTTGTCCAGGAGTCTTTCTCTACCCTGTCTGAGGCCGACCTGGACAGGATTTGCAAATTCCATAAAATTGACAAAAATCGATTCAGCCCGATCATTCTCTTGCCTGGTCAGACTGCTTATGATCCCTCTAGGGATTATGAAGCAGTCTACGAGGACTACTTCAAGTAGGGTTTCAACCTTCCTGTTCCTAAGCCACTTGTCCGTATTATGCGGGCTTATAGACTCAAGCTTCCTCAAATCTAGCCTAACGGCCTTAAACTCATTCTTTGTTATCTTCTTTTCCTTAGAATAGTTGAAATTCCTTTCAATACTACTATTTTCCGAGCCCTTTTCGCATGTCGGACCTCGTATAGCTGGTATTATTTCAGCAAGCGAGCGTCTAACACAAATTTTCCTTTTGCCATCAATATTCCCACTTCCAATAAGAGATGGAAGGGGAAATTTTTCCATGTCAAGAAATCTGAGCTGCCGAGCAGAAACATCTGGAAGTCTGGCAGAGCTGATAACATGAAGCTGGGCCAAGACTACTGCGATGAAGTAGACAGAATTCGAACCTTCCCCATAATCATTGACTGGCAGAAGGTAGATTCTGAGATCTGGATAGCGGCCGACCTGGACCACTCGGCTGTTGGCGATAACTACTTGTCACTCTCCCCAGACAACTTAATCACTGTCTGAGGTTGATATTGTTGTACTTTTTTCAACAACTTTTCCTTCTTTCTGTGTTTAACTGTCTGATCCCTAATGCAGGTGCAATGGCTGGATCCTCTTCCCGTTCTAGCAAAATGGCTAAGGCAGCGGCCAGGAAGAGGGCCCGCAAGGAAAGAAGAATGGCCACCCTTGGTTCTAGGGGAGCTTCTACCTCAGCTCTGCCCCCAGTTCCAACTACTGCTTCTGCTGAGCCCGAGCCAGCAGAGCCTGAGCCAGGTAACAATTTTCCTCAACTTCAAAAATTTCCTAAGTGTTGAGATTGGTTTTTTATTTTGATCCGTTTTGCTTCTTTGCAGCTCAGGCTTTTGCTGAGCCAGAGATTTTGGCAGAGGCTGACGAAGGCTCCAATCTTCGCCCTAGGAAGAAACAAAGGGGTGAAGGCTCTAGCAACCGAGATCCAGGGCCATCTCAGCCTTCAGAGATGGTTGTTGCTGAGCCGGCTGAGGAGAACTTGCCTCAGCCGAATGAATTTCAAGACCCAATCCTCATTGGGTTTTCAGAGAGTGATTCAGCTCTGGACCCCTCCATAGCCAGAAAGTTGAACAAAGTGGCAGTCCTACCCTTGGATCATCAAAAGTTTAGGGCAACTGTCTGGGGCGAGCTGAAAAACGCCTTTCAATCAAACATTGCTTTGGTAAGCAAAGACTTTTCTTGAGTACCTTGTTTGCTTTTTACCACTTAATTCCTTCTTACTCTGTTTCCCTAGCAGGTCCGAGCTCAGGAGTTGGAAATTCTGACCCGAAGTGAAGAATTTCTTGAAGAGCTCGAAGCTAAAAACAAAGAACTTGAGGAAGCCGAGCTGAATAGAGCTGAGCTGATTCAATAAAACACAACCCTGCGAGCCAATGTTACCCAACTCCAGCATAGAGCCAAAGATGCTGAGATGAAGCTGGCCACCTCCAACTCAAAGGTGGATGAGTTAGGGCACAAAGTGGCTGATTTGGAGCTGACCTCCACTCAAACTCTAACTGAGAATGAGTTTCTGAAAAAACAAAATGCTGAGCTGATGTAGAAGAGCAAAGCTTATGAAGAGCAACTGGGCTTACTGCGTCATCAACTAGTTGAAGCTGAGATCAAAACGATTGTGGACTTCAAAAAATCCAAGTTTTTTGAGGAAAACATGATCCTTCTGCAAAGCTCAGCTATGGAGGTCGGCCGAAGAGAAGCCATTGATGTCTGCTCAGATGTTTATCCAGATCTGAACAAAGAGGATCCACGCCTGGCTGAGCTGTACAATCCCAGTGCTTCCCAAGATTTTGAAGATCAATTCCAAAAGTTCATAGATGGAGCTGACTTAAGGGAAGAAGACGATTAGGCTTAGGCTTCTCTTTGTAATCATTAGCTGAGCAGACATCAGTTGTATTTTGAACTTAATTCTTCATCAATGAAAAATTTGCCTTTTGTAGTTTACAACTCCTTTTCTGCTTTCAGCATTTTCATCAAGTTTTTTCTTCAAACTTATTGTAGCCGAGTTCTCATATCGGCCTTAATAAACCTGATCAGTTTTAATAAAATAAGTCAACAGACTTTTAAATATAAAATAAACCTGTTATTTTGCCGAGCTGAACCAAGAATCGAATAAGAGAATCTTGTACTGCCTTGGCCGAGATCCAATATGAATGATACTTAGTAATAATCTAAGTTTTTAGCCAAGCATATCCGAAGTATGTTGGCCGAGGTGAAACATAGGGGATTCTGCTCCCACAGATGTTGAGTCCTGCTCAACCTTCTTGGACTCTGCCGAGGTGAAATATAGGAAATTCTGCTCCCACATATATTGAGTCCTGCTCAACCTTCTCGGACTCTGCCGAGGTGAAATATAGGGAATTCTGCTCCCACAGATGTTGAGTCCTGCTCAACCTTCTCGGACTTGCCGAGGTGAAATATAGGGAATTCTGCTTCCACAGATGTTGAGACCTGCTCAACCTTCTCGGACTTGCCGAGGTGAAATATAGGGAATCTGCCCCCATTGTATGCGAGGTTTTATTTGCTCTATTTTCATAGTTTGCAAACATTTGATCTTCTGCACTGCGAAGTTCCATCTTCATTTGCTTTATGCAAATATTTGTCTTTAACTTGCTCTATGTTGATAGTTTGCACTATCTCAAGACTCATGCAAGTATTTGCCTTCGACTTGCTCTATGTCAATAGTTTGCAAACATCTCTCTTCTGCAGGCACTGCGAAGTTTTGTTTGCTCTATTTCAATAGTTATGCAAGTATTTGTCTTCAGCTTGCTCTATGTAAATAGTTTGTAAACATCTCTCTTCAGCAATGCGAAGTTTTGTTTGCTCTATTTCAATAGTTATGCAAGTATTTGTCTTCAGCTTGCTCTATGTCAATAGTTTGCAAACATCTCTCTTCAGCAATGCGAAGTTTTGTTTGCTCTATTTCAATAGTTATGCAAGTATTTGTCTTCAGCTTGCTCTATGTCAATAGTTTGCAAACATCTCTCTTCATTAATGCGAAGTTTTGTTTGCTCTATTTCAATAGTTATGCACGTATTTGTCTTCAGCTTGCTCTATGTCAATAGTTTGCAAACATCTCTCTTCAGCAATGCGAAGTTTTGTTTGCTCTATTTCAATAGTTATGCAAGTATTTGTCTTCAGCTTGCTCTATGTCAATAGTTTGCAAACATCTCTCTTCAGCAATGCGAAGTTTTGTTTACTCTATTTCAATAGTTATGCAAGTATTTGTCTTCAACTTGCTCTATGTCAATAGTTTGCAAACATCTCTCTTCAGCAATACGAAGTTTTGTTTGCTCTATTTCAATAGTTATGCAAGTATTTGTCTTCAACTTGCTCTGTGTTGATAGTTTGCACTATCTCAAGACTCTTGCAAGTATTTATCTTCGATTTGAGAGACTCAGGAAGAGGCCCTCCTTCTAGCGCCAAATAATGAGGCCGAGATGGTCACCATGAGGGTCAGAGATGACCCGGAATATGCGCCGTTAATATTTCGTCTGAATCCTTCAACGGAGCCTGAGAAAGAAGAAAAACATTAGAGGTCCCAAGGCGCTGCCCCGGAAAAACCCTCCGACGCTTAAGTTAGTTATGGGTGTTTGCCTATGCAATTTATGCTGGAATATAAAGGCTTGAAGAAACCTGAGAAATATCTCATTGAGTTTGTGAGTTTTATGTTGTGGCCGAGATGGAGTTCTGGATGTAATGCTCCAGTTGTTCTCCCAGAATCCCGACCCCTCTCCCGTTGTGAGTCGAGGGGTATTTATACTAAAAAAGAGGAGGTATGCCCCCTTGCCAAGTGATAGGATGACGATGTGTGTGAGATGGCGGTCTAATCCGTTACAGAATTGCAGTGTGATGGGACAAAAGCCTGAGTTCGTAGCTGTTGTGTAGGTCGGCCTGTAATGATGGCTTTGTACAGAGCCAATCACTGCTTGACATCTGGAAGGTATTCTGCAGAGCCGCTAAGTGGGTCCCAGAGCATAATTGACGATATCTTCCCTTGATCTTATCTGACAGTTTTTGGCGTTATTTGGCAAGCTGGTATGTGGCCGAGGCCGAGTTAAACATTCTGTCGAGGCTGATTGTAAACATATGCCTTTGCCGTGTCGAGATGAATCATTTGTAAATATATGACCTTGCCGAGCTGAGATGAATCATTTTGTAGCGTTACATTTCAACAATTCTTCACGTATTAACAAGTACCGGCTTGTCTCGGCTATGTGGCCGAGCTGAATCAGAAGTTGTAGGCGAGTTCGCTTTAGCTATCTCAATAAGCTTTTAGTCAAGCTGTGCTGAATTGCACTCTTGCCGAACTGCAGTTTAGTCCGGATGCTGAGATGCACACCTCTGATTATAAGAATATGACCGAAGTGTAACTTGGCCAAGCGGGAGTACTTTTGTGCCGACCTGCGGGACCTTTAACATTTTTATGCTCATATCCTACCGTTGACTGTTGTTGACTAACATATGGTATTTTTTGGTTGATCATATACAAAATGCATCTAGCAAATAAACAAGAAAATAAATCTAAAAAAACAAGCCACAAATTCTTACTTGAACAATTACACAAGATGATTCGCGTGATTTTTCCTTTTTTTTTCCATTCATCTTTCTCTCTTTTCTTTTCTCTTCGTCAATTCCTCCTCTCCATGCCCGCTGACTCCGCTCTTCCCCTCTGTTTCAACCAGCCTTTCACACTAGGTTTTCTTTTATCCTTTTCTATTTCATGATTGTGTTTTTTGTTTTTAAATTTCTCAAAAATAAATGAATAAATTATTCTTTTCACCTTTTGATTAGATTTAATTTTTCAGATCATTAAACTAAAGGTAAATCAAAAAATGTGTTTCACGTAGTCATAGACATAAAACAGAGTTCATGTATGACAGTCTAAAGGCCTGTTACTTACAGTGCATAAAACTTAAAAAATAAAATCATTTAAAAAAAAGTTAACAGGATTTAAACCGTCAATTTAAAAAAAAACAATTAATTGTGTATCCCAGATGTAATCATTGGACTATGTCTCAACCTAATAGGAGACCTTACATGTTTCTTGGATGTTATATGTAATCTGTGTAGTATGCCTTAGCCTTCGTTAGGCTGCAGCCACAGCTACTAAGTATACCAAGAGACAAGATAGGGGGAACGGATCCCCTGACCGCCTATTGCCTCATCTCCTTCACGACCCCTTGTCCCGTGACAGCAACGGGGGTAGTGAGGCTGGGTAGGAGTCAACCGCATCCAGTCTCACCATCACCTCCTGCTGCCACATGGCGGGCGGTCATGGAGAGGAGGTCAGAGGATCCCTATCGCAGGATAGGATGGAGATCCTTATAGATCCTCATGGTAATATTTATAAAGGTTGAAAAGCCAAGCTCAAACATGTACATGGACCTCATAGTCATAGACCCGACAAGTGCACGTGTTTGCTTTTAATATTTTCAATTTTGTGTGACCGACAAAATGATCACCTCCTAAATGATGCGTATCCATGCTTTACATATATTTATGTTTATCTTACTAATAATGATAATATATAATTTTTATTATTATTACAACAAAAAAGAATTGTGGTTTGAGGCAAAACGTAATGTGCAAATTGCAATAGGAAAGTTGAGGGAAGCGTAAAGATCAGGACAAATTTTATACAGTTTTCTCTTTTCCGAATTTTACGCATTTTTTATATTAGTACGAATTCTTCTTTTCGTGCTAATAAATTCTATTGAGTGAGGATCACACTCTTTCTTGATCCTGAAATATGATGAAATAAAGTAAAATGATTTATTAAATTAGCTGCGCTTGTTATATTATGAATTGTCAGTTGATCGACACATATTGACGTAATTTTCATTATGCATCATCAGAAAACAACTTCTGTGTGTTTATAACATATGTATATAGTTGCGTATATGTGTCATCCTATATTCCGTCATAGTCGTAAACTTCTAAAACAATAGAGTAATGTTGTTTTTTTTTTTTTTTTGCTTATAGTACTAACTGGTCCAAAACATTACACCGTCTAGTTTTTCCTTCAATCAAAGGAACACAACTTGCATTGTCGCCTTTCAAGTCTAAAAAAAAAAAAAAGTTATCAATCACCTTTCCTCTGACTTTTTACATTAACTTTTGGCCTCTCTACAGCTAATCACACTTTCTTGCCATTTGAATCGGTTTGGTCAAGTATGTGGCATCCACAGCCTCGCAAAAAGAAGGCGATGGATTATTTGTACTCAATTTATTCAAAAAAAAAATGTTTGTGCCTTTCAAATTTTATTTATAATTTAATAAATAGTCAAATGGTCATCTAGTATTTGTATTTGCCTAATTCTTCATTGGGTAATAAATTTTGCTTACATTTAACTGAGATAAATTTATAAAGAGTTATTGGCACCTATTATCAATTCTTTTTCAAAATTTACATCAAACATATACAAGTACTGAAATCACATATATTATCTAAATTTAAAAAAGTTTGGCATTTGCTATCCAATCACCGGGAACTTACTTCCTACACCCGGTGGACATACTCCAGCTAACTCTAACATAACCTTGGCTAGTTCATAGTTTTTAAAATTACTTGACATATTAAAAAATCTCCAATTCACCTTATTTACCCGCAGATGAGAAAAAAAATCCTAATTCAGGCAAAATTCCCCTTGAAGGTGATTTGATTCTCTAACACCCGTTAGTGGTACCATAAAAACACAGATCAGAGTTGAAGCTTTGAATATCCAATATCCGGTAGAGGAAGTTGAAGGCTGCAATGACACATCGAATCAGAGACCAGTTGATTTAAATAAAGCGGTTGTATGGTAGGATTCGATATTGTTATTTTTTTTTTATTTGGGTAATTTCACAATGATGGTAGTTTGTGTAAAAAGAGAACTTTTTCTATTCTGCATGTTCCATTATCGGGTGAAAAGGGGTATAAAGTATGCGCATATGGTCCCAACTTCAGTTTTGTATTGATTCCTTATCTTTTTCGTCCAATTTTTGTCTAACATAGTTGAATTTTTTTCATCCAACTTGCTTCCTTGTGTGGTATGTCGGGTAAACTTGCATGTTAAGTATTTGCATTGTCTTTTTTATACACGAAGGCTGGAAGTAGATATTTTACGTTAACTTTTCATTATGGTGGTCAATCTCTTAGCACACTCGAGGCATGGTAATATGTGGTGACATACATGTACATATGATTATGTTGAGGAGGATGAGGCACCTTTGCTATATATAGATCAAATGTGTAACAGCTGTCGGATTTCGGGTGGTAAGAAGTATTATCTCCTAGAAAACCATGGCTTTTTGTTGGTACAAATAGACATGACACTGTATAAGATATATCATGAGTGCCCTGCACCAAGGATGGTGCATTTGTATGTCGAATTTACATTGAATATGCAGATAGATAGTCAAATTGGATCATCTAACTTTATTGCCTAAGAAGCAAATACTGCGGCAGGAAATAATGATGAAATTGGAGAAGATTCTAGCGAAGATTCTGAATTCTTTATTGAAACAGATAATGATTATGATATGTGTAGCGCCCCGATCCGGACAGCGGAATCCGAACCGGTGTACCCGTCGTAGCTTACTGAGAAGACTACAAGACGTCTCATCTCTCGAATACACATCATCAATGACGTAAGAGGATAAGCACGGAGACACGTGCCAAACAAAATCTAAATCATCAATTTCGTACTTCAAAGTGTAATAAAGTAACGGAAGAGTGTTTATGTTCGTAACCAACTAAATCCTCAAATAAATGAAATAAACTGAAATATCTAGCGACAGTATCGACTATCTCCCCTTAAGATACTAAGCGTCCCATTCGGCCTACTCGCCGTCGTCCTCTATGAAGATCATGTCATAGCTAGTGATGCGTGCAACTCGTGGGCTCCAACAATTCCACCTTCCAAACGTCCTTCACAAAGGGTTAGGCACAAAGAAGTAAACTTCCCCTTGCTTCCTTAGTGATCAAACGTGTGGACAACGAGCAAGACCAACACTATAAGATGGTCGTTGATCAGGCAAACCAAAATGGCCCTCCTGGACGGCACCTTTAAGCAATGGCAATACCTTCAAATCGCTCAACTTTGAAGGATCTTAACTTAGGTTTTTAATGCAAAACCAAGAAAACAAAGTATCACACAAAGTGAATGAAATATCAAGAATTGTTATTCATCAAAAAGGTGAGTTTACAATCAGCCAAAGGGGTCTATTTATAGGCCTCTAACCCACGCCTATGACCAGATTTTTATCTCAAAATAAGCTAGCTAATAATATTTGAAATTTGAAAACTATTTGAATTCAAAAAGTAAAACAAATCCTAGCTAAAATTTGAATTGCTTGCAAGGTGTCTTCTCTTCATGTTCAGCCGTGTATGTGGACTAAAAATGGAGCCTTGGAGGAGCTGATTTGATGATTGGATATGCTTGAGCTTGATTTCAAAAGTTTGGGAGAAGTTTGACTTCAAGTTGAGATTGAATTTTGAGTGCACTTTGAATTTGATCCTAGGATATCCTTAACCTTCCAGCCGCTTCTTGATGAGTGATGAGGGTCTTGAAAATCTGATTTGATGATGATAAGATGGCTGGACTTGAATTCAAATGTTGATTGAAGATTGAATTCAAATTGAGTTTGAATTTGAATTCAAACTTGATTCAATCTTTGTGTTGTTGATTTGTCTTCCATATGGCGTGTATATCAAGAAAATAGGAGCTGAAATCTTCTTCAATTTTAAATCTCAAATTTGGTTGAAACTTGAATTCAAATCATGATTGATCATTATCCATTTGTTTCAAACATGGCCGCCCCCCCTTTGTGGATAATGGAGATGATTTTGATTTCAACTTGATCAAGTTGAAATCAAAATCATCTCCATTATCCACAAAGGGGGGGCGGCCATGTTTGAAACAAATGGATAATGATCAATCATGATTTGAATTCAAGTTTCAACCAAATTTGAGATTTAAAATTGAAGAAGATTTCAGCTCCTATTTTCTTGATATACACGCCATATGGAAGACAAATCAACAACACAAAGACTGAATCAAGTTTGAATTCAAATTCAAACTCAATTTGAATTCAATCTTCAATCAACATTTGAATTCAAGTCCAGCCATCTTATCATCATCAAATCAGATTTTCAAGACCCTCATCACTCATCAAGAAGCGGCTGGAAGGTTAAGGATATCCTAGGATCAAATTCAAAGTGCACTCAAAATTCAATCTCAACTTGAAGTCAAACTTCTCCCAAACTTTTGAAATCAAGCTCAAGCATATCCAGTCATCAAATCAGCTCCTCCAAGGCTCCATTTTTAGTCCACATACACGGCTGAACATGAAGAGAAGACACCTTGCAAGCAATTCAAATTTTAGCTAGGATTTGTTTTACTTTTTGAATTCAAATAGTTTTCAAATTTCAAATATTATTAGCTAGCTTATTTTGAGATAAAAATCTGGTCATAGGCGTGGGTTAGAGGCCTATAAATAGACCCCTTTGGCTGATTGTAAACTCACCTTTTTGATAAATAACAATTCTTGATATTTCATTCACTTTGTGTGATACTTTGTTTTCTTGGTTTTGCATTAAAAACCTAAGTTAAGATCCTTCAAAGTTGAGCGATTTGAAGGTATTGCCATTGCTAAAAGGTGCCGTCCAGGAGGGCCATTTTGGTTTGCCTGATCAACGACCATCTTATAGTGTTGGTCTTGCTCGTTGTCCACACGTTTGATCACTAAGGAAGCAAGGGAAAGTTTACTTCTTTGTGCCTAACCCTTTGTGAAGGACGTTTGGAAGGTGGAATTGTTGGAGCCCACGAGTTGCACGCATCAGCTAGGCTCATCTGCAAAATAAAGGTAGTACCCTTAGCGAAAAACGCTAGCAAATAACCCGCTTATAAGACATACGGGATCAACACATGGCAAGACATGAGTAATATATAATTCAAGGGATATTGGGACACATGTCTTGTATACTTCCAAGAGCATAGATCTAACAGCATGAAAACATAAGAACAGTAGTTCATAACATTCGACAGTTCACTATCAATCAAAGCAGTTCAATGACAACTCAGTTACAAGCCAATCTCAACATAACGACCTCGTGATGCATGACAAAATATGCACTACCCTACACAGTCACAAATGCATATGCAATTTTCTTTTCAAAACAGTGCAATGCATGTCACAATGTCCGGTCACATAACTTTATACCCTGTAATGCTCCACGGCTTATATTTCCATCCCGTGTTACATTACAGCCAACTTTATACCCTGTAACGCTCCACGACTTATATTTCCATCCCGTGTCACGTTACAGCCAACTTTATACCCTGTAATGCTCCACGGCTTATATTTCCATCCCGTGTCACATTACAGCCAACTTTATACCTTGTAATATGCCATGGTTTAAATTTCCATCCCATGTCACATTACAGCCAATTTCGCAAACTTTATACCCCGTGCCGAAGCACAGCTCTTTTCAAAACATTATGCAGATGCAAGTGCCATGATGCAAGACTCCTCATTTCAATCACATTTTTCGTTCACATACTTCAAGTCACATTCAATATCAATCAATCATACGAGACTCACCTCACTTACACATTCGAGCTTATGCTTCACGGCAGGTCGTCATTACCTAAACATTGACCCTAGAACTCAAAGACTAATGTAAGAACCCTCACATTCCTCCTTTTGAACTTTGTAAGGCCACCTACGTTCATTCCTAACCCCTTAGGTCATTCATGTTAAAGTTCGATTCGAATACCCTACGAAAATCTCCATATTTGATTCACCATCTTAAGTCATGTTCCCAAGACTTAGAATAACCTCAATTATGTCCTAAGAAGTCCCTAAGGTCACCCAAAGGTTCCCCTAACTTCCCTTTTTCTTCCCTTACCTTTCCACCAAACAAGTGGACGTCATACCCTGACGTCGATCGATCGACGTACGTCATACCTTGACGTCGATCGATCGACGTCCATCTGAGGCACGTCGATCTCTCACACAATCTACGTCGATCGATCGACGTTCATCTGAGACACGTCGATCTCTCACTCATCCTACGTCGATCGATCTACATACATATGAAACACGTCAGCCCCTCACTTGCTATACGTCGATCGATCGACGTACGTCATACCCTAACGTCGATCGATCGACGTCCCCATTCCAGAATCCCATTCTGCAGTTTTCTACAGAAACTGCAGAAATCACCCCCAATTCGATCCCAACTTCCTTCAAAACCATTCCAAGCCTATTCCCCACTATCAATCCATCATTAATTCACCCAAGACAACACCTTTAACATACGATTCATGGATTCAAGCCTAGCACTCAAGTAATCATCAAATCAAGCCCAAAAATCTAATCTTCTCACTCTCCATTCCCTTCAACCGCCATTATCTACAAAGTAGGGTTCAAGGGATTGGGATTTACATGATCTCACATAAACAACAACAACGAACGATTTCTCAACATATAATGGCCAAATCTCAAAATCAAAACACGTAAGTCACATATAGATTCACGGAAAGAAACTAATGTATGGTGATCCAATTTTTTTATATCAAAAGTAGGCCTTTTTCTTTCGCAAAATGTAAGAACTTATAAGTAGATTACTTGCCTTTGATTACTAGATGATGGATCGAAGAACGGACGAAGAACGGATTGAAGATCTTGAGGAATCTTCCCTAGGGCTGCAAAGGAGAAAACCGCCTAAGGTGGGGAGAGAGGAAGAAGAATCGCCAATGGGGAGAAAAGAGTGGACGTTGGTTTCTTTCTGAATGAAGAGAAACTGACGTTATGTCAGTTTTGATATGGGAATGGTGAAATTTGAGTTTCTAGATTATATCCTATTATCTCATTTATCTTAAAGGATTAAATTCAAATATTTAATTCTAAAATTAAATGCTACTTAATTCTATATTTAATCCTCTCCATTAATTCTCATACTTAATTCTTAATTCATTGTCATTAATTGCCCTCAATCACCTTTAATTTTCATTTTATCCCGTAATTACTCTACGGAGGGTGCAGGGCATAACATTCCACCTCCCTTACAAAAAGTTTCATCCTCGAAACTTGTGCGTTACGAAATCAATGACTTAGTATAGCCCTCCATAATTTATTTACTTAGACCATGACCGAAATTAGTATCTCTTGCTTATTCTGGTATGGTACCCATTTCACTTCTTCGATACAAGACTAAGTTCTCAAATCATTCAGTGTGTATACACACAATATACTCTTTACATCCATTGTCCTCCGTCTGATAGATCGTAACCTATTCTTGTATAGTTCTCGATTCAACCTTAAGGGTATCGTCATTATACTGGCTTCATAACTTAATCGTCGGTCTATATCGTACTTATATTGGCTATCATGAACAACCCTCTAAAATCAGTTCTTAGGTGTAGCACAATCTTTAACTTAACGCCCTGCTCACAAGACTCATCTCTGAAGCTATTTGTATTTTTTTGAAATACGTTGTACTCTAGTACGATTTAATTTAGTCAATACTAACGTCTCTCAAAGGGACCTAATCCTTATGTGATTCAGTCCTTACTTAGTCCTCGATAACAAGTGCTTACAATCTTCCACTTACACCACTTGACGTGTTTCACCCAACTTATCGCAACCTACAATACCCGATTCATAAACTTATCACATATGATTTATCACTCAGATGCTCAACCATACTAACATCCATGTGTATGCCAGGATGGTAATCGTTACCCCTTCTTAACACAACTAAGTCTTCAAAAGCTGTTCTTATATACTTACCAACTAGCTCTATGATCATGCTCTTAATTTCTCAGAGATACCGTCGTAAGCCTAGTACACGAAATATATGTATGGACATGCTTCTTTTTAAATAAAATGTAGTTTAAGTGGCTATAATTCAAAATATAGCTTTAATTATTTATACAATATCTAAATTTTTTTTGTAAACATGAGAGCTAAAGTATTAGGAAATCGTTTTCGCAGGTGTTGTTACGCGTGACCTCTTATAAAAGGAATGACTAACTTGTTCGCAAGAGTGTCTCAATCATGGAAAAAGAATATGGGTATAATCTACTCACAAAAGTGTTACATGTAAGACCGCCTTAAAACCATTTGGAGCTCAACGACGTAAGTTTTATAAAACAATTTGGAAATAGTATATCTTTTTCTCAAAAAAAATGTATGTTTTGAAACTACTGTTTGTTTCACAAAAAATTAGGTAACTTCATGGCAAGCGGTCGATAATTCCAAAAATAAAATGCTTGCAACATCAATAGTCCACAACTCAAATTATTTTAACAAAATAAATATAGCTAAACGAAAATTTGGGATAGAATGTAAGAAATATATAGACATATTGCTCTTCAGATCATCAACATTTTAAAATGTATCTATTTTCCAGAGTTTGTCAGTAGTAGTTGAAATACGAATACGGAAAAAAATATAGCATGGTTAAGTTAGCAGACTATATAAATAAACAAACTAGTTAAAATACTTAGAAAAATTGAAAAATCTTTGCAATATAGGGTATATCCTGGTGTACGTGCTTAGGTAGAAATATTTAACCGCTTGAAAATATTTATCCATACTTCGTATAATTTCTATAATCCACTCTTAAGTTCAAGGATAAATCTAAATAAGTACCGTAACTTATAGGTCTAATGTTCGTCTACTCATGCTAACATTTTTAGCTGAGACTGTCCAATCCTAGCATGGCAAACTAAATATTAATCGTCTTAAGATATTCTCATTCACCGTACTTCCATGCGCCACCCTAATCCATTGCACTTCTTACTGGGTTGTTTTTAACCGTTAATGCTAATTCCGTTAAATCTCACCTGAAAAGCAATCATTACTTGTTCATGCTTGCTCCCTTGCAATTTCAAGCCTTTCCGACTCAAGCCAAGTAACTCATTGTTTCTAGGGGTTCATCACTTAGCGAAAGATTTTGTGACACTTTATTGTTCCAAGGTGTATAGTCGATTCTCGTATGTCGCTACCGATCAATATCTCTACTAAGACTAATATGATTGGCCTATTTTGGTAATTCTAAAATTGGCATCTTAATTGTAAACTATAAACTCCCTTGACAATATCTTTCACTAACTCTACTGATCATAACGCTAATCGTTATTTAGTTTCTATTACCCCACTATAAATCATCCCTTAGTATTTACTCTACTATTACAATTCATTTCTTAGTAGCTATGGTCCCAAATTAGTCCTAAGCATGTTCTGATGTTACCGTCCAAGTAAGGATATGGGCCTTCTTTAATTTATCCTAATGGTGTCAAGTACCATGTTGCAGTTATGGTAAGGTAGCCCGAGTTACTGCCTGACCCATTAATATTGACCTAAGGTTTGTACTAGGATATTCTGATTAATATCGTAATTCATTCAATTCATTTATATAGTGTTCAACTAGGGTTACTAAGATCACGGCTTAGAGAGTTGTGATCAACCTCAGATAAGGAAGAATTGTATGGGATATCTTAGATATATGTGTTTCCAAAACCATTGGCCCTCTATAGTTTAGGATCATAACTTATCTCTAGGATCGTTCTTAGCATCATCATTCTTACCTCTAAGATCGTGTCTTATCTCCCAATCATAATTAGTACATAATCAACACCTATTACTTATCCCGTACTTATGTCTAAAGTCAACTCGTAATCAAGATCGTGACTTATGTTCAGAATCATCGCTTATAACTGAGGTTAGTACCTACGTTCATGATCATCGCCTTAGGTTCAAATCATCACTTAAGTCTAAGATGGTGACTTAGAGGCAAAATCGTAAGTTATTTTCTAATATCAGGGCCGGGAGAAGCACGGCATGCGATGGAGCCGCATCCTCAGAGTGGTTCCCTCAAATGTTGGGACATGCATCCTTCGCATCTGCCCAGTGTAATACCTTATGTCACGCCGAGGCGGTGGTAGAGGAGGGGGGGTTGCTGCTGCTGCTGAGCAACACTTTGCGCAAACACCGTTATGGCGTCCATTAGAGCTTGAGGCATTACCATTTGTGGTAACTGTGGGTTCTCATTTCCGTTGCCACCATTCCCTTGGTTTCTCCTTTGAGGAGGCATTGTCTGCCAGATCACGCTTATTAGCATTCAGTCATCCCAAATAATACTGAAAGCCTTTATGCGTTGTACAGAACGAAACTCGTAAACTAACTTAATATAACATTTATTGATTAAAATCTATCGTACTCGCACACACCCATCCCAATCAAACTTATATCTAAAATCATGTACTTAGACCTAAGGATCAGCTTAGGGTCAAGATCATAACTTAAGATTCTACATGATATAACCTAGGTCTCCGAGGTAGATCTGAAGCTTAGGCTCTGATACCACCTGTAGCGCCCCGACCCGGACAGCGGAATCCGAAACGGTGCACCCGTCGTAGCTTACTGAGAAGACTACAAGATGTCTCATCTCTCGAATACACATCATCAATGACGTAAGAGGATAAGCACGGAGACACGTGCCAAACAAAATCTAAATCATCAATTTCGTACTTCAAAGTGTAATAAAGTAACGGAAGAGTGTTTATGTTCATAACCAACTAAATCCTCAAATGAATGAAATAAACTGAAATATCTAGCGACAGTATCGACTATCTCCCCTTAAGATACTAAACGTCCCATTCGGCCCACTCGCCGTCGTCCTCTATGAAGATCATGTCATAGCTAGGCTCATCTGCAAAATAAAGGTAGTACCCTTAGCGAAAAACGCTAGCAAGTAACCCGCTTATAAGACATACGGGATCAACACATGGCAAAACATGAGTAATATATAATTCAAGGGATAATGGGGCACATGTCTTGTATACTTCCAAGAGCATAGATCTAACAGCATGAAAACATAAGAACAGTAATTCATAACATTCGACAGTTCACTATCAATCAAAGCAGTTCAATGACAACTCAGTTACAAGCCAATCTCAACATAACGACTCTCGTGATGCATGACAAAATATGCACTACCCTACACAGTCACAAATGCATATGCAATTTTCTTTTCAAAACAGTGCAATGCATGTCACAATGTCCGGTCACATAACTTTATACCCTGTAATGCTCCACGGCTTATATTTCCATCCCGTGTCACATTACAGCCAACTTTATACCCTGTAACGCTCCACGGCTTATATTTCCATCCCGTGTCACGTTACAGCCAACTTTATACCCTGTAATGCTCCGCGGCTTATATTTCCATCCCGTGTCACATTACCGCCAACTTTATACCCTGTAATATGCCATGGTTTAAATTTCCATCCCATGTCACATTACAGCCAATTTCGCAAACTTTATACCCTGTGCCGAAGCACGGCTCTTTTCAAAACATTATGCAGATGCAAGTGTCATGATGCAAGACTTCTCATTTCAATCACATTCTTCGTTCACATACTTCAAGTCAAATTCAATATCAATCAATCATACGAGACTCACCTCACTTACACATTCGAGCTTATGCTTCACGGCAGGTCGTCATTAACTAAACATTGACCCTAGAACTCAAAGACTAATGTAAGAACCCTCACATTCCTCCTTTTGAACTCTGTAAGGCCACCTACATTCATTCCTAACCCCTTAGGTCATTCATGTTAAAGTTCGATTCGAATACCCTGCGAAAATCTCCATATTTGATTCACCATCTTAAGTCATGTTCCCAAGACTTAGACTAACCTCAATCATGTCCTAAGAAGTCCCTAAGGTCACCCAAAGGTTCCCCTATCTTCCCTCTTTCTTACCTTACCTTTCCACCAAACAAGTGGACGTCATACCCTGACGTCGATCGATCGACGTACGTCATATCCTGACGTCGATCGATCGACGTCCATCAGAGGCACGTCGATCTCTCACTCAATCTACGTCGATCGATCGACGCTCATCTGAGACACGTCGATCTCTCACTCATCCTACGTCGATCGATCTACATACATATGAAACACGTCAGCCCCTCACTTGCTATACGTCGATCGTTCAACGTACGTCATACCCTGACATCGATCGATCGACGTCCCCGTTCCAGAATCCCATTCTGCAGTTTTCTGCAGAAACTGCAGAAATCACCCCCAATTCGATCCCAACTTCCTTCAAAACCATTCCAAGCCTATTCCCCACTATCAATCCATCATTAATTCACCCAAGACAACACTTTTAACATACGATTCACGGATTCAAGCCTAGCACTCAAGTAATCATCAAATCAAGACCAAAAATCTAATCTTCTCACTCTCCATTCCCTTCAACCGCCATTATCTACAAAGTAGGGTTCAAGGGATTGGGATTTACATGATCTCACATAAACAACAATAACAACGAACGATTTTTCAACATATAATGGTCAAATCTCAAAATCAAAACACGTAAGTCATATATAGATTCACGGAAAGAAACTACTGCATGGTGATCCAATTTTTTTATATCAAAAGTAGGCCTTTTTCTTTCACAAAACGTAAGAACTTATAAGTAGATTACTTGCCTTTGATTACTAGATGATGGATCGAAGAACGGACGAAGAACAGATTGAAGATCTTGAGGAATCTTCCCTAAGGCTGCAAAGGAGAAAACCGCCTAAGGTGGGGAGGGAGGAAGAAGAATCGCCAATGGGGAGAAAAGAGTGGACGTCGGTTTCTTTCTGAATGAAGAGAAACTGACGTTCTGTCAGTTTTGATATGGGAATGGTGAAATTTGAGTTTCTAGATTATATCCTATTATCTCATTTATCTTAAAGGATTAAATTCTAATATTTAATTCTAAAATTAAATGCTACTTCATTCTATATTTAATCCTCTCCATTAATTCTCATACTTAATTCTTAATTCATTGAAATTAATTGCCCGCAATCACCTTTAATTTTCATTTTATCCCGTAATTACTCTACGGAGGGCGCGGGGCATAACAATATGAGCGAGGGGATGATGTTGAATATGAACAAAATATTGACAAGGATGATGAATATAGTCGAAAGAAAGACAAAATGGATTCAGTAGTAATAATAAGTCTGATGAGAGTGTAACTGCAAAGTCAATATTCTCCATCTACAAACACTATATTCCCAAGTCTGCATTCCCTCACTCGTAACACTTTCTCCAGGAGTGTTTGGTGTTCAGTCTATTTACACACTCCCAAGGGCGAACGCACTAAGCTTGACCCGTGTTCCAAAAATGTATCTTTATCAGATATGCTACTCATCAGAAAGGGTACCGGTGTTATAATCCTATCACCCCCGCATTCATGTCACCGTGGACTGTGTTTTCTTTGAAACCAAATATTTCTATAATCCCAGTCTTCGACACAAGGGGGACTCAATCAGAAAAGGGTGTATCACTCGACTGGTTACATAACTACAGTTTGCCAGAGGCTGTCCAAAAAGGTCAAGTAGATGGCGCCACCGAGCAAACCACAGATAATGTAGGAAGGACTGACGTGTCAGGAACACCTCAGGAACCTTCTTTGGTGAATGCTCCTCAAGAGGTAAGTGACACACTCTGATGATGTAGTAGCTGAGGATATTCTGTCTAATATCATATCTGAGCCACATGTACAGAGGCTTAGGTCCAGGGAAAACATGGGAACACCACCACGCAGGTACTCATCCTCGAGGTATCCAGTAAATCCTATCCCGGGGAGGCAACTAGAGGTTTACTTCCCGCTCTATGTTAGGACATTGTACCAAAAACTGTCGAGGTAGCCAGTAGAATACCGCATTGGCGAGATGCGATGAATGCAGAGATGGATGCTCTAAAGAAGAATGAAACGTGGGAGAAGTGCGGCCTACCTCAAGGTAAGAAACCACTAGGATGTCGATGGGTATTCATAGTCAAGTATAAAGCAGGTGGTACAGACGAACAATACAAGGCACGGTGGTGGCGAAAGGATACACACAGACATATGGAATTGATTATTCAGAAACCTTCTCATCAGTCGCAAAAATTGATACAATCAGGGTCTTGTTCTCTATAGCTGCAAATCAAGAGTGGCCATTAAACCAGTTTGATATAAAGAATGCCTTCTTGAATGAAGAGTTGAAGGAAGAAATTTATATGGAAGCTCCACTCGAGTTCTCAAGCGAGTTTCGGAGAAATGAAGTCTGCCGACTTAAAAGGGCTCTCTATGGACTTGAGCAGTCTCCGCATGCATGGTTCAGAAGGTTTACGTCAATTATGAAAGAAAGTGGATACAAACAGAGTAATGCTGACTATACGTTGTTTTACAAAAGAAGAGGAAAGTTGATAACACGTCTCATTGTCTATGTGGACGATATGGTTATTACCGGAAGTGATCAAGAAGAGATTTCAGAACTTCAGAAGTAGTTGTTTGCTGAGTTTGAGATAAAGGACCTAGGAACTCTAAAGTACTTCCTTGGGATAGAAGTTCTTCAATCTAACGAAGGTATTTTTATATCACAGAGAAAGTATGTACTTGATTTACTGACATAAGTGGGGATGTTAGACTGCAAACCAAGCAATGTCCCAATGGTAGCAAATCTTAAATTAAGAATCACTGATGAAGGACCGCTAGTTGACAAAGAACAGTACTAGAAATTGGTGAAAAAGCTGATCGATCTGTCTCACATGCGACCAGACATGCCTATGCAGTTGGAGTGGTGAGTCAATTCATGCATAAACCACAAGAAAAGCATTGAAAGGCAGTGTTGCGCATTGTTAAGTATCTTAAAGGGACTCTAGGACGGGGGTTATTCTTCAAGAAACATGGACACCTAAATATAGAGGCCTACACTGATGCAGATTGAGCAGGCAGCCAAGTGATAGGAGGTCTACATGATACTTTGCACTAGTCAGAGGCAAGCTGATCACTTGGAGAAGTAAGAAACAAAAGGTACTCGCATTGTCAAGCGCCGAAGCTGAATTCAGGGGAATCGCCAAAGGTATCATGGAGGTCCCGTGGTTGAGAAAATTGCTAAGTGAATTGGATTCTCCACAAAGGCGTCCCCCTCAGCTGAAGTGTGATAACAAGGCTACAATCAGTATTTCTGAAAACCCGATACAACATGATTGAACCAAACATGTCGAAATAGGACGATGGTTCATCAAAGAAAAGCTAGAAGATGGCGTTGGAGATTCTTTTTGTAAGCACAGAAGATCAACTAGCTGATATACTTACCATAGCAGTAGCGGAGAATATGTTTAAGCTCACACTTGACAAGTTGAGTATTGGTGATCTGGATGCTTGAGGGGGAGTGCTGGAAAGTAAATCAAAAATTTAAAAGATAAGATCAAAATTAGAGATGTGATTAGTTCATGATAGAATTTATATCATATGATTCATATCAAATGACAACTACAATATTACCCATTGTCTTATAGGCTCTCGCCTATGGCGGAGTATAGGAGGTCGGATGTACACAACCATACACATGTGTTAGAAACACACAGGGGTTGTTTTCCGATGACTCATAATGAAAATTGCGTCTTGTCAATCAACTGCTACTTCACAATATAAGAAGCGCAACCAATTTAGTGAATCATTTAGCTTTAATCCATTGTATTCCAAAGTCAAATATCCTTGTATTTATCAAGTTATCTTAAAAAGAGGAAGAGTGAGACTATAAGTAAAGCCTATTCTAACACTTTACAATCAATGGAAATACAAGTTTTTCATTTCTAATAGAGTTGAATACACATTCTTTTTTAATTTTAAAATATAATAGAATAAAGCAAAATGACTCGCTAAATTAGATGCGCTTCTTATATTGTGAAGTAGCAGTTGATCGATACAGTTTGACGCAATTTTCAGTGTGGGTCATCGAGAAACAACATCGGTGTGTTTCTAACACATGGGTATAGTTTTATACACTGACTCCTTCATATCCTTTTATAGACGAAAGCTTATAAAGTAATGGGGTAATGTTGTTGTTATTTTCATACGTGGAAACTCGGCTAGGCTGCCGATATTGAGAGTGAAAGGAGAAGGGGCTGATTGTGGGACAGGAGGAGAAAAGAAAAGAATGTGGAGATTGAGAGTTTTAATGTCCTGATACTATGTAGAAAATGGTCCTTTGTATATCTCATTGATTTAAGTCATTACATACATCTTTTTTTTTATATCTATGGGATTAAATTCAGGCTACAATTAGGGAGACTACAATTTAGACTACTACAACAACAATCATACACAGTATATCTCAATGACAGCAAACATTATCGATGGGGTCTGGGAGAGTGAGGGCCAGACAAACAATACCTCCATCCCAAGAGATAGAGGGTTTGTTTCCAGTGAGACCCCCGGCTCTACATGCACCTGCATAGATAGCACAATAATATAAATATATACTAGTGAAGATATACAATCATAATATGTGGTGCAAATATTCAAGCTATGTACAGCTATACATTAACTAACACCACCAATATAAGATGCCGTAAAGTGTTCATATAATGAATCAATAACTAATAAACATAATAGTATTTGTTTACTCACCTCTGTTGAAATTTTATATGCATCTAACAAAGTTTGAAATATGAAAACTGAGCTACGGACATCTGTGCTTCTATGACTAGACTAAAGCAATCACCTAATAAATGGTAGCAACAATCAAAAAAGACATGATGTCACATCGTCAAAGGAAGAAAATATGTTCGACTCTTCATATATTAGGGAATAGGTGTAACATTTGTGCATTAAAGGCAACAGAAAATCCATTAGCTAAGCATTGTAATAAAACGTTGTAGCTAATTGGCAAGTAGTAAAGGTAACTGAGGAGGAGTATACACATCAGGCCTCAGATGCTAAACAAAACTCAGCAACTCAGCAGATGACATCCAAGTTCAAACTTCAGCAACCTAGCTCACGTATTGTAACAGTTTTTTATGGTTTTTTTATTTACTTTTGAGTAATATTATATAAATAGAGAATTTTGTCTCATAGCAAGAATTGCACCCAAGCCTTTTTGTTTTAGGGCTTCGAACATAACCATACAGGTAAGGCTTCTTTGATTAAAAAAACATATAGTTGACTTTTCAACATAGCATAATTTACAATTATAAAAAAATTAAAAAATTTTACGAATAGTTACTCTGGGTGCATTTGTAAGGGCATAGTTTAAGGAAGCAAGCTGAAGGATGAAGCACTACGCGCCGCTAATAGACCAATATCCTTTCATATATCAATGACATTAGTAAGCCTTTGATGGCTTTCTATCTAACTTATATTAATTGATTTCCAGTTTTAACTTATCATTGATTCAGGATGCAAAACAATTTTTTTATAGATAGAAAGTCAAAGAGGTTTTTGCAGGCAATTATGTAACCATAATATTTTTTTTGAACCGAGGGAGTGTTTTAATTAGCTAGACGGTTGATGTCATAAGGGAGTTGTTTGATGTAATCTTTTCTTTTTCTGTGACAAAGTTGAGGGGAGGTATCTTCAATTCACATGCAGAGCATGCTATCAATCTTATCGAAAATTTACAGTGAAATTTACCGAGTACCTATAAGAAGGATTGTTGGTAATGCGATTCGAATCTAAGACATTATAAACTATAATAGATGAACTTACCAACTGACCAATTCTTATTTGATTTATGATGTAATTTAGTGTAGAGCTGGATAATTTGCATTCAAAAGGGTTATTATGGTGCTTGATGTATAAGTAACTTGAAGTGTGCTCTCCGCATAGTTAGTGAGAAAGTTCTTCTTTGCACACACGTGTATTTCTTTTTTCTTTTTTTTTGGCAATAGTCTAACGGTGATCAATTTTTATTTCGTTTTTAGTATTGGTTTTTTCCTTTGAATGAATTTATGACATTAGTATGACCGGTGTGCATAGAAATACACGAGTGAGTGATCAAAATAAAGCTTGTTTTGTTGGCAAAGTAATTCTTGATGTTTAGACTGATAAAATGTATATATGAAAATATTTTTTCTGCCGAATGAAAAGTGTGGAGGCACATGATGGCTATAATTAGATGATTAATTCCCCCTTTGTCTTTCTCTTTTTACCTTTTTTTTTTTTTTTTTGGTTGTGGACAAGACAGGAATGCCAACATGAAGTATGGTTTCTTTTATTTTCCTATTTATATTGGAAGGTTACAAAACACAACTGGCTTTCCAGGTTAGCAATTTGAAAGCATGCCCTACATTAATAAACCTATATCTTGTGGAATACATATTGTGACCCGACCGTGGGGTCAAAGAAAAACATAAATAAATAAACATATATATTAATTATAGGTGATAATTATCTTAAAGGTTACATGATTGGAATAGACAATTCGGATAGAAGTTAACTTCATAAAAGATTGATCTTACATATACTACCTATATCTAATAGGAAATTTAATTACCACCCAACTATGTGTGTGTATAGACACACCTAGCTAGGAAAAACTATTAATTAAACCATATTGTTATCTTTTCCTTCCCTACAGCCGATTTCCCCCAGCTGCTGCATCAAACAAACGGCAACCATCCCAACAATTTCAACAGGATGCAAATTGGAGGAGCAAAAAGGCACTTCTACATATGTACATATATATACACACAGACAAAAATCCCACACCTTAACCACACCCACATAAATTTTCTCCATCCCCCTTGCCAACTAAGAATTCGGCCAGCATAGGAGAAAAAGGAAAAAAGGAAGTTGCACAGAAAATTCGCCCGAAAAGGTAGGTTACTTTCCCCTCTTCTCGGATTGTCCGCACTTGCAATAAATTTTCTGTGTTATTTTGTATGATTTCGTATGCATGATTTATATTTGTCGGTTTGTGCGTGAATTGGTGTTGATCGTGAGATTTGAATTTAATTAAAAAAGGATCGATTTTATGCAATTAGGGAAAAATTGTGTGAATAGCCTTAGAAATAAGGCACATAGCCCGAAATTAGGTTAGAATTGGACTAAAAATTAAAAAACGGCACTCGACAGTGCCATGTGTGAAAAACGCGCGCGCGTTTCAGGGGTGGCACATGGGGCCCACGTATGGCGCCTGACGGCATGTCCAAACACACGCTGACGAATCCAGATGCAAAAGATGTGTCGCATTATAAGGAGTCAAATGCAACTGGTTTGAATCAATTCGGAGCTAAAACGAAGATTTTATTGAGGTTAGAAGAAATTAGAAAAAAATAATGAAAGATAATAAAATCTAAATCAGCCGAGTCGGGTTGACCCGGTTCACATGGCTGCTGACCCACCAGGGGCGGGCTGGACTGCTATTGGGCCGGATTCGCTGTAAAAAAAAAAAGAAAAAAGAAAAACTAATAAATTAATTTCAGAATATAATAAATAATACAATAATTAATAGGAATAGATGATAAATTCCAGAAAATTAGAAATTAATTCTAGAAAATTTCTAATTAATTTCAAAAAATATAAAAGTGTGAAAATAAAGGATTTTCATTAAATTTCTGAATTTATAATTAACTTAACTAAATATAATAAATGGTAAATAAAAAAAGAAAAATAAAGAAAAATAGTATAAAGTCACGAAAAAATTAATAGAAGCTAGGAAAAATATAAGTGATGGCTAACAATATTTTCATGACATTTCTAATAATTAAAGTAAAGAAAAAAAGGTGTCAGTGAACCGGAAAAAAAAATTACTTTAATATTAATATTATTTAATAAAGAATGGATTGAGAAATCCATTAAATAAATTAAAATAAATTAAAATAAAAAGGAAAAGGGAGAAAAAGGAGAGAGAAGAAAGAAAAAAATTAAAGGAAGAGAAAAAAATAGTAGAGCAAGATAAAAATAAATAAATAAAAGAATGAAGTGGTTGAAAGCCTAGGAAAAATAAAATAAAGTGTAGAAACCTAAAATAAAGTCTAGAAAGATAAAAATAACGGTAGAAGATAAAACACATTAATGAACCCCATGCAATAAAAGGTAACTACGCAATATAGGTAATACACAATATAGAACGGAGCATGCAACATAGGAGAAACAGAAGTGGGAAAGTGTGCAACATTCATGGCACGTGCATCCCTTTCGGGTCGAGTGACTCCACGATACGGAGCAGGATCTACATTGACTCCACGATACGAAGCGAGGTACGTTGACTCCACGATACGGAGCGTGTGATAGGACCGGGACATGCATTGCATATATAGATAGAAGGAGCATGACGTTTGATTTGATGTGATTGGGTGTGTGATACGGTAATGTGAATGACCATGAATCGTGAAGTTGCACAATGCATTTGGATATGTGAAGATGTTATATTTGTTTATCGTATACTTACTTTGCAAGTCGTATCGGATGTGTTATGCCCCGCACCCTTCGTAGGGTAATTAAAAGACGAAGAAGAATTTTCGGGAATTAATGACGGTCAACGAGAATTAGGTTAGGCATTAATATGAGGATTAATTAGAAATTAATGATGGATTTAATATTAGAAATTAATTATATTTAAATTAGAATTAAATAATTAAGTTATCCTTTAAGATAAATAGATAATAGTATAATTTAGAAACACCAAACTTTTCCCTGACCATATATAAACTGACAAAGCGTCAGTTTCTTCATTATTCAGAAACCAACGACGCTTCCTCACAACCCTAGCCGTTTCTTCCAGGAGTAGAAGAAGACATCCTCCAAGAATTGATCCAGCCTTAGTTCGTTTCCCAATCCGACTTCGAGTAATCAAAGGCAAGTAATCTACTTATAAGTTCCTACGATTTGTGAAAGAAAAAATGGCCTATTTTGTTATCAAATTGGATCACCATGCAGTAGATTCGTTCTTTGATTATGTGTATATGTTTATGTGCTTTCGTTTCAAGATTTGGCCGATGTATATGAAAATGTGATTGTTGTTGTTGTTGAATCTGTGAAATCCTGCAAATCCTTATCCCTTGAATCCCCTCTTGATGTGCTTGCGTGGATGCGTGGGTTTGAGAGAGAAAGGAAGGATTTTTGGGTTGTTGTGATGGATGAGTCGTGTGTTAGGCTTGAATCTGTGATTTGTAATTGTGTAGCGTTTAATTCGTAGTTTAAGCATGAGATTATAGCAGGGTTTAGGCTTGGATTGATGGGGATGAAGTTTGGGATCAATTGGAGTTATGGTTTTGTAGTTTCTGCGAAAATCGCAAAGTTTCTGTGCTGGAATCGTGGACATCGATCGATCGATGTGAGGGGATGAAGTACATAGATCGATCGATGTGAGGGTATGATGTCCTCTGATGGACATCGATCGATCGATGTGAGGGAATGAAGTCACTTCGATCGATCGATGTAGGAAGGGCTGAGAGATCGATGTCCTCTGATGGACATCGATCGATCGATGTGAGGGGATGAAGTCACTTCGATCGATCGAAGTAGGAAGGGCTGAGAGATCGATGTCCTCTGATGGACATCGATCGATCGATGTGAGGGTATGAAGTACATAGATCGATCGATGTGAGGGGATGATGTCCCCCAGTTTTGTGGAAAAATAGAGAAAGAAATAGGGAAGCTCGGGGAATCTTTGGGTGACCTTGGAGGCTTCTTAAGACCTGATTAAAGGTAGTCTAAGTCTTGGGAACATGACCTAAGATGGTGAAACAATATTGGTGACTTCAATGGGTTCTCGAATCGAGTTTCAACGTGAATGACTTAGATGGGCTAGGAGATGAATGTACGAGGTGTTTGGAGTTCAATGAGGAATGGTTAGGGATATTTGCCTTGGGTTGTGAACCTTAGAGTCAAGACTAAGGGTTGACGTGATGGTGGAAGCCTAAGTTATGATGTGTACGTTATTGGAAACTTGTGTATGCTTGTACGTGCGCATGTGTACATGAACTACTTATGTGAATTGCATACGAGCATGTGGAATGAGAAGGAAATGAGGAGTCCTGCATCATGGCACGTGCATTTGCATATTGATTTGAAAAGAAAGGCGCTTCGGCACAGATTTGCGAAGGTGACCTGCAATGTAAACCGGGATGGAAATTTAAGCCGGGGCGCATTGTAGGGCACAAAAGACTGTAACGTAAACCGGGATGGAAATATAAGCCGGGGCGCGTTACAGGGTATAAAGTTGTCTGTAATGCTACTCGGGATGGAAATATAAGCCGAGGTGCATTACAGGGTATAAAGTTGTCTGTAACGTAAACCGGGATGGAAATATAAGCCGGGGCGCGTTACAGGGTATAAAGTTATATGAAGTGACCGGGCATTATGTCATGCATTGCACTGTTTTAAAAGAGAAAGTGTTCATGCATAAATGAATGAGTAGTGTAGTGCATATCTTGACATGCATCACGAGAGTCAATGTGTTACGAACGTGTGCGATACTTGATTGCCAATGAATTGTTAAATGTGAGCAATTTGTCGTACTTGCTTTACTGCGTTATTTAAATTTACATTTGGAAATTTACAAGACATGTGCCCCCTCAATTCCCTCAAGTTATCTATTACTCATGTCTTGCCATGTGATGATCCCGTATGTCTTATAAGCGGGTTACTTGCTAGCGTTTTTCGCTAAGGGTACTGCCTTTGATTTTGCAGATGAACCCCGTTATGATAGGATTTTCATTGAGGATGACGGCGAGTGGGCAGAATGGGATGCATAGGCCTTGTGGAGAGATTAGATTAGATAGTTTCTGTTAATTCTGGTTTGATTTCATTGGAGGTTTTAGATGGCTGCGACCATATACATTTGAGTATTCTCGTTATTTTTGACGTATTGATTTGATGATTTAGATTTATGGAGATATGTTTCCGCATTTATTTCTCTTACGTCATTGATGATGTGTATTCGAGAGATGAGACGTCTTGTAGTCTTCTCAGTAAGCTACGACGGGTGAACCGGTTCGGATTCCGTTGTCCGGATCGGGGCGCTACAGGTGGTATCAGAGCCTAGGCTTCAGATCTACCTCGGAAACCTAGGTTATGACATGTAGAGTCTTAAGTTATGATCTTCCCCTTAAGTTGATCTATTAGTCTAAGTATGCAATCTTAGATTTAAGCTTGATTGGGATGGGTATGTGTACGAGCGCGATCAGTGTAATCAAATAGATGTAATCATTTTAACTTGTGAACTATGCCTTACACCTCCTTATGGATCTCAAGTTTACTTTTGGAACTGCTCGACACTAATGAGCGTGATCTTGCAGAAAATGCCTCCTAGACGTGACAACCAAGGAAATGGTGGCAATGGGAACAATGACCCTCCACCACCACCACCTCCTGTCTTAGTTCCTCAAGCATTGATTGACGCTATCACAGTGATAGCGCAAGGGGTTGCTCAGCAGCAGCAACAACCACAACAACCTCCTCCACCACCTCCTCAACAAGGCATCAGGTACTATATTGGGGAAATGCGCAAGATGCACGCCCCAAACTTTGAAGGGACAACTGACCCAGAGGTGGCTGGGTTTTGGCTTGATGAGATAGAAAAATGCTTCAGGCTTGTACAAGTGCCTGAAGAACACAAGGTGGATGTAGCCACACCTTTTCTGAATGGCAGAGCGAATGCCTGGTGGAACGGCATTCTACCCAAGATGACACCTCCCATCCAGTGGAGTCAGTTTGTGAAAGCCTACAAGGACTACTATGTGCCTGAGACCGCCGTTCTGGAAAAGATGAGGCAGTTTGACAGGTTTGAGCAAGGGAGAATGACTGTTTCCGACTATGCGGATAGGTTCCACGCCTTGGGAAAATTCACACCCTTGGTTTTGGAAAACAACAGAATGAAAATGCTAAAATTTGAGGAAGGACTGAACCCCCGCATACGGACTGCAATAGCGGGGTCAAGCTTGAAAACTTTTGAGGAGATGCTAGATGCCTGTTATCGCGTTGAGAGTGACATGCGCAGGTCACAACCAAGAGAGGCTCGGGAAGAATCGAGCAAGAGGCCCAGAGTGGAGCAAAGTGGTAGTAGACCCGGACGTTGGGTCAAGATTCCTAGGAAAGGGCAGGCGGGGCCAGTGCAAAGGGCGCCGCAACTAAACCAACCTGGTCAGCAAGCACCTGCAGAATGCCCACACTGCCATAAGAGACACGTGGGCGAATGTTGGAAGGTAAGTGGAGCGTGCTTCAAATGTGGGAAGACGGGCCATAGGATCAAAGATTGCCCTGAATGGAATACTAAACCTCAGGCAGCAGCAGGGCCAGCTCAGCAGCAGAGGGGCAGGCCTAATGCGAGAGTCCATGCGATGACTGACGCTGAGGTACAGGAGGATACCAACGTCGTGACAGGTACGACTTAAGTTTAATAATAGCAGCCTAAGTTGAATTTTGGCCTTTTAAGTTGGTGATTAAATATGCTTTATATGAGACCTTTATTTGCTGCACTTTCATGTTAGGTGTGATCTTAGTTAACAACGTGCCTGCAAACGTGTTATTTGATAGTGGCGCTAGCCACTCTTTCATATCTAAGCGATTCGCCAAAGGACTCGACTGTTTACCTGAGTGGCTTGAGAACCCATTTAGGGTGCAGGCAGCGGGCGAGCAAGTACTGATTTCTCACCATCAGTACAAAGACTGTGAGTTGGAGTTGGACGGAAAATTATTGTCAGTGACACTAGTCCCAATTCCGATGAAGGATTTTGATGTAATATTGGGCATGGATTGGTTGACCAAGAATCATGCCAATATCGACTGTAAACTTAAGAAAGTGACCCTCAAAGACCCTGAGATGAATGACATTACCGTACAAGGAAATATTAAGATAACCAAAGCTCCATAGAAGATATACATGACGGCGATTAAGGCCTTTAAAGCCTTACAGAAGGGAGCTGAGGGATTTATGGTGTATGCACTAGATGCGAAGCAGGAGGTTCTCTCTATGGACCAAATTCCGGTGATCAACGAGTTCAAAGATGTATTTCCGGACGATCTACCGGGAGTACCACCAACGAGAGAAGTGGAGTTTGAGATCAACTTGATCCCTGGAGCCGAGCCTATATCTAAAGCACCTTACAGGATGGCTCCAGCTGAACTTAAGGAGCTAAAGGGGCAACTTCAGGAGTTGCTGGGCAAGAAGTTAATTCGCCCCAGTGTATCACCTTGGGGAGCTCCGGTTCTATTTGTAAAGAAGAAGGATGGCAGCATGAGGTTATGCATCGACTATCGGGAGTTGAACAAGATCACCATTAAGAATAAATATCCTCTACCAAGGATTGAGGATTTATTCGATCAACTAAAAGGAGCTCGCTGGTTCTCAAAGATCGATCTTCGTCAAGGGTATCACCAGCTGCTTGTGAAAGCCGGAGACGTACCTAAAACGGCCTTTCGGACTCGATACGGGCATTATGAGTTCTTAGTGATGCCTTTTGGACTAACTAACGCCCCAGCAGCCTTCATGGATTTGATGAACACTGTATTCTGGGAACAGTTAGACCAATTTGTAGTGGTGTTCATCGATGATATCCTAGTCTACTCTCCCGACGAACAAACACATGCTGAACATTTAAGAGTGGTGTTGCAAATTCTGAGGCAACAAAGGCTCTATGCCAAATTCAGCAAGTGTGAATTTTGGCTAAGAAGTGTAGCCTTCCTTGGTCACGTGATTTCTGAAGATGGGATCTCTGTGGACCCTAAGAAGATTGAAGCCATCACTGAATGGCCAAGACCCACAAATGTGACCGAAGTCAGAAGCTTCCTAGGCTTGGCAGGCTACTATAGGAAGTTTGTTGAGGGATTCTCAACGATAGCAGTACCATTGAGTCGACTTACTCAGAAGAAGACTAAATTCGAATGGACTGCTGAATGCGAGCGAAGCTTTACTGAGCTCAAGAAGAGATTGACCACAGCCCCGGTGTTGGCACAACCTTCCGGCACCGACGGTTTTGTGATCTATAGCGACACATCCAAGAAAGGACTAGGTATGTACACCATTACAATTAATGCATTGTATATACTTATGCAAGTCCTAAACTAACCCTCTGTTTATAGGTTGCGTCTTGATGCAAAACGAACGAGTCATATCGTACGCGTCAAGACAACTGAAACCATACGAGCAGAACTATCCGACGCATGACTTGGAGCTCGCAGCTGTGGTATTCGCTCTCAAGATCTAGAGACATTACCTATATGGGGAGAAATGTGCCGTGTTCACGGATCATAAGAGTTTGAAATACCTATTCTCACAGAAGGAATTGAATATGAGGCAAAGGAGATGGTTAGAGTTACTCAAGGACTATGACTTGACCATCAACTACCATCCGGGCAAAGCCAACAGAGTGGCAGATGCGTTGAGCAGAAAGTCTAGCCACGCGAGACAATCTCCATTAGAAAGAGAGATAGAGGAATTTGATCTTGAATTGGTAGACTCAGTGGCAAATGTCCTCACAGCGTTGTCTATCAGCCCAGACTTGGTAGACAGAATCAAAGAGGCACAGTATGAGGACCCGACACTGGAAGAGATCCGCGACAAATTATCCACGGGACCGGTAAAGGATTTCCAGTTGCGAGAAGATGGGAGTCTATGGTTCCAGAATCGGTTATGCGTGCCAAGTAAAGACGAACTCCGAACAGAATTGCTCCGAGAAGCGCATAACTCAAGAATGTCTATCCACCCCGGAAGTACTAAGATGTATAAGGACCTCAAAAGAAACTATTGGTGGATAGGGATGAAAAGGTCAATAGCGGCATATGTGGAGAGATGTTTGATATGCCAACAAGTCAAAGCGGAACATCAACGACCTGGTGGTTTGATGAAGCCACTAGAGATTCCAGAATGGAAGTGGGAGCACGTGACGATGGATTTCGTAATGGGACTACCCAAGACCCGCAATGGAAATGAGATGATCTGGGTAATTGTAGATCGATTAACGAAGACGGCTCACTTTATAGCCATGCCTCATGGTACTTCGTATGAAAGGTTATCCAATATCTATGTGGATAACATTGTAAGCCTACATGGAGTCCCAGTCAGCATCGTATCGGACCGTGACCCCAAGTTCACCTCTAAGTTCTGGAGAGCATTCCAGAAAGCTATGGGTACAGAGTTGAGAATGAGCACAGCATACCACCCGCAAACGGATGGACAATCCGAGAGGACCATCCAAACATTGGAAGACATGCTGAGAGCATGCGCCTTGGACTTCAAAGGGAACTGGGATAGCATGTTGAAGTTAATGGAGTTTTCATATAATAACAGCTATCACAGTGCAATTGGCATGGCGCCATTCGAAGCGCTATACGGGCGGAAGTGCAGATCCCCGATCTGTTGGGATGAAGTGGGAGAAAGGACAATCACCGCACCCGAGTTGGTTGAGCAAACAGTGGAAAAGGTCAAGGTGATAAGAGAAAAACTCAAGGTGGCTCAAGATCGCAGTAAAAGTTGGGCCGACACCAAGAGACGACCGTTGGAGTTTGAGGAGGGCGACAAGGTTTACCTACGAGTTTCACCAACCAAGGGAGTTGCTAGATTTGGAGTGAAGGGCAAGCTGAGCCCTAGATATATTGGTCCTTACGAAGTTCTTGGTAAAGTCGGTGAAAGAGCATACCGACTAGCCTTACCTCCGAGTTTATCCCAAGTCCATAACGTATTCCACGTATCTCAACTACGGAAATACGTATCGGATCCAAGCCATGTCCTTGAAGCCCAACCCTTAGATGTGAAAGAAGACGTCACTTACGAAGAACATCCAATGAGGATTGTGGACAGAAAAGATCAAGTCCTACGCCGACGCGTCATTCCGTATGTCAAAGTTCAGTGGAGTAACCATACGGAGCGCGAAGCTACGTGGGAGCTTGAAGAGCAAATGAAAGAGTTATATCCACACCTCTTCCAATAAGGTACACCAGTTTCGAGGACGAAACTTCTTATAAGGGGGGAGGGATGTTATGCCCCGCACCCTTCGTAGGGTAATTAAAAGACGAAGAAGAATTTTCGGGAATTAATGACGGTCAACGAGAATTAGGTTAGGCATTAATATGAGGATTAATTAGAAATTAATGATGGATTTAATATTAGAAATTAATTATATTTAAATTAGAATTAAATAATTAAGTTATCCTTTAAGATAAATAGATAATAGTATAATTTAGAAACACCAAACTTTTCCCTGACCATATATAAACTGACAAAGCGTCAGTTTCTTCATTATTCAGAAACCAACGACGCTTCCTCACAACCCTAGCCGTTTCTTCCAGGAGTAGAAGAAGACATCCTCCAAGAATTGATCCAGCCTTAGTTCGTTTCCCAATCCGACTTCGAGTAATCAAAGGCAAGTAATCTACTTATAAGTTCCTACGATTTGTGAAAGAAAAAAATGGCCTATTTTGTTATCAAATTGGATCACCATGCAGTAGATTCGTTCTTTGATTATGTGTATATGTTTATGTGCTTTTGTTTCAAGATTTGGCCGATGTATATGAAAATGTGATTGTTGTTGTTGTTGAATCTGTGAAATCCTGCAAATCCTTATCCCTTGAATCCCCTCTTGATGTGCTTGCGTGGATGCGTGGGTTTGAGAGAGAAAGGAAGGATTTTTGGGTTGTTGTGATGGATGAGTCGTGTGTTAGGCTTGAATCTGTGATTTGTAATTGTGTAGCGTTTAATTCGTAGTTTAAGCATGAGATTATAGCAGGGTTTAGGCTTGGATTGATGGGGATGAAGTTTGGGATCAATTGGAGTTATGGTTTTGTAGTTTCTGCGAAAATCGCAAAGTTTCTGTGCTGGAATCGTGGACATCGATCGATCGATGTGAGGGGATGAAGTACATAGATCGATCGATGTGAGGGTATGATGTCCTCTGATGGACATCGATCGATCGATGTGAGGGAATGAAGTCACTTCGATCGATCGATGTAGGAAGGGCTGAGAGATCGATGTCCTCTGATGGACATCGATCGATCGATGTGAGGGGATGAAGTCACTTCGATCGATCGAAGTAGGAAGGGCTGAGAGATCGATGTCCTCTGATGTACATCGATCGATCGATGTGAGGGTATGAAGTACATAGATCGATCGATGTGAGGGGATGATGTCCCCCAGTTTTGTGGAAAAATAGAGAAAGAAATAGGGAAGCTCGGGGAATCTTTGGGTGACCTTGGAGGCTTCTTAAGACCTGATTAAAGGTAGTCTAAGTCTTGGGAACATGACCTAAGATGGTGAAACAATATTGGTGACTTCAATGGGTTCTCGAATCGAGTTTCAACGTGAATGACTTAGATGGGCTAGGAGATGAATGTACGAGGTGTTTGGAGTTCAATGAGGAATGGTTAGGGATATTTGCCTTGGGTTGTGAACCTTAGAGTCAAGACTAAGGGTTGACGTGATGGTGGAAGCCTAAGTTATGATGTGTACGTTATTGGAAACTTGTGTATGCTTGTACGTGCGCATGTGTACATGAACTACTTATGTGAATTGCATACGAGCATGTGGAATGAGAAGGAAATGAGGAGTCCTGCATCATGGCACGTGCATTTGCATATTGATTTGAAAAGAAAGGCGCTTCGGCACAGATTTGCGAAGGTGACCTGCAATGTAAACCGGGATGGAAATTTAAGCCGGGGCGCATTGTAGGGCACAAAAGACTGTAACGTAAACCGGGATGGAAATATAAGCCGGAGCGCGTTACAGGGTATAAAGTTGTCTGTAATGCTACTCGGGATGGAAATATAAGCCGAGGTGCATTACAGGGTATAAAGTTGTCTGTAACGTAAACCGGGATGGAAATATAAGCCGGGGCGCGTTACAGGGTATAAAGTTATATGAAGTGACCGGGCATTATGTCATGCATTGCACTGTTTTAAAAGAGAAAGTGTTCATGCATAAATGAATGAGTAGTGTAGTGCATATCTTGACATGCATCACGAGAGTCAATGTGTTACGAACGTGTGCGATACTTGATTGCCAATGAATTGTTAAATGTGAGCAATTTGTCGTACTTGCTTTACTGCGTTATTTAAATTTACATTTGGAAATTTACAAGACATGTGCCCCCTCAATTCCCTCAAGTTATCTATTACTCATGTCTTGCCATGTGATGATCCCGTATGTCTTATAAGCGGGTTATTTGCTAGCGTTTTTCGCTAAGGGTACTGCCTTTGATTTTGCAGATGAACCCCGTTATGATATGATTTTCATTGAGGATGACGGCGAGTGGGCAGAATGGGATGCATAGGCCTTGTGGAGAGATTAGATTAGATAGTTTCTGTTAATTCTGGTTTGATTTCATTGGAGGTTTTAGATGGCTGCGACCATATACATTTGAGTATTCTCGTTATTTTTGACGTATTGATTTGATGATTTAGATTTATGGAGATATGTTTCCGCATTTATTTCTCTTACGTCATTGATGATGTGTATTCGAGAGATGAGACGTCTTGTAGTCTTCTCAGTAAGCTACGACGGGTGAACTGGTTCGGATTCCGTTGTCCGGATCGGGGCGCTACAGGATGTGTATCATTTGCGTATTTATGCTTACTTTGCGATCGGATCAGGTATGTTTTATTTGTTTTATTTATTTGTACATTTATTGTAAGTATTGTTCTTTTCTGGGATTAAACAGGTAACCTACGGGTGATTTCCCAATCACTCATCCCTACTACTGCTTCCTACACAGATGAGCCTGAGTTCAATTATATCTTCGTAGAGGACAAGTCAGACTCCGCAAGCTAGGGCGAGTGAGCTTTGCGAGACATTTCGGGGATTTGATGGATTTTACAGTTATCTCATTTTTTATCAGACTTTTAAAAATTTCGATTGACGTGTTGAGTTTCGTCAGCCTAAAACATTTCATTTATTTTCGTATTGGGATTATTTATAAATTCAGTTTTATTTTTTAATTATTGTTTTCGCGAAAATTTCTACGTTATTTCTGACATGTAAGAAGTTTGAACGACGCCTTGTAGTTCTCGTAGTACACTATGGCGGGTGCACCGTTTTTGATGCTAGAGTTT